>JARWMC010000027.1:1202500-1802500 GCA_029959065.1 Colias behrii
TGCATTCTATCGGGAAGTTTCTAAAGAAAAAGTAAATTAACAAACACCAGATTAAATTTCCTTGCAATTTAACACGAACTTTACTTAAAGTAGAAATTATTATTCTTTAAAACTGAAATATAAGAAGCATTTCAGCATAATTATTACACAAACAAATAAAACTTAATTTGTGTACTCAAGCAAATCGCGTAGCTTCACCGTAGCGCATACCGCGTAGCGCATTCCACGTAGCGCATACCATTTATCCCGTAGAGCGTAGCACCTCACACGTTATTTCTGACAACATTAGCACCTTAAACTCTGCCAAATGGTATGCTATATTATTCGAGATTCGACTGATACACGCGTAATGATTTTCATTAATATCTATTTAACTCATTAGCACCTCTCTCTGGCGCTCGTCCAATACAGAGTGAGTCATAAAAACGTTCCCGGAGGGTCGACCCGATCGAAGTACCCACGTATTAAAGGGACAACGCTGTTTGAAATGTTTTATCTAACGGCCGAGCCCAATAATCGATCCTAATCGAAAATCTGCTACTGGAGATTGAAATTCCTATCCATTTTTCAAAAAAGCGTCTCAATAATCAATCGATCTATGGAAATGTCAATCGTTTGCATCAATCCATCCTTGAGAGGACGGATTGACGTTTTCGGATAGGCCTCTCTATGAAAGTGACATTTTAGCTGTTTCAATAAACTATCTTTCATTTTGACAGTTAATTTTTAGATCAAAATCAATCTTGGTTTGTAATCGTCCGAATTCGTTGGATTTTGTGTTTGATCTATAGCTTAAAATGTTTTCAAGTGATACCGATGACAGTGATCTTGAAATGCTTAATCAATTATCGGATTGGGATGATACTGATAACGAACTAGAACCTAGTGACCATCCACGCCGCAGGCAATATCAACGAGTAAATGTTTTGGTTACTCTCAACGACGCCGAGTTTACGTTTAGGTTTAGGTTAAACAAAGTTGCAGTTGAATTTCTCCTGACTGAAATAATGCCATTCATCAGAGTTACCTCAAAACGGTTAGTACATTACTGAAACTTATTAATATTGTTTTTATAATTTTATACTGTGACTACTATCACTAATGTACTTATATATTTTCAGAAACAATGGTGTATCTCCTTTGCACCAACTGCTGCTAGCATTGCGGTTTTATGCATTGGGCACCATGCATGCATACAATGAGGCACATATAAAAACCAGGAATACCATCGAAAGGTACCATAAATCTACAATTATTTTCCTTGATCTTTCTGCCATGTTTTTAAATATATTTTTTTATATTTATGCATTTGCAGAACCTTTGGAATATGGAAACGCCGATTCCCAGTAATTTCTTTGACAATGCGACTATCATTACCTAACATACAAAAAGTTATAATCGCTACAGCAGTTTTACATAACATTTGTAGAACTTATAATATTGAAGAAGTGCCTCCTGAAGTCAATGTGCCGTGTGTTGCTGCTGAAGATCCAGATCAGCTCCCTAACATGGAGTTAAATGATGTTGAGAATAGAACGGAACTCATCAGACATTATTTTTAACCAATAAAAACTTTATAATCAGTAAAAACTTTATTTTTTATTCCTTATTTTCTTTTAATTTGCTTATTTCTAATTTTAGTTTCTCATTTTCTAATTGGATATTCTCATATGAACAATCGAGAACCATTTTCTTTTTTTCATAATACTCCGCTATTGCGAGGTTTCTCCTTATGCGCCCCTCATCAGGTTTTGGCCTTTTCTTAGAACCTGTAAAATTTATTTAATTAAAATGAAGTCTATCAATAAAAAAGAAGTATATAATATAATTAAATAAAAAAATAAATAAAATAAAAAATAATTAAAATTACCACTGGCTCGGGGAGTACCCAAAAAAAGCCTCTTAGGTAATGCAGCTGTTGGAGTGTTTACGACTAGAAATGGCACCTCCTGCCCATCACCATTGTCTAGTGGTAATTCTTTCTCCACTTCATTAGTAATTGCACCATCACTGCAGTCACCATCACCATAATCTACCACTTGTTCTGAGTCGCCACCAAACTCCACTGTAAAGCCATCCACTGTACTGCCTAACAGTGAGGCGACTCTGTCCAGTATTTCATCTGGTGGTATATAAGGTGGCGCTCCACCTCCAGTCTAGTAACAAAAATGAAAATTACTTTTAGAATTTATTTAATAATTACTATACAGAACAACTTTATAGCTCAATTTATGTTACCTTTATGCGATTCATCCGTATCTGAGTATTGCGTTTGCGAGAGTTTTTTTTCAAATTCTCCCACTTTAACCGGAGTTGTTGCGGTGTACGGCGACAAGTCCCAAAACTGGCGTTGAATGATGTCGTTATTCTAACCCATTCTTCCATTTTCAACTTATTGTTGGTGGCGTTAGTCGCTTTATTTGTTATTATGGCACTTCCTTCGATCAAGGAAAGCAACGCCTTTGTTTCATCCTTACTGAGTGCTTTGGCTTTATTCTGGAATAAGGATTAAAAAAAAATAAACAGTTAAATATTGAATATTTGCGAAACGTTATTTTTTGCTTCTAATTTGCAGTGTAGTACTTACATGTTCAGTATCCATATTTTTGTTTCTTTATGAAGAAACAAAGCACCCAATATGTCCCTCTGTCCGTAATTTAACAACTAATAAATAACAACGAGTAATAAGTACCTACTAAAAATCAAAGAGAATATAATCACTATGTTTTACTAAAAATACTGAGAATACTCAAACCTGCAAAGGTTAGGATTTGTGAATAATTGTGATTTACAAGAGGTTGACATTTGAGTATTGACAGACAACAGAATATTACAGAAGTGCGTTTCGTTCCTTTAAAAATAACGTTTCAATTCGTAGAAAATTTGTTTTGATATTTCTCTTTGCAGACGTTCACATGTATTTATATCAAAATAATTATGTTATCTATATTTTTTAATGTACTCGTAACTTTGAAATTTTAATAGACGTTTTTAATAAAACTTAACGCTTTTAAATTAACCGAATACTGTTTTTGTAAGTATGAATGGAATGGAACGTATGTGAGGGAGTAGATTAACTGCTATCCGTGGTGTAACTAAAGATAGAGATCAAAGGTTTCGTTATGGGGACGAAGATCGAAGATCGATCCACAGATAGAAATTAATCTAAGATCGGGTCAATCTTAAGATATCAGATAGAATATTGGGCTCGGCCGTAAATGGCTATTCATTTTAGACGTCGTTTTATTTGAGTTCGGTTGTGTGCCAAGATCGTGAAGTGTATGGATTTTGAAGCTATTTTCAATTGTTTGTAGACCTTTTTGTTTTATTTACGTACCGATTAGATTAATCTAGAATCGATCGATCGCTTTACTTGTAGGTCGCCATGCTAAAAATAGACTAAACATTATTTCGATATTTATAATACATATCTACTTAAATTCATCAATCAACTAAATTCAGTAGTTAGTCAACAAACATAATATTTACCATACAAGTATGATTTAACATTCATAAAATCAAGTTGAATTACCATACATTATTACGGTACGGCCAATCGTGCTAACTTCAATCTTTATTATCTGTTTATAACACCAATATTTACGTAGCATGCAGATTACTTACTTCTAGTAAATATAATTTCATGTTACGATTTTCGGTGAATATTGTAACCTCTTTTTGCGTGATTGTTACACATTACTAAAGTAATTAAACCTCGTAGAATAAATACATTACGTATATATAATTACAATGTTAAATATCCCATACAATATTGAAGTTTAACACTCTGTTTATAAATAACTAGCTGCGCTTCGCTGTTTCACCCACGTGGCTCCGCTCTTATTGGTCTTAGCGTAATGATATTGTAGCCTAAAGCCTTCCTCGATAAATGGGATATCTAACACCGAAATAATTTTTTAAATCGGACCAGTAGTTCTTGAAATTAGCGCATTCAAACAAACAAACTCTTCAGCTTTATAACATTAGTATTATAGATAATTTAAATGCCCAATACACATTTAATGCACACAATATAAATCAATTTTCTACAACAAAATTATTCGCATACAATGCAATATCATAAAAGATTATGCAACACTATTACACAAGTGTTGCATTCACCACTTAAGTATATCGATTCCTCTATAACGACCAACACTTAACCGCTGTTAAAAGCGAAAAAAAACTCCAACAAAACCATACATTTCCAGTGTCAAATGCAGCGTCGATATCAACGTAATAAATTATAAAAGAAAACACCTATCGTTGTTGTACCTACCTATATATGCGAGTGTACTTGTGTAGGCATTAAGATCGTCTGCTATGGAGTTTGTTTTTATTTATTTATTTATTTTTACAGTTAAATATTGTACGCACTTTATATTGAACGATTGTTAGTTGAATTATTTTTTATGTATTTAAATACATTAGAATATATTTAGTAACGTTCTGAATAGATCTTTTAGACTTTCCACAGAAGAGACGAACTTGACTTTAGAAAGGTTTTTAACACTCATATTTTCACAATTGATTGGCAATTGTTATTATGTCACTTAGTTGTAAAATATATTTACTAAATTAAGCGCGTCACACACGGTGAAGATACTATAATATTTTATCTTATGATACTGTAACATATTATGTTGTGTTATGTTGTTATGTTGTGTAACATTTTATGTTACAGTAACCCACAAAATTTCGGGTCATTTGTAACAGGATGGCGGTTCTACAGGGGTCTTGGTACGCAATGACAATAAGAAAAATGATGGTCAGAACGCTGATACCGGATACCTTAAGATACTGTAATATAAAATATTACAGTATCTTAAGATATAATATTATAGTATCTTCTCCGTGTGTGACGCGCTTTAACCTATAATGATATTAATGTTAAAACACTAGATATGCCACATAATATCATACATTTTTAATTCAATTCGCAAATCATACCCACATTACCAACCTCTCAGCTGTTTAATTTTATGCGCACGTACACAAAAAAGCAGCGGCGACCGCGTTATGGTGTCCCAAAAACATAACCGTCACGGAATTTAATATCCGCACCCCGTTCCACTCGAATTTTTGTTATGAAAATGAAACTTCGCATTGAAAGTCATGTTATTAGAGTACAACAATGCAAGCGCCATCTAGGATGTTTGTATATGGAATATTTTATACTAGCAGGTCATGTGGCTTCGCCCATGGTACATATCAGGCATCACGTAAATATCCAAGGCTAAAATAATTTTTGAAATCGGTTATGTAGTTCCCGAGATTAGTGCGTCGAAACAAACTTCAGCTTTAAATTTTTAAGCACTAGCCTCGCTGTTTTACCTGCATTATCCTCCTCCGCCCCTATTAGCGTGATCATATATAGCCTTCCTGAATAAAAGTGTTTTCCTAACACGGAAAGAGTTTTGAAATAAGTCGAGTAATTCCTGAGATTAGCGCAGCCAAACAAAATCTTCAGCTATATGTAAGTTTCTACGTATATAGTGTAGACAGTAGACTAATTCTGAGGTAAGGTACCGATATATTATGCGGGGTCGATTGAGAGTGGTGACCCAAAACCTTAACAAATAGAAAGAAAAGGCTTTCAGGGGATCGCAAATAGGCGCAAACACCTTGTCAAACAATGTTACTTGTACACTAAACGTGTACAAAAATAAAATCGAATACGAAAGTATTATAACATCTGATTTTAATAATTATATACAGGGTTACAGGTTAAGTCGACCTATTCCTGTTAAGAGCGTGTAGTAAGGGTCAAAACAAACTGATTTGATCTTATAATACCATATCCAAAAGTTAGCCGTTGAAGAGTTATTGCAATTTTAATTTTTTCGTTAGTATACGAACTCATCTTGAAAATTCAAATCGCAAGCAAAAATCAAAGTCCAGTTTCGAGCCACGGTCACAGAATCGGAAGAAAATCAGTCCAAAAAGAAAGCCAAGTCGCGTTGTCAATACACAGAGGAGCAGAGAAATCGCATCTACTACGGACGAATCACATAAGCAAACTAAAAAATACAAAGCGGCATCCTTCGCCCCATACAGCTTCGTCCATCACCTTGCTCGCTCTCTCCAGTAGGTGGAAGCGAGATAGTTGCAGCGTGTGAGTGAGACATCATAATCACGCGGCACAACCCTTTATTGTTCGCATAGGCAGATAATAACTAGACCGATGTTAATGAGCTATTCTAAGAATTATTTCCCCATACCAAGTTTATCCCCGATTTCTTGGAATCTACGAATGCTACCTGAGTTTATCATACCTTTTTACATAGCTAAGAACATGCACATGTTTTTAAAAACATCTGCAGACACATATTCATAGAGATTTTTTTCAATATCTTTGTTTAAAACGAGTTAACTTAATTACTTTAATGTTATTATTTTTAGTTTAAAAGCCATTTCTTTGTATTGTTTGCAGCGATATGGATTTTTATTGCTGAGAATTATTGTTTAACTCAACCTTTACATAAAAACTCAAAAAAACCCAGACCAAACAAGTAAAATAAAAAATTAAACGCTAAATGCGAAGATAAAGTGGCATTTTCAAGAAAAAAATTAAAATTGCAATAACTCTTCAACGGCTAACTTTTGGATATGGTATTATAAGATCAAATCAGTTTGTTTTGACCCCTACTACACGCTCTTAACAGGAATAGGTCGACTTAACCTGTAACCCTGTATAAACCTAACTTACGATATGATGTGACTTAATTTCTCAATCAGAAGAAAAATTACCTCAACTGCCTCAACACTACGATATGTAGTACAAAAAACAATAAAGAGATTACTAATTCCCCAACTGTAAGTCTTACAAATGAAAAAAAGCACGTCAACTTCTTAAACGTCTACAAAGGGGGCCAGTTAAAAACTCCATAATGCGGCTCGTGTTTCAAACTTGGTGCCAATTAGTTAGCCTCCACTTTTAATGCAACTTGACAAGTTTTTGTATTGAAATTTTAATTAAAGCGAATGCGAGAATACAGTTTGAAAACCGAGCCTTTGTTACTAAGAGTGTATAATTAACTATGGGATCATGTATTGTTGTGTATGATACTTTTAAATAGGTACCTTTTAAGAAGTAGATAGGTTCTTAACTACATCTCTATATAGGTACATAGGTTTTTAAACCTCGATAGAACCAATTTATTTTATAAAGTTAACTAAGTTTGTGACCTCTATAATATCTCTAAGCTCTTTCACAATGTGAAAGCTTTCAAAAATATGATTTTATTTATTTCCGTCATATATATCACTAGCTTTCCGCTCGCGGCTTCGCCCGCTTTGTCTAAAACCTCATAAATTATACACTAAAGCCTTCCTCGAGAATCACTCTTTCTATTAAAAAAAAAACCACATTAAAATCCGTTGCTTAGTTTTAAAGATTTAAACATACATACGGACATTAGGGATATAGGGACAGAGAAAACGACTATGTTTTATACTATGTAGTGATACGTAATTGACAAATTCTCCCACCTAATCCATTCGAAATACAAACTACAATAGTTATGCAATACTTATAGCAGAACCACATTATCCTTCCTACTAAAACCCGTATATAACAAAACGCATAATCGTTTAATCTTAAACATTTTACAGCGACATAAAAGCGCTTTAAAAATTTAATTTGAACATAACTTTAAGCTGTGAAGCGCTTCAATCGCGTTACGGTTTCTGTTAAGTGTTGTATAAAATCTGTATTACTCGGTTATTTGGGATAATCTCCGAGCGAATGCTACTCGAAATATAAGTAGCTAAGAGAATGTTTGTTAAGATACGAAACAACTACGTGGTTTTAATTACAATAATATTAAGTTGTATCTAAATTCAAACTCCATTCCTTTAAAAGTTGACTTTTTATACATAATATAATCTAATGCAATGATATTATAAGAAAAATGTGTAGTTAGTTTATTAGCGCTCCGGGATTGAACGTCGAAATGTGGCTTATTAGCAACATTTTACTTCAGTTGTCTCTTTTTCGCTATCGACAGTTAAATCATGCTAACTTACTTTGATCGTGTGTGCGAGAAGGTGCCGATTTCGAAGATCGAATGTTGTGTTGAGGATCTGCACCGTTTAACTTATAATTTCTTTGATCTAATGCTGGTCTATGGTTATTCGTTGGTTAGCTATGGCCTCATGCTATCAATGAACAAAATCAAGATAGAACAAATCAATCAGATTTTCAGTTCACACCAAAACATTGATACAAAGATACACAACTAGTACATCTCTATACTATAAATATTTTGTTCTATAGTAACTAAATAATCAACTGCAAATAAAGATCATGTCCCTGAATACTAATTCGGGATAAATATTCCTACTATGTACACAGCCTATCAAATATCACGGGCAGAAATAGATGATTGATCAGCAAACACAATCACAAGTGGGATGATATGGGATTCCCGCACGTTTATTAACCAGCATAAGGTATATTTTTACACGCTTATATTATACGAATATTTTTGTTTGTTCATAATCATTACGCAAAATTAGAACCGATTTTTGCACGTTTTTTTTTTTAGCTTCACCTGTATGCTATGTAACTGTTAGATACGTAGTAGGGAACAAGTGAAACACTCCACGGCTCGATTCGCACTGCTTTAATTTATTACTTGAACACAGGCGCGGACGCAGCCACGCACACATATACAAACTAAGTATACAACATTCCTCCCCCTATTATAATAATAAATTAGTAACAAGATACAAAATTAACAGAAAAACCCTCCACCCTTATGTTTCTGCTTCATGGAACTCATCTTCCATATCACCAACATCCCTCACTTCCATTTGCCCCTCCTGAGCCCTCTCATCACCACCGTCCAACGTATCTGGTGGAGGATCGCATGGCACGTAGAATTCTGCCCTGCGTCCTCTCACGTGATGCGGCGCCTGGCTGGTAGGCGACACACACGATCGCGACGATGACGACGGTGACGGAAGTGTGGGTGGAGGTTCAAGCAGGTCAGCGCTTGGACTGTCCCTGATATCCCATTGGTTGTTACTTAGACCCTTATACCGTAACAACTGATTAACATGTCTCTTTATTGTTTCTAACCTGTCGATATCTCTTATAATATACGTAACCTTTCCTAACCGTCTTTGAACAATACCTTTCTTCCATGAATATTTGGATTTATTTTCAAATTTTTTGTATAACACAATATCGTTCTTTTTAAAATCAATTATATGTTTATCGTTTCGTTCCTTAGACTGCATACACTGACGATTATCATTATTAAGGTTAGACAGAGATGGTGACAAGGGTAACGATGACTTTGGATGAATTAAATCTAAACGAGATCTTAACTTACGTCCAAATACTTTCTGAGCTGGGGATAACCCTGTAGAAGTATGAACAGAGTTGCGGTAATCCATGAGATACTTAAGCAAATTTAACGACGTATCTCTAATGTTATTTCCCGACAATAAGCAAGATTTTAATCCCTTTTTAACTATTTTAACAAAACTTTCCGCCTGGCCATTACTCGGCGGATGATACACAGGTGACGTCACATGAGAAATTCCGTTTAACTTGCAAAACGATTGGAATTCTTTAGAACAAAAAGCTGTGCCGTTATCGCTAACTATCGAACATGGAACTCCGAACCTAGATGAAAACTCACAAATATTTTTTATTACGGCGGCTGAAGATGTAGCAGTTTTCATGTTATAAACTTCAAGCCACTTTGTGTGTGCGTCAACGACTACCAAATAAACACATCCTTTAATAGGACCTAAAAAATCTATGTGTATTCTTTCAAACGGATGCGACGGGTACTCCCAAGCGACGACCGGAGCGCGGGGGGGCGAGGGACGTAACTGTATACACACTTCGCATGAACCTATCATTGACTCAATAGCTCGGTCAATACCGGGAAACCAAAATCTAGAACGGGCCTCAGCTTTGGTTTTAACTATTCCCAAATGAGAAATATGTAATTCATTTAAAATTGTCGAATACAAGCTTACTGGTAAAACAACTTTATGACCACTCATAACGCAACCGTTTTCGTATGACAGCTGATTCCTACATAAATAAAATGGTTTTAACTGTATATCGGCTACTTTCGGAGGCCATCCATTTAAAATATAAAAAATCACTCGAGCTAAAACCTCATCACGTTTAGTTTCCGATCGCAACTTGTTTAAGGTAACCGGCATACTTCCCTCGACGACAAAACAAACATAATATGTTGCCCGATCGTACGCCACCTCGCAATCACAACACCTACACTGTTCGGTACACGCGCACTCGTGCGCTTCGCGTTGCACGCTCGCCCGTGAGAGATAATCCGCGCTGTTATCAGCACTCCGAATGTATTCTATTTTATAATTATAACTACTTAGGAATAATGCGTACCGTTGCAGTCTATTCGCCGATAATTCAGGTATACCTTTATGCGGGCCAAAAATTGTAATTAAGGGTTTATGGTCTGTACGTAAAATAAATGGTACTGTTCTACCGTATAGATATTGATGGAAACGACGAACTCCGTAAACAATAGCGGTTGCTTCCTTTTGTATCTGAGCGTAGTGCTTCTCCGCGGAATTTAAAGTACGTGACACGAAAGAAATAGGCCTTTCGATTCCCGACGATTCTAGCTGAGAAAGAATCGCGCCGAGCCCAGTGGGCGACGCGTCTACAGTCAAAATTAATTGTGCGGTCGGGTCGAAATGTGCTAAAACTTGCTCAGATGTCATTAAACTTTTAATCTTGTTAAAGGCTTCGTCCTGGACTTCTCCCCATTCCCATTTACAATTTTTTTTTAACAAATCGTACAGCGGAGTTAACACGGTTGATGCATTCGGAACAAAATTCCTATAATAATTTATTAACCCTAAAAACGACTGCAATTCATTTACATTTTTTGGAATCGGAGCTTCTAACATTGCCCTGACTTTCTCTGGCTCTTTCCTTAATCCGTCCTTAGAAATTATGTAACCTAAATAGCGCACTTCGTTTTGAAAAAAAAATACATTTTTCTTTCTGCAAGGATAGGCCGGCGTCCTGTAGACGTTTTAGGACGGCGTTCAACCTTACCATATGTTCCTCCTTGTCCTTTCCTGTTATAAGTATGTCATCCAATAGACACAATACTCCATCGATTCCCGACAGCACCACTTCCATTGCGCGCTGAAAAATAGACGGCGCGCTAGCTAATCCAAATACTAGGCGTGTAAAACGAAATAATCCGCGGTTAGTATTGATGGTAGTGACGTTTTTTGAATCATCTTCTAATAAAAATTGATTGTAGGCCATCGAAAGATCTAGCTTACTAAACTGTTGACCCCCATGAATGCGTGAAAATAATTCACTAGTGGTTGGAAGCGGATATTTCTCGACCACTAATTGTTTGTTAATAATTTCTCTGTTTACTTTTTCACGCAATGCAAACGCCACCGGGCGCGCCTTACAAAAAATTGGTTTTACATTATCTTTTAATACTAACTTAACCTTATATTTATTAAATGTACCAAGTTTATCTGAAAATAGTTCAGCAAACTGTTGTTGTTGTAATTTTTTTACTAGTAATTCGGAATCTTCGCAATAATTTACAGGGACTAATTGCAATTTAAAATTTGAAATAAAATCCCTACCCAACAGCGGAGGTCCCCCATCGCGCACGACATATAAAGTTATAGCGTGCTTTTGATTTGCATAGCATAATGGTAAACTAAAAGTACCTAAACAAATAATTTTCATACCATTATAGGTTATTAGCTGCTTGTTCGTACTAGATAAGGGCACGTCTTTAAAATTGATTTTATAAAAGTGTTCCGATATCACAGATACAGTAGACCCGCTGTCTATTTGAAATTTAAATGGAACATTCCTAATCAATACAGTTTCTACCATAGGTCGCCCCCTGAACGAGCGTATATAAAAAAGCTTACCGTCATCATCCACGTTATCCTCACCCTTATCACCACCATCCGACATTACATAATTGACTTTGGTGCACATTTTACGTAAATGACCCTTCACATGGCATTTCCTACATATATAATTAGCAAACCTACAGTCCGACGATTTATGATTTGTAAACCCACACACACTGCACTTCACTTTCTTTTTTTCACTCGAAATTTTGTAAAACTCATCGACTACGGTAGCCGCCGAGGGTGCCTCGCGCGCCGCCGCCACTGCGGAGCGCGCGCGGCTCAGGTTCTCCGCCAGCTCCACCACCTTGGCCAGAGTAAGGTCAGACGGATCCTTCGTGTACAACTCCTCCTTTTCGCGTCCCGGTTGCATGCCCATTATAAACTTGTCACGCAACGCCTCTTCCACGTTGAGAAAGCCACACCTTGCTGTCAAGCCACGTAATCTAGCGGCCCATTGCGAATAAGATTCACCCGTCATTTGCACGGCCGAATAAAAGTTATGACGGTCACCGAACCCAACACTTTTGGGCGTGAAATGCGTGTCCAACAAAGCCAATAACTCATCGTATGGCACATCGTCGATATCCTTCGGTAAGACCACTTCTGTTGCTAATTTGTAGGTTTCTTCAGTGAGTGCGCTGAGCAATATCGCCTTCCTCTTCTTGCCCCCCGTATCAGAACGGTCGGAGATCTCATTTGCAATGAAATATTGCTTAATACGACCTTTATAAGTTTTCCACGTTTGTGTGTTGTGGTCAAAACTATTTAGAATTCCGTATTGCACGTTCGTACTCGACATTTTACGCTGCTATTCTTATTAATTCGTAACGTCGCGTGGGTATATCGTCGCCACTGTTAGATACGTAGTAGGGCACAAGTGAAACACTCAACGGCTCGATTCGCACTGCTTTAATTTATTACTTGAACACAGGCGCGGACGCAGCCACGCACACATATACAAACTAAGTATACAACAGTAACAGACCACTTAAGATTTGATTTTGCCCCACTTTAAACGGACAGACTTAATTCAAACTCTGTAACACTTATAAAGGGTCGGTGACAATGCAATATAAGTTTATCCAATATTAAAAACGTGTTTTTCAGGTATTTTTAACTAGGTATGTTTATTATTTAATTTTTGGTTACAACTTATCCGACCAATAAAGAATAACACAGTGAAATGAAAATTATACTTAACAAATATAAAAGGATGGGCAATTAACGTTATATAAGACGATAATCGTCGGAGATTTTTTTAAAATTAATGGTTATTTAAGACGATTTTCGTCGGAAAAGCTCGGAAAAGGACCAATGACCGATTTTCACATTCATACACAAAACCAATTGTGTATTGTCAATGTATTTTGGATTCCTAGCCCACACGTGACCTTTTATATCTTATATATTGGTATGCCTTTCATGGAATTGAAATATTGTGGGCATAACATCCGTTTTACATTGTAATTGAGATTTTTTTAGCTGCTATTTCATAAAAATAATAAAATTAACTGTGTGCGTATTTCAATCATCAAATTTAAAAATTGCCAGTTTTGAGGTGGAGTGTATTTTGTTTATTCCTATTCCCTTGTTTATATAATAAATCACATATTAAATAGTTTCCGATCGCCTTTGATTGCATTTATACCAAGAAAATGTGGTAAAATGATAAAACTATGTTATTACGATTCAAAAGTGCTTTAGAAGAAATCGAATAGAATATCTAACTATCTATCTATCTATCCATCTAAATAAAACGTTATATTTTTATTGTTTGAAAAAATAAAAACAATTTTGAAAAAATAAAAAAATAAAATTTCTCTTTACCATGCTACCTTTACATACTGTTCTAACTTCAACAAACTAAAAGAATCGAGATTATTCTACCGCATATAACTTTTCTTCTAGCTACAGTAAGTCGTCGGTCGGGCAAGAAGGTACGGACAAATCCGCTTATCGTGTAGAAAACAATCGGGAAAATTTCTCTTTGTAGCTGTCACGTAGTGGATTCAAGTCGGACACAAGATATAACATAATAATATATAATATAGGAAACATATATAATAATACGAAAGGTAAATAATAAAGGCCCGTATAAACACATAATATATTATAGTGTACCTACTAGGAAATATGTTATATATACCCTTATACAAAAGGAAAAAAATAAAAGCTTGTTTAAACTAAATATTATTCTGTTGTCTTTCTAGTACGTTCTATAAGGCAAAAAGTATATGTATTTTCTTAAGTGATTGCTAAAAAGCACTTGCATAGAAAATACAATTTATAACATAGCAATATACTCAGCGTTGCACTTAAATATATATAAAAATGAGGGTAGTTTATTTTCATAAACGACAGTAAGTTAATTTATATTAGCAGTAAAGTAACTTCTGGTTTCGCAAGATGTTCGTAATAAACACCTACGTCTCTACACTACTATAATAATCAAATTAAATGAGGCGCATTATCTTATAGATCTAAATTATTTAGATATATTACAAGGAAATTATTTACTTGTGCATACAGATAGTTTAAAAGTTGTTGTTTTTATAAACCTTAAATGTTCAAAATGCTATCAATATAAAACTTACGTCTGCAGATTACAATATGGCCTTCCATTTTTCATATTTCAGCAACTTATAAGAAACATACCTGTAACAAAAACACCATAATTAATATGAATTATCAAAGAAAAATAATCGCTTAATACAAAACCAACCGCGAACATGGATTTACATCCCTAACATTAGAAATAAGAAGCATTATGAACTTCTTCAGCTTATAAACTGTCTGTATATTAATTATCATAACAATGAACTAGAAACGAAAGCGTCATATTCTAATGCAGTTTTTAAACTAAATAACTATCTATTTGAAATAGATTAACTATATCTACACACCTAACAAACTTACCCATCCGAAACAAAACAAATAACATCCTATAAAACTTCCAATTCTCTACACAACGAAAAACAAAGGTGTCCCGTATATTACCCGCTATAAACCAATCCGGGAATCGAATCCTAGCCACGAGGGAGCGAGAGGCTACGCGCCGTAGACATAACCACGTGAGTTGTGACGTCATAAAATTTATAATCTAGCTGTATGATAGTTTACGAGCGCATAAAAAACAACTTACAGCTTCCCATTTGCGGGGATAACGTTGGCTTCTATGCTGTCAGCGCTTTTGTACTATTTTCAAATATTATGTAGTATTAATGTTATTTTTATCGATTTAATTTGTTGGTAGCAAACTTTACTTACACGTTTTCATAATATCAAATAAACATTTAATTGCACTGAAATGTTAGTATAAGTAATCTTTGGTAACTCATTCGATAAATATCTAAATAGTATTTTAAAACTTTTCATACTAACCAACTTAAACACAAAAAGTACCCAATCCTTAAGCTCCACTATATTACTTAAAAGCATACCTTAATCCAAAACCAATAGAATTCACTTTCCAACTACATTACTTAATACCTCGTCAAGTCCCCCACAAAGTTTAAACCCTCGTAGCAACACTACGTAGCACCGGCTACGCCGTAGCAGGCCTACGGATGACAAATGCGTTTTTAAGCACTCCGAGCCTCTACGACCATTCACTTGAACGATTCTAATGCGTTAAATGATTTTCACTTGGGAATAATAATTTGATAACTCGGGGAATTGGAATTAATTTAGAAGCTTTGCTCAAATTAATGTTCGTTTTAATCAATTGTAGATCCTGTAAATTTAGAGGTTTCGTTTATTATACGTGGTTTTACATTATAATTTATACCTATTTTTTTCTATCGCAATTTTAATAATGAATTTGTCTTAGTACTTATAAACGCGAAACTTAAATTTTGCGTTTATCAGTAATACTAACCTAAAACTAAATCAGCAATAAAAACAGCAAACAATGCAAAAACCAAAGGCAATTCCCCCGGCCAACATTAACTGCGACAAATCGGGCAAAAATCTGAAACGGCAACCCCGACCTAAACTAATAAAATAAAAACCCCAACAGGGCCGTCAAACTAACACAGGTGCTATTTAAAATTTATAGTAACTCGCCATTATTTCGCTGTGCAAGTATACCTACAATTTAAAATATCGACACTAGCAACCCCAGAGGCGTTGTTCAACTAATAAGGCACGTAAATAGTATTTATTGAGCAACTAAATTTATATAATAGCTTCATTTCTCAACGGGCCTTTATGTGCTGTTTATTTTAACATGTAATTGTGTGAGAGTTACCGTTTAACTGAATTGTAGTGATTCTGTTTTCTGAAACTTTCTTTGTTTTATAACAGAACAAGCAAAGATTGTCCACCTGATGATAAATGGTAACCACCATCCAGAAACAATTGTAACACTGGCGGTGTTTTTTCCCTTTTCACAAATAAAACTATTCAGTTAGCTCATAAATATCGACAAAACACAGTCTCATTACTAATACAAGTACTATATTCCATCCGTACCTACAACGCAAATAACAGCATCCAAATCAATCCATTTCACTGCAAACTACAAAACTAAATAAACATCTACACGTACCTGAAACACTATTCCAAGAATGTAATAAAATACCTACAGAAAACAAGTTCGATAATAAATTCAAAATTACCCACAATAAGAGAAACAACACCAAAATCAATCCACTCCACTACAAAACCGTATCTTCAAATACACCACTATTCCAATAACATAATAAGGTACAGTCGCAAACGAAATTGAAAAATAATTCCCAAAGATTTCACAAACGCAAATACGGGAGGGTATTATTAAATATACGAGTACCCACGAAGCTGGAATATCAATAAGCCAGTACGGGACAATATCGTGAAGTTTCGAGCTAATATTTCGTGCGAGATGAAATCTTTAAGGTATAGTGGACATTTTATTTTGTACAGAAAATTAAATAATTTTTTAACATGAGCATAACGATAATTTAAAAATCCCTAAGGTTATAAGCGCATTGGATCTTGTGTTATTCGCTTTCTTAATTAGCAATTTGTAGTATTTCACTTAAAAGTTTAAGTTGTGTGTAATTTTATTACAATTTCAGGACAGCGTTATTAAAAGTACACACATCAAGTAGGAAGTAGATATTATGAAGCATATATTTTTATAGAATATTGTTGCATTTTCTTCATATTTAAGGATTATTCCATATCCTCTTTCACGACTCTCACGTATCGCGATGAAACATACATTCGACAAATCTACATTCATCACATAAAAAATAACACTAGCTGTGCTTCGCGGTTTCACCCGCATTTCTCCGCTCCTGTTGGTCTTAGCGTGATTATATAGCCTATAGCTAGCAGCTTTATAATATTAGTATAGATAATAACATCTAGTAAGCACTAATCTTACCTACTACCAAGACAACACATTAATAAACAGATTCCGCTAATTTGATACAACACGAATAATTAATTATCTTTCGACATGAATTGGGTCAAGCTCGGAAACACAAAAGACTTCAAATGTTATAAATATGTATCCTATAGGTAGGTACAGGTAAATTAGCTTGGAGAAATTTTTGCATATGTAGTGGTGTGTATATTACTCAGATCTTAGAGCGCGTTTCCACTATATCGTTCTGGCCTATACAAAAATGTTTCGATATCCTAACATTACTATTTAATTTTATACTTATTCCTAGCAACACTTTTGTTTTCAATAAAAACAAGTTTTTATTTGAAAGAAAATGGTTTTGACTTTATAAAAAAAAATATATCATTCAATTTTACGTCCTTGAGCAAACGACAAGGCGACTACCGTGAAACAATAAAATATCGTGTCCATAATAATTTGTTTCATAATTAATATTTGACCATAATAATTACGAAACAAAACAAATAAATAAATCGTCACTTGATAGTGGAAAGTGGAAACACGCACAAAACCAGAATAAACCAGTTTACGCTGTCCGCAGGTGCCACGTGCAGTCGTTTGGTACCGTTAGAACATAAAGCACATTTCATTCAAAAATTATAATTATTATGTACGTAGTTTAATTGATAAATTTTGTATTTGTTGATTGTTGTTATTATTTGTTATTATTGTTATAATATTTGTTGAAGTGAATTACATGTCCCGCAGCCGGAGGCCCCAAATGAAAACTCAGATGTACTTAAAAACTACATTTAATAGCTAAAATGAGACTTTTACACCCATGTCTGCACGATGCAGACCGGAGTTAAAGAATGAATTTATACAGTTTAATAATTATAAAGACGTAAGCTTGGATGCTAACTAAGGGAAATCGCATCCACATTCTATTCCCGTGCGAACGGCGTATTCAGCAGTTTTGTATGAAGGCAGGGCCATAACTAGTGTTTAATTTGTGTGTAAGTGTTGTAACTTTATATTGTTAATTCAATATGGCTCCAGTGTTAAAACATGGTCGAGGCAAGCCTTTGACTTCTCAAACTAAAGAATTAAACTTTAAATGTCGTTTCTTTTTCAGGTTAGTAAATTTTTCATTTTAGTAACATTGTTAATGTAAAAGTTATATGTATGTTAAATGTGCAAATATTAAAATAAAGTCTCATCTTTTTCAGAGGAGAAACACATATAGTTTAATTTAAAATCCCTTATAATATATACAGGGTTACTTGTAAAACACCGGCAACCTCGCAGGACAAGATAGCTAACATCATAAGTAACAACATTTCGACTTTTGATAATTTGTTAGATTTTATTTTCATACAAAAATAAATATTCATTTAATTTTCCGTCTGAATATTATAAACTCTACGCCTCCCAAAAATTACGTAAACAAAAAGCGAACGAGAGGGGGAAGGGGGCGTCGCGTCGTCCATCCGATAATTAATAGAACATAGACTTACAAATGTAAGGAGAGTACAATAAAAGTTTAAAAAATCATTTAAAAATAATTTATTGCGTTATGCCAAAAGTCGTAGAACAAATGTTGTTACTTATGATGTTAGCTATCTTGTCCTGCGAGGTTGCTGGTGTTTTACAAGTAACCCTGTATAAAATAAAAACTAAAAATGAAATGTTGTTTTATTTTATTTGCTGACCATACACTACTACAAACGCAAAAATTTCTCCAAGCTAATTTACCTGTACTTCGCTGATATGTCGATAAAATTAATGATCGTTTTTTGTTCGTTCATGGGAAAAAGCGGTGTGACATTATAAGTTAAGCCTTGGGGTAGAAAATTAACTTTGTGACAGTATAAATTAATATAAGAAAATTACAAATTAATACAATCAAGGCGAAACATAAAATCAAAGTAGATTACATTTTAATAATTTTTATTAACTACAGAAAAATTATTGAAACTCAAACATTTATTTATTCAATGAGACTTCTTCTAGAAGCACTATTTAATCGTCATAACATATTTTTAACATTTACAACCGATTCGGAAAGCAGTATCTATAGAGAAGAACCGGCAAACTCCATAGTTGCTCTTTTAAAACTTACGTAACTGAAACATAAAAATATTCACGAGGACATTATACGTTAATTCAAAAAGGTCACGAACAATATAATCATAATAAACGACATCGTTATAAAAACGAACGCTTCTTCTATAACAAAAACGTCCCTTTCCGATAAGCTCAATAATAATAATCTCCATTTTCCCAGAAATACAAAACTACGTTATAATATTTTACAAAGTGCCTTATAAATCCATAGCCAATAAAAATAAGTACCAAATAAAAAATAAAAAATTACAACTTCTTTAGGTCATCATCATCACCATCCAATTACACAAAAGAATGCTATTTCTAAGCTAGTTCAAGTTAATTTAGAAATTAAATCATATTAAAATATGTTTGAAAATAATAAAATCACCTTCGACTCATTAAATAAAGAAAAAAAAATCTAGGACAATAAATCCTCTACAAAATCGAAATCTTCCCAACCCTGTTCCAATAAAGATGAAAATGATTAATTTCCAATGTTCAACTACTTTAATAAGATATAGACAAGTATCTACAATTATTAATTCAGCTTATTGTAACATTATTTATTGTTCGAAATATCATTACAGATCGGTTGTTACGTACTTAATTGGTACCTTTGAAATAGATACTCAGATACTTTCGGCTCTATTGTTTAGTATCGTTGTTATTTGTTACGTCTACGAGTGATGTCTTGATATTCTATCTTTATTTAGGGGTAAGTAAAAAGATTGGCCTTTTCGTTTGGACAGCTTTTCATTTATTAAAATTATAAGAAAGGTTACGTTTACATATATATTTTTGTCTGTTCTGAGCAACATTTTAGAAAAAAAAACACTGTGCTTGGAAGAAGCGTATTTATTATTTTAATGATTTTTCTTGAAAATTTTTATTATAAATAAACTTTTTATTGAAAAACCAAGTGTGACATTGATATATTATTGATTTCATTTTTTTTATGAATTAAATGTTAAAAAATTCCTCTTTTAAACTATACCAACCCATACAAAGTCAGATCTAACAGCTAGTATGTACTAGAACGTCTAACTCCGAACACGTGACGCGCGGCCACTGACCCATCCCTCCACTCGAGGACCTTCGTAATTGTTCCAAATGTCCCTTCAAAGATCAAACAGTGGATCGAGTGGCTTGAACGCGATCGAAGCTTGTTTGAAAACCTATCGGTACATAGTACATATTATCACTACATAGTACATAGTATAAAATAATAAAATGAAAACCTACTTAATATTATAAATGCGAAAGTTTGTGATGATGGATGGATGTTTGTAACTCTTTCACGCAAATACTACGAACCGATTACAATGAAATTTGGTATGTAGCTTGCTGAAGACCCAGAATAAGACATAGGCTACTTTTTAATTTTTTATCCAGAAAGATCCCTGGTGCCAGGAGAGAAAAAAGGCAAAAACAATATTTGAACTTGGTTCCATATCGTATCAAAATTTGAATTTCAAAAACGCGACCTCTGTCGACCCTCTACTTCATCTATTTTCAACTTTGCTCCATAGAAAATATTTTGTCCACATCATGACGTCACATATTAAACCATAAATGTAACTATCAAATGACGTCACACCAATAAAATGTACCAACTGTTACACACCACAAACCACACCGTTTAAAAACTCGTAAATTGTCCACAGATTTAATATTTACACCAGCCATAAACCTAATGCACCATCAAAACGTAGATTCAAGATTCAAATGAAAGACAACTAATTTTATTGTTCATTACTGGCTATAATACGACGCTCAAACTGTCTAGAGTTCGAAATAGATTGCCGTTTTATCAGCATTCGCGTCAGAATGTACTAAACATTAGCAGCGTTGTAATGTGAGCTAATTCAGGACTGTTATTTCATCCTTAGCCGTCAAGATGTTAATCTGTAGATTTACGCATTAGCCAAATGCATACAACTTACACGAACCGCATACGCACAGAGACAACATACGTAAGCTTGTGTGCAAACGCACACTCGTATACACGTAAACGAACATTTGTGTGTGTGCGTGATTGTAAAACGCAAACGATCATTTATGTGTATGTGCGTTTTACACACACACACGAAGAAAATCTGTGAGTGAGTGCGTTAAACACGTTCACACGTAGAAACGGCACGTGCTGGAGTTAAACTTTTCAACATTGTTATATGTTTTAAAAGCGCACATTCCGCTGAATGACGCTGCGATATTTATAAGAACTTTAGCTTTTAATACGAAGATTTTATTACATAAAAATCACACTAAAGCATAATACTAATATGTAATACAAAGTTTTTGCTTGTTTATTTGAACGCGTTTATTTCGAAAACTTCTTGTCCGATTTGAAAAATTATTTCGGTGTTAGATAGCTTATTTATCGAGGAAGGCAATAGGCTATATATCATCTCGCTAAGACCAATAAGAGCGGAAGAATGCGGATAAAAGCGCGGGGCACAGCGCGTCTTATTACAAAGTGAAATAAAACTGTTCAGGCATCCACGTGTAAAACTCAAGTGGGCTTAAAATCTTGGAATTTGCTTCATTTTTCTTTTTACTTTGTACCTACGCATTTAACTTAAGCAGAAACCATTTGATTAACGAGTTACTGAGTAAGCAAAACGTGTATGCGAAAATTCGCAGAAAACGAGCTTCAATTATATTTTTATTCAAATTCCTGAATCGCGCAAGTGAAATGTTTTTTCCATTAAACGTTACATGGTTTACAAGTTCCGATTAACATGCATTAGGGGTTATTGGAAGATTTTTAATAAATAATGAATCACCCATGGGTGTCAAGAAATAAAAAAGAGCGTGTGGGCCGAGCACACGTGTCAGAAGTGAAACTTCTTTGGCTAGACTCATAGATAGCAAAATCGTCACTTTTCTGGATGACGTGACGGTATTGCCATGACGTGACCTTGAAAATTTTATGCAAGAAGTTTGCAAATTGTGTTAACAACATAAAGAATTTTAACGAACCATAGAACACGGCCGTATAATATACTACGCTTCCCTTTAACGTTTAAAACAACGTGGTTATTAAACAATAAATTTACTTTATAGTCTTGCAACGTGTAAAATGAGCAACTATATATTATCAACATTATTCTAAAGAGATTTCATTTCACAAGACACTATTGTACCTCTAAATTAACAGCTTCTATCATCATCATCTATGAACATGTCTTGGACACAAATATTAACAAAGACATGTATAAATTAGTTTTTTGCAAGAAACTAACCCACCTTCACACTGTCATAACTAAACCAAATTGAAATCGAAGCACATGGGATGCACCAACTTTCAAATGAAAAATAATTATCAAAATCGGTTCAACCCATCAATCGAAAGTTCTGACGTAACAAACCCAGAAAAAAATGTCAGATTGAGAAAGACCTTTTTTTGAAGTTTGAAAATAACAATGAAATAAATAATGAATGAATGTTTATTAATTAAAACATAAATATTTATTAGTCACGATAATAAATTACCTATTTAATAAATTCTAAAACATAAAAGTACGAATACATTTAAACGACGTAGGTAATAATAATATCGATACGAATAAACATTATTCAATAGCATTAGAATAAACAGACAATTTATTCCACTTTAATGTCCATGAATTAACAAGCGCCATTCAAGAAATAAAATAAAAATCTCATCCGCTATTAATATTATCTTAATCAAATTCAACGCATCGTTAATCTTTTGATTTACGACAAAAAACATTTTATGGATTTACAACAGGTTGAACTAGTTTATTTACATATGTTACACACAATATTTAATCATATTGTTTTATACTAGAACTAATTTCCGCCCGCGTCTTCGCTCGCTTTGTCTAAAACTTAAATAAATTATATACTAAAACCTTCCTCGATAAGTGGGCTAACACCGGAAGGACCAGTAGTTCCTGAGATTAACGCGTTCAAACAAACAAACTCTTCAGCTTTATAATATTATTAGTACTTATGGATTGTTTAATACCAGAATGTGGAATATGCAAATTGATATTCAGAGCGATGCATGAATAATATCAGTTATGTAATGTATTTTGAGTAAGGTATTTCGGTTTATTGATATACAATAGGTATACATATTTAGATAACCTATAACAGCATAAATTCCAATTAAAAGTATATCTTTGCAATACATTGAATTTCGCATTGGTTAATAATTTCATAAGATTCAATTGCCGTATCTTAGAATCTTTTATACGAACTTGGCATTAGAAAAATAAAACTTTCGCGTACAAAGAAAGAACTTTTATTTCAAGTACGTACAAATTTATTATAGTAAATAACAATCATAACAATAATAAAAACTAAACTTTAACTACACTTCAGCAATAAAATGGTCATCCAGTCAGTTATATTCCAATCTATGAACAAATAAATAAATATTTATCGTAAAATACATTTTTTTTTTAACCATTAGTCTATATTTCTGTTAATAAGTACCAATAATTATTATATTCTATTATCTATACCGAATTTCAATATATCCTTAATTGTATTAATAAATCTAAACAATTTCATTAGACATAATAAAGAAAGAAATATAAAGATAAAATTGTTTAAAGATAACACAACTAGAAAAAAAGACATCTTATATCTGCGAATTCAACACAATAAACATAAAATAGATTTAGCATTCACTGATTATCTAAAGCTTTCCCAGAAGCTCGATCTTTTACCTGACAAAGCTAAATCGGATTCTGTAAATTCTAAATACATAAAAAGGATACCTGACTGAATGACTGCTTCATTGATTGATTTGATACAAGGATAAATAAACTTCCTTTTCAGTGAAGGTTTTATCGAGATATACGTAATATAATATATGGAATTCGCTTCATAAGTAAAAATTGAATTGTATGTTGTTTTAAATATATTCTTTTTTTTTTATTGACGACAGGGAAGCGCTTGACCACAATCTCGCCTGATGAATCTACAGTTATTGCTTTGTTACGCGTTATTTTTGCTCAGCCATGTCTCTGACACACACTTTATCACTCTCTCTCCATCTCTCTTATCGTTATTATGTTACAGAACGACGGCCGCGGCATCTACATACGTCACATTTAACAAATCGACCGGTATGTTATTGTTATATAGTGATTGCGAATTCAACACGCAACCGTTGCGTTGTTAGATAATTTGGAAGTACTTAAATAGGTAAAGAAATAAACTGTAATCGTCAGTATTATCAATTTTTTGTACGTAAATAACGCCGACATAAAACAAAAAACCTATTCAAAACGATTGCAACATCTCTCTCTCACTCTCTCTCTCACTATCTCTCTCACACACTCACTCTCTCACACACGCTCTCTCTCACCCACTCTCTCTCTCACTCTCAGTCTATCTCACTCTCTCTCACTCTCACGCACTCTCACTCTCTCTCACTCACACTCACTCACGCTCACTCACTCTCTTTCACCCTCACTCTCTTTCACCCTCACTCTCTCTCACTCACTCACTCTCTCTCACTCACTCTCTCAATCTCTCACTCACTCACTCACTCTCAATCACTCACGCTCACTCACTCACTCACTAACTCTCTCACTCACTCACTCTCACTCACTCACTCTCACTCACTCACTCACTCTCACTCACTCACTCTCACTCACTCACTCTCACTCACTCACTCTCACTCACTCTCACTCACTCACTCTCACTCACTCACTCACTCTCACTCGTTTGTTGGACTATGTTACGGTGAAATAATTTTACAAATCGGACCGGTGTGGTGGTTCCTGTAATCCTGAGCTTAGCTCGTTCAAGCAAACTTTTCAGCTTTATAAATACAAAAAACAAGTAACAAGTAAAATAGATGATATAAGTATACATACAAGTATAAAACGAGTCTTTGTGAGTCATATTCGCAGAATGAAAAGTCACGAGCGGTTAGTATAACGTGCTACATTAAAGTTTATTTTATTGTTGTCGTTTCCGACGAACGCGCGGTCAAAATACGAGTATTAACTATTAACTCAAACAGAGAATATAACAATATTTCAGAGTATGACGATTTATTAAAGCTGGTATTAATTTTATTAGCTTCACCTGTAGGTAACCGACTCCTCTGGTCTAGACTCAGACGATTTGGAACCACCGTAAACGGACAGATTTAATTCAAACTTTGTACACTTCAAGAATCGGTGACAATACAATAATTTCATGCGTTTAAGCGTGTTGTTTAGTATTTTTAAACTGGTCTAGACTCAGACGATTTGGAACCACCGTAAACGGACAGATTTAATTCAAACTTTGTACACTTCAAGAATCGGTGACAATACAATAATTTCATGCGTTTAAGCGTGTTGTTTAGTATCTTAATAATTAGCCAGCATTTTCATCACGTTATCTTATTGCAGTCTAACACCATACAAATTTTCACCCTCTGTTTAATTTTAACCCTCTTCAAGATTCGCGATTATAAAATAGCCTCGTCATAGCCATGGTCTTCATGATTCATGATTACAATGAAAAATCATCGTAATTGCTTTAGCGATTTTTGCTGCAAATAAAGCACAAAATTTAACACGTTTAATATTAATTCAAAAGTTACAAAATAACGAAAAAATTGTACATAGTTTGCATAATTTATTGCTATTATGCTGAAACAAAATAAAACTGCAGTTATAAACATTAGGGCCTAATACTTTGATCTAAACTAAATAACGTTAAACATATAAATAGCATTAAATATACCTAACGTATCGGAACAAGTAAATACGTATTTTCCGACAACACATCAAATATTTGCATTGGCAGAACGATAACAACAATATGCTTTTGATGTTCAATTATCCCAGCCTATTGTGTTACCGTCAAACCGTCAAATCAAAAGACAGGAAATGTGTCTTGCCAAACGAAATATTATTCATCATTCATATTTTCGATATTGTAAACTAATTCTATGAGCAAAAGGAATCGTATTACCACAGTAAATAGAACACGAACAGTAGCGAAACTTCCTACAAAACGTTCGAAACGTTTCCCCTACTCAAACGCATCGATCGGACTTCTAATAAGGAACCGCTTCAAACGTTTTGATGGGAGTTTCGTTACTGTTCGTATTCTTTACTGTGGTAATTATCGTCAGGTGGTCGAGATTCGACCATCTAATTGTAACTACTATCACCCGAGTTACCCTACTAACAACAAAACGACAATTTCTCTCGCGTTTCCTTTACAAAAATCTATTGGTATAGATATGTAAGTTGATTTAACAAGACTACAATTTACTCTGATGAACATAAATAGAGATCCGGTGCGTCCAGACACATAAGAAAATTTCTCGAGTCTAGTATTGTAATTGAACGCTTTTCCTTATTAATATAATATCTACAATAATAGAGTAAAGAAAGAAGGCTTTGATTAAACATTTATGTGATATCAAAAAGTACCTACCTACCGAACCGAACCGAACGAACGTATAAATAATAATGTAAATTGCCAAGTTTATATGGAGGGTAAATTTTAGAGATATTTGAAAGTTTGAAAACTGAAATAGACAATGGAAATTAGTATCAAAGTTTTGAAAATTCGTTCACAATTTCGTATCAATGTGTATTATTTAATAAGACTTGCACGTATTTACGCACGCACTATAATAATATATTTCTAATGCAGTTGGCTAGTCTCTTTACAGATAGACCTAACCGAAATTCGGTCAAGATTACAAATAAACCACCGGTGCAAAATACATCAAGTAGGTACTCTCCGAAAAGTGCAAATTACATGACATTTCAGTTTACATCTAACTCGGTGTAAATCAACAAACATCATTAAAACGTCGCACAGCAAATGAAGCATTATCATAAATAACAAGTGATAGTTTTACGATACGGGACTCGGCAATAACGTCAAACGAAATATAACTATTTTATTAAATTTCATACGCGATTAAATACTTAAAGATCATTCACAGTGTATTTGGCACGCGTTCTGAATGTTTATATAATGTTATAACGTTACGTTCTGTCTGTTTGTTGTCATCATTTTCGACGTTGGGAATTACTCATCAAAGAAATTCTTGAAAAGCGTCGTAATCGCTTTTAATTTGGCTCTAAATAGATTGAAAAACGCTGCGTCTCTCATCAGATGTCACGAGCATTATTTGGCTATTTTTCTAAAGAAAAAAATGTGTCTAATTCGAAAACTAAACGCTTATAATTTAACGAGTTCCATTTAGACGAATCTAATGAATAGATAAACTATATTTCATGATGATATTGTATGGTTCACAGCTCTACCTACTAAACTACAATATATATACCCAGTAGATAAACTACGTTTAAAAACGCTTCAACAAACCCAAATGTACTAAGACACGTCATTCGTAGAAAAACAAAAACTGCCTACAACCAATACTATCTACACCCACATATAAACGCCATACCAACTTGCACGTGCCTACACATTAAAAAAAACATTAAAATAAATAACAAAACACAATATCATACGTCGCTCAATACGCGAGTCAATATTTCATACTTGTAGCGAAAGAATAAATTCGCATCCGGCATGCTCTTAAATAATTTCGAATTGATGAAAACTATGAAAGACAGCGTTTGCTAACGTAATACATTAGACTGTATAATACTGGATAGGTAGATATATTGTATTGAACAATCCTAGAAGAACGTACACCTGAATAAGGCTTTTTTGCATTGCACGACTTACTACAGTCACAAAATTAATGTGATAATTTGTTTAAAATACACTTTAATGTCATTGCATTTTTACTATAGACAATACTAGACAATTACTATAGACAATATATTCTAAGAATAGCTGTACAGCAGATGATCCAGTAAAGAAGTGAGAAATGAGTAGCTATAAAAATGTACACTACCTACTGTTTTATCATCCAGTTCAATCAATTCGCAAAATATCATAAGCACAATAAAAATTTAACACAAATTACCAATCGAAAAGAACCATCCGTTAATAAAATCAACAACAGCGCTAAATAGCAAGAATGTAAAACAAACGGCCTTCGAGAGAACCATTACCAACAGGCGGATTGATTAAAACATTAAAAACATCAATTCCGCATCGAACGCGCCCAAAATAGCTGAAAACGCCGGCGGCATTCAATTTACAGGATTACAAAATCAATGGTACGCTACGTCTGTAAGTCTAAATCTGTCGAATGTCTTGTACACGCATGGAACACATTGTTTGAAAATCGAATAGAATGCGATTGCGTCTTGCGTACTAAGCGGTGTGCGACTGATTGTCTTTCGCGTATAATCTGCCTTATTGGCGTGGCGCCAAAAGTTGATGTTGTGCATACTTTCGTTGATTCATCCGAGGATTATTCCGCAGCGTCATATCTGCCGCTTGATTAACAAATTGATATTTTAATATCGCCCCGCGTACGTCAGACGCGTCTTCGATCTTAATTTGGTGCAATTAAAACGGTGATATGATGATATAATCTCAGTATTGTAGATAACGATTTTGACGTATATCTTTGATATAAGCAATACCAATACCAAAGCATTGGTTGTTAAGATTTTTGAGAATAATTGATAAGAATATGAATGTATTTTTTTGAAGTGAAACTTCTTTAGGCGCGTTGAGAGTAAAATTTAAAGGTGGCGTCATGGCAATACCGTCACGTCATGGAGTAAAGCAACGATTTTGGTATTTTTGAATCTTGCCAAAGAAGTTTCACTTCTGACTCGTGTGCTCGGAACACACGTTTTTTTTTCTATAATAGATACATTTATAAGACATTAAATAAGCTGTCAAATTAATAATTAACAGCATCAATGTAATAATTAATGAATAGAGAATGAAGCCGTGCAAAACAAGTATCTATTAACAAAAAATACGCGATTGATGTTATAAATCATAAACAAGTTTTCCTTTTAAAAACAAAACGGTCCATTTAT
Organism: Colias behrii; assembly: GCA_029959065.1. NCBI lineage: Eukaryota > Metazoa > Arthropoda > Insecta > Lepidoptera > Pieridae > Colias > Colias behrii. The sequence continues at coordinate 1,231,778 of JARWMC010000027.1, forward strand.
ACACGGGTCAATGCACTTTGGCAACCATGTTATAAATTATTTTAACAAGTATAGGTAACAACGAATACCACTGTGTGTGCAAAATAAACATTTTATCACACATCTAAGAATTAGCAACTACTTCTACACAGGTAGCTCATAAAATATTTTTATAGATAATCTTAAAACGTAGATTACTTTTAATGTTTAGTTTTATATATCATTTAAATGCATTTTAAATGAAATCGCGCCCGCATGGCGAAAGACGCAGGTTTGAGGCCCGCCTCGTGATCGTCTTTTCTTAATTATTTTTAAGATATGTAGGTATATTTATTATATGATAATAATTATAACTATACGTGAATACTATCTTGATATGATATAGACTGTAGTCGTATAAAATTTATATATTTGACGATTCAAAAGCAACTGTAGTTGAATAAATTTAGCTGTTAACAATTTTAATTCTAGTTAAATTAATAAACGGTTTTTAAATATTCAATCAAACATAAATACAAACAGGCATTACAAAAAATAATCCCACTTATAAAGAACAAACGGGCCACAAACATTGCTAGAGCAGCCTGGAACCATTGTTGACAAAACCATAACAATACGTGTAACGGAATATAATCTTTATCCCTAGTACAATAGAGCATATTGTTGCGTGCAGCTATTGTTTTTATAACATGAACGGGAACATGTGCGACGCGCTGTACATAACCTATGGTAATGAAAGTTTTTTCTAACGTGCGTTGGAAAAACGGTTTTGTTTATTCTATTATTTCAAACAAAACTGATTAAAGAAAGTTGTTGATTATTCTGTATTCATATTCTTTCATGAATAAATCACATGTAGGCGATTTTAACCCACAAACGAAGGTGTTTAAATTTGTATGACACTTTATATAGAGCTTGTAGAGAAAATCAATACCTAAAATAGTGAGTAAATACGTTGTGATCGTGTTTTCTTCACAAATTATATTTAACAATGTACCCATTACTACAACACTACGACTAGAAACAAGAATTAATAAACAAACCCATTTACAACTCGCATCAAAACCCAAAAAAAAAATTTAAAACAAATCCACTCCCGAGAGGAATAGGGACAAAATAATAAAACGTAACAATTTCTGAATGAAAGTTCATTACATTAAAATATGTCTACCTACAGTTAAAACAAAAAAATAATAATTGTATTTTTTTTTTTAATTAGGATAGGTAGACATTTGACCACAGTCCCACCTGATGGAAAGCGGTGACGCGGTCTATGGTGGTAAATCATGTCTACCTAGAAAATGCCTATTTATTCGCCTCTTGAAGGAACCCATATTGTAGTTCTCTGGAAAGACAGACGCTGGCAGGGAGTTCCACTCCTTGGCGGTTCGCACTAAGAATGACGACACAAAGCGAGAAGTGCCATCAGTGGGCATTTCCACCAAGTAAGGATGGTAGCCTGCAGTGCGCCTGGATGTCCGTAGAAAAAAAGGGGAAGCAGGGATGATGCTGTGCAATTCAGTGGCGCATTCGCCGAAGTGTAAGCGATAGAACACCGAAAGACTGGCAACTCTTCGGCGATGAGTAAGACTCTGAAGGCGGTTTTCAGCTAAGTTATCGTCGCCTATAATTCTTTTATAATTTTTAAATTAATTCGCCTGTAAAACATAAATGGACAAATAAATTTATTTCATTTAATTTTATTATTTTATTTATTTCATTTAAGAAACAGTGCCGTTAGAAACAGGATTAGAAACAGAAGCCTATGTAGGCTTGATTAATGTTAATCAATCCAACATTTCTGTTTTCAATCTTGCTAGAAGATTATCAAATCTAACTTGAATGACTTATAGACCATAGTACTTAAAGTTTATTTTGATCCTACTAATTGAACCATTATTCAAAAACTATAAGATTTATTTCGACAAGAAGAAACTTTTCCAACGAAAACTTAACTATTATTATTATACTCTAAAATAACAGCCAATTACAATTATTCTAGCAATTAATATGAATGAGCAACTCAATGGTCATTGTTATCACAATTATCATTTAAACAACAAATTCTGAACTATTCCGACCACAAAAGCAATCAAGCATTTGAAATTTCAGTTCGAACTATGTTGTTATAGGCACATGCTAATGCATGTACTAATGTACTGGAGAATATAATTTCACATATTATGTATCACTAATCTATTTATATTATATACGTATATTATCTTTAGAAATTAAGACTTCAACGGATTTTAACAACGATAGAACAACATTTATTTATACATTATACACACTAAAATTACAGTTTCCCAATTCGATACTTGTTTCTATATCTACATTTACAATATTAAATACACTAGCTAAATAACATACAGTTTTCCTTTTATAGCCCACTAGCTGCGCTCCGCGGTTTCACCCGCGTGGCCTCGCTTCTGTTCGTCTAAGCGTGATGATATATAGGCTATATAGCCTTCCTCGATAAATGGGCTATCTAACACCGAAATAATTTTTCATATCGGACCAGTAGTTCTTGAGATTAGCGCGTTCAAACAAACGAACAAACTCTTCAGCTTTACAATATTAGTATAGATTACAACAAAGCCATTCGCGTGATTTCATCTCGAGAGCAACAAAATATCAAATAGGAGTGCTATTCCATTGTATAGTATTCTATCTATCAAGAATCACATCCATATGTTACATATTATGTAGTTAGTTACTCTGACGTCACAACTAAATCGCATACTAATCCCGCGCATACGCACATCTCGATCAGCTGACCTTTGCACCCGGGTATTGCTGTATCGATGAGGCACCTACCTAGTACCTACCTATTGGTTGCTGATTGCATGCCAATTTCAATTTATTTATTCTTCATTCGATATAGAATTACAGAGTAAAATAATATAATTAGCGGCCATAAATTGTATACAATTAGCGGCCTTATGGCTAGATTTTTAGTAAGTTTTTTTTTTTATATCTTCTTTCCATAACAAAAGCAAAAACGTTAAAAAATCTAGCCAATTTGGTCGAGTCGTTCTCGAGTTTTGCAACACATTATGTATATGTATAGATTTACACTGATAATATGTGTGTAAGTTTGTTTGCATAAAATTGTTTATATGTTTAAAACGTCTATAATTTAACCCATTAATTGTACCATCCATTCACGAACGTAAATTAAACACAATAATATTGCAAATCATTTATATTTGCATTTCATTACATTTGATAACACTATTATAATATATCAGTTACATTGTTTACTTGCTTGAGAATAGTGTTATTTCTGATCATGTGTAAACAAAATAATGGTATATTAAACAAACAATCACAATTAATTTAGTACACAGGTATTGAAAACATTTTTTACTAAAATCCTCATCTCCTTTCCTATATTCACTTTATTAAATATAGGTCTTAAATCTTATATATTAAACAAAAGCCGAAACTTTCTTCAATATCACCATAAAACTCCACTATAAATAACAATTAGTAGCCCAGACAAAATGTAATGCCTATAATCCCAAATGACGTCATCATCCTTTCACAGATGGCCATTTCGTAGCAAGAATAGCCACTCAGCCACCGTATATATTTAGTTATTACTAATTTTATTCTAGATTAATTAACTTTACCTTCCTCGAGAACCTCTTTATCTATGTATTAATAAATATATTAAAAAAAAAGACGTGTGGCACTCGGGGACTGCCGCGGTAAAGCTATTGATTGCATGCTATGCCTTCAAGCTACACCTCCGTGCCCGTCAGAGTGGGGAGCGTGAGGTTTTTTCGTTACGGAATTTCTGGATTCGGTCCCCGCGCTCAAGGCCCGCGATAGAAGCTATGCAATAGCTTAAAACTAAAGAACACGCTTTAATGCGATGAGCCCATGAAATTATCCCTAAAATGCGTTCAAAGTATGAACTAAATATGTCCGTTTAAAGTGTGTGAACTGACTCCAAAGAAATCTCTTACATACAATGATACAAGTGAAGCTAATAAGCCTGTTACAAAGAAATCAAACATCCATTGGGTAGTTTTTAATATCACAAAGCATACATAGGGACAGACAGAGTTTGTTATATATTATGTAGTGATAACGAACAAGATCTGAACTATTTTCGTAGTCAGGTCACCGTTTTCTTGATAGTTAATTCGATTTAACGTAGTTTCTTACGTAGTTCTTTGTGCTCGATCTATATAAGATTCTATGGAAATTAGCTGAATATCATTATTATTACCACTTCTACTTTGGTTCAATACTATTTGCCATAACTTTTACAGAAAGACAAAAGCAAATTTTAATAATAATAGAGTCTTATAAGAAGTAAATCTGTCAGATATTCCCTGTTTGCAGTACTATGTTATACTAATGATTATTATCACTTCTACAACTCATTGCTTGTTAAGTGAAATGCTTTAGTTACTGTAGAGTTTTCATGCCTGCTTACAATGCCTTCCTACACAACCTACAATTTAAAATAAAAAAAACGAATAAAGATAGACCGTATACGAATAACAAAACCTTCACGAAAAATTATTATAAAAGAAAAGAAGGCAACTAAACTTTCAAGTGTCTACGTTCTTTAAAACTCTAATCTATGATTCATCCTCATACCATTACAAATTACAATACATCAAAACAAGTATGATGTAACGCACAAACTAAATAGCAGATCATTGGCCGGTGCATACGCACTCTTATATCTGCTTGAGGTAACCTTTTTATAGACGTAGGTATGCGGTACGCAATTAAACATGAGGTTCAATAAACCTATTGCGATCGGTGCCAATAGATTTATGTTATTGTTTGAATTAAAAGTGCGCGGTGTAATCTATACATATAATAAAATCGTAGGAAAGTCAAAACTGTACATTGAATATTTTTTTAAAAGAATACATAATCCATGATCTATAATCGATATAGAAGCCAAAAACATAGTTTTTAGAATTTTTGTCTGTTTGTCTGTTTGTCTGTTTGTCGGTTTGTCTGTTTGTCTGTATGTTTGACCGGGCTAATCTCGAAAAGTACTGCATAGATTGACTTCAAATTTTGCATGAATATTACTAACAGGTCGGGTCAGGCTATAGGCTACATATTATCAAGCTATCACCTGCGGGGGAGGAGCTGTGAACCTTTATTTTTCTTACGTATTCTCTGTACTACGATAGCGTACAATCTAAAGACTCATGTTTAAATGTTGTTTTTGAGTAAGCCATGCTATTGTCTACCTTTACACTATAAAAACTACGTCATTTAAGTAATTTTGGCAGAGAAACAGTATAATGAATCTTAGTAGTATAAAGACAAATTTAAAACAGCGCCATCTATGAGATTTCATTAAAATCAAATCAATTTACATAATATTAACGCTTCTTGGAAATTCATAATTTAAATATTATGATGTTGGTGAGGTTGTTTTTTTTTTAAAGTTAAATAAATAATTCATATCTTCCCAGAGTCCATTTCAGGTGCGCTTATATTTCATGTGAATATACTAAAATTTTATAAGTGAGGGTAGATGTTTATTATTTGATGTCAAACAAGACACCATTACAGTTAATATAGGTAATAGTAGATAACAGTGATTGTGTTCATTCGTTACATTTTTATAAATCTTCGGCTTTTTTTTAATTTTCGCCTTCTTGCGTTCCCACAAAAGGTAAGTTGTAGCTTTTATATTTATTCTTTATAATTATAATTATATAGTTAGACTCATCTTTATAATTAGTTAAAGTATGACAAAATAAGAAAATGATGAAATTTTACAGTATAATGAATCTTAGTAGTATAAAGACAAATTTAAAACAGCGCCATCTATGAGATTTCATTAAAATCAAATCAATTTACATAATATTAACGCTTCTTGGAAATTCATAATTTAAATATTATGATGTTGGTGAGGTTGTTTTTTTTTTAAAGTTAAATAAATAATTCATATCTTCCCAGAGTCCATTTCAGGTGCGCTTATATTTCATGTGAATATACTAAAATTTTATAAGTGAGGGTAGATGTTTATTATTTGATGTCAAACAAGACATCATTACAGTTAATATAGGTAATAGTAGATAACAGTGATTGTGTTCATTCGTTACATTTTTATAAATCTTCGGCTTTTTTTTAATTTTCGCCTTCTTGCGTTCCCACAAAAGGTAAGTTGTAGCTTTTATATTTATTCTTTATAATTATAATTATATAGTTAGACTCATCTTTATAATTAGTTAAAGTATGACAAAATAAGAAAATGATGAAATTTTATTTTTATGTATAACTTTTACAAGACTATATTAAACGCCCAAAGAAGGTCACTTTAGTTCTTGATAAAACTTTATTTGTTAGTAGCTTTTTAATAAACTAAGGTACAGTTATCTTTTGATTTTTTTTATTAACAGATTCAATGTTAATAAAAATTGACGATTTGCGTGAGGATGTAGTGGAAATTAGTAACCTTGCGCGTGGTCAATCATCAATCATCAATACACATAATAAAATTCTAGAAAAGTGATGTCGTACAGTGAAAATATGTAAAAAAAATTAGCAGGGGTTAAATTATTAAATCGATCCCAAACCCAAAACTGTAGTTAAAAATTTAACTTAAGCTGAGGTAGAAGGGGGAGGGGTCAAATTAAAATTATGCTTACTTCTAGGTAAATTTTCTACATAAATTAATGTCCTTTAAATTATGTCGCATTATATTTTTAACCCCCGACGCAAAAAGATGGGTGATAAGTGTTTGACCGCTATGTGTGTGTGTGTGTCTGTTTGTGTGTGTAATCCGAATTAGATGCGGTTTTGATGTTAGGCAGCATATTTTCCGACGCTGGTTCTTAGATAAAGTTTATCAAAATCGGTTCATCCATTTATTATACCTTTATAGGGGTAAAAGTGGGAATGTGGGAAAAAATATTAGTAATATTTTTATCCAATTCGGTTTATCCATTACAGCTTCTATTAGATTACAGCGGTAAAAGTGGGAATGAACAATAATGGAATGCGGTCAAATAATATACTCAAGCGGTAAGTATATCAAAATATGAAAGAGTAACGTGTGAATTACAATTAGTAATGTTTTATCGAAATAAATCATCCGTTTATTACATATAGGGCACTTTAGGGGTGACAGTGGTTAGATAAATAAACCAAATGGAGCATCAAACGACAGGATATGACGTGTACATATAGGTACAATTAGATAATATGGTTTACATCAAAATCGGTTATCCCATTTACTAGGGGTGGAAAGGGAAGGGTTGAAAGTCTGTTAAAGAAGAGGGGGATATGGGAGCGAGAGGATAGCCACACCCTGGAAATTTTGAACTCTACTCAAAGCCACATAGGCCTGGCCCTTGGCAATTTTTTTTCCTAAAGATACCACTTCTTTTGTCACTGTGGTCCATTACAATTTGTGCACGGTTACGGGCACCTTAACCGTGCACAAATTGAAAGATGTCAAGGAGCAACAAACTTATAGATATCAATATGACGATCTTTAAAATTAAGTACCATTATAAAAAAAATATAATATATGATATGATAATGATGGTATGGCAGCCCCGACGACTTTGTTTTTTTATTTTTATAAATATTTAAAATGGTATTTATTAATTTTTATTGCACGGTCTAAACGGTTTAGTTACTACAGGCGTGAGACAGGAAAGATGAGCGCTGAGACAAACGTCAAAACGCAAAGGAATAGAATCCGCTATCGATACTAATTGTCATAAGCGTATGATGTTTTGCTAAGGATTTGTTCACCCTACCAACGACGTCGACGACCACGAACAAAATTTTCATCCAGTTGTAATTTAACAAAATTGTGCAAAACACAATTAAAAATAAAATATTAAAATTTCCTGTCGTTCTGGTGATTGGAATTTTTATATTTGAGATCAACGAATGAAAAAATAGATTATTCGTAGAAACGGTGGCTCCTAGAAAAAAAAATATTTGAAGTTTTTTATAGATAATTTTATTATCTACAATTTTGGTAGAAGGTAATTATATGATTAACTTACCGTCTCGGCGAAAATGCAAAGAACCTATTTTTATATTAATTGTCCTCGATTTTTTTTTATTTCCGAGTACCAAAACTAAACTTCAAATAAATTTTTTCTATGAGCTACCGTTTCTACGAAAAATCTATTTTTTCATTCATTGATCTCAAAAAAAAAATTCCAAGCACCAGAACGACAGGAAATTTTAATATTTTATTCTAATTGTGTTTAGCACAATTTCGTTAAATTGCGACTGGATGAAAATTTTGTTCGTGGTCGTCGTCGTCGTTGGTAGGGTGAACAAATCCTTAGCAAAACATCATACGCTTATGTCAATTATTAGTATCGATAGCGGATTCTATTCCTTTGCGTTTTGACGTTTGTCTCGGCGCTCAGTTGCTTCACGATTTATTATCAAAAACATCCATACAAGGAAGGAAGAAAAATAAATTTGCTCCCTTCCCCTCTGGTGCCTAAAAATAAATTTTACGTAGAAAATTAATTAGGCATTTATTTTTTTATTTTTTAGCTCAGTTTAGTAATAAATTTTACTAACAGTTCTTTTAATTATTTATGGTAGTACGTGTTTATTCAATAAAAAAGTAGTAACTACTATGCAGTCACTATTCCACGCGGACGAAGTCGCGGGCACAGCTAGTTAATAATAAAGCAATTGGGTTAGTTTATTTATAAATATACATGCATTCCTATCTAATCAACTATGAATTTGGATTGATAATTTTCATTAAAAAATTGAAAGTATCTGTTTTCTATAATAATCTATACTTCTATACTAATATTATAAAGCTGAAGAGGTTGTTTGTTTGTTTGAACGTGCTAATCTCAGAAACTGGTCCGATTTGAAAAAATCTTTCGGTATAGATAGCCCATTCATCGAGGAAGGCTATAGGCTATATATCATAACGCTAAGACTGACAGGAAGGGGGCCACGCGGGTGAAACCGCGGAGCGCAGCTAGTAATTAATAAATTGCATTCTTAAAAGTAGTAAGATATACATCTAGATACAGCTTCATTTAAATATCGTTCGTATTTATTTTATTAGTGCTTACCTACTTCTTTTATCATACACGGTATATTCATCGAAGTTGTAGAAGTTAGAGATCCTCTACCATAACAAAGAAACATTTTTTCACAACAACAAAACATAATATGGATTCCCTTATCTACCCATTACATCCTCCATCTTTTCTCTATAAGCTAGCGTGTACAACCACGATAAGAGGCAAAACAATTTTATTACAGTCTTTTCGGGGATACCATGCATGTTTCGGTTTTGTAAAGAAAATATAAACAAACATTGGCTTGAATGGACGGCGAAGTTATTGCCTCGAGGCTTGCTTATATTAAAGGAATGCCATTGAATCTATATATAAAAAAGAATATGATGAAATCTATTTTTAGAAATTTGTAATGATTTATTAGTTTCGTAAGATAATTTATTCTTATTGATAAGTTTTAAATTTCTGATAACACAGAAACGTTATCAGAATTTGATTAAAATAGAAATACTTTCGCTTGTTTGTTACCCGCTCAGTTATTGCTTTTTGGGAAGATTCTATTATTACATAGATTAATTTTGATTCAGAATTTGTCAAAACAATCTTAAATCTAAAGCATCGATATTCAACTCCAATGTCATAACAGGTGTTTCCAATACGTTTTAGCATTAGCAAGTTGCATTTATCAACTAATAAACTTACTTGATTCAGGATTATTGTCACTAGATGAGAATCGAAGACAATATAAGTTCTTAGAATATAAATTAATATAATACTTTGGAAACTTGAATACCATCGAACATTAGAAATAGAGATACTTTGGTATCTGGTATGTATTCAATGAAATGTTCTTCGTGGGAAATTGCAATAATCTTATTTGCACAATTTCAAAGTTTTTCATTGATCATTTCTTATTATTACGAAGCTTGGCTAGACGAAAATTAAAAATATACTGTATCATTGTTGACTCACGTGCGTTCCCGGAAGAGACACTAAATTGTTTATGCTTTTCATACTGTCTTTATATTATTCATCATTTATTTTATAAACATTATCACATAAGTAGATATGTTAGGTTAAATAGAGATACGATTTTGACTGTTTAACATAAAGATAAAACTACCTTAAGAAAGCATTCGAGTGAAATTGTAAAAAAAATGCCTATATTGCGAATATTTTACATGTTTTTATCAAATGTTTATTTTTAGGTGAACTTGGTTTTGTCTACACTCTACACATTATATTTGTGAAATAATATGGTTTCCATATATTATTATTTATATTCTCAGCAGTTTTACTGAGGTTTAAACCTTCCCCTATCATCCAGAAATCTCGTAATTCTCGAGCTTTACCCAAAAAAAAACAAATAACAATCGATTTTTAATACATTCGCGAAACGCAAATGAACTAGTGAAAAATCACACAAAAAATGTAAATACATAGGCTACAAGATGGACAGACATCAAGCGGGCGACCATTAGCGTGACAAATGAGCGCAAATGTTGATCTAAAATAAGATGAAATGCTATCTCGCAACACGTGGTGCCGGCGTCACTATCATTGGGCATGTGCCTAGCGAAAGACGTGCTATTTGATCACCTAGAAAGAAAGCATGCACAACAGCTGTTACCTGCATTGCTCTGGTCGTATTGGTCTTAGCGAGATGATATATTTATCGAGGATGGCTATAGACCTGCCTCGATGACCTGCCTCAATGAATTCATCATATAAATGAGCTATTTAACACTGAAAGAACTTATCAAAGAAACGTATTTTTGGAAATTTACGCGTTCAACCAAACTAGTGGCCTCTTGTAGCCGATTTCAATTTATAAGGTACTAGGTTTCCGCCCGCGGCTTCGCTCGCGCAGACAAAGAAAACCCGCATAGTTCCCGTTCCCGTGGGATTTCCGGGATTGCGTCATTTGCCCGGGATAAAAAGTAGCCTATGTCCTTTCTCGGGTATCAAAATATTTCCATAACAAATTTCATGAAAATTGGTTTAGTAGTTTAGGCGTGATTAGGTAACAGACAGACAGACAGAGTTACTTTCGCATTTATAATATTAGTATGGATTATAATCCACATTCTTATCCATTCATACACGCACCCGCGGGCATCCACCTACCTATACCTATATATTTCTATCCATATCCATAATACATATAGCATAAAGTGTAACTTGCCTTTATATTTTGGAAATGATGGCTCAAATATTATTGATATGTACCTAGTTTACATACAAATATTAATTTAGAATAATTATCAATTAAAAAATCATACGATATCATAGCTATACTACCGGAATAGAATCTTACACCGGGAATTGGGTCACACTGATCAGTTTTACGAAACTTCATACTTAGGTAAATTGCCTCGTAAAAATAATTAGTAGCTCACATTAACTTGTGCTCGCTTTACTTTATATGGGCATTAAAAATATACTGGTCGAGAAAATGAGGAAAATGTGAATATATTTTCTGAATTTTTCGTTTTTTGTGGATTTGGACGTATAGGTAAGGTTAATTGATATTTACGCGTGTAATTTATATAATTTAGAAATGAATAGGTGCATTTGAACCGAAAACCATTTGACATTTACCTAACTAAACATCATTTTTAAATTTACTTTTAATAAAATCATAATCGTAAAGGGAAAAATCAAGAATATTTTGCACTATTTTGCAGTCGATGTTAAAACATCATCAACCTTCAGACAGCGAGAAATAATTTATTAACAGCCGTCATTAAACAAGTATCTCTAATACATTTTTACACAAAAACGAACTCATCAAAATAACATAAAATCCACTAACCACTACCCCCAAAACCCCCAAATTCATTCCATTCATAGAATAGTCGAACTTGTGAAATTTCGTAATTACAAAAAGTTCGTACACCACATTGCCGAGTCCGTAACGTCTCAACTTAGATTGGAATTTTTAACCATCGCAAAATTCTAATTAATTTACAAACCAAGTTTTCCGGGAACAATCTTCGTTTAAACTCGCCATTTTCTCGAATCCGACCCACATTGTATTCAAGTTTGTTACTACATTAACGATAATGTAGTTTTATGTGTGCCTACACTGCATTAATAACTCAGGCCCCGGAATCACAGACACAACAGAAAATCTATTGTGTCGTGGACCGATCGGGCCGTTCGGGGCTCAATGGGTTAAACAGGTCTTCTAATTAAATAACTACTTTTACTACACCTAAAATAATATATTATGCCCCATTAAACAGTTGTTTAGTTTATAATTTATAAAATAAGTAACCTTCATCAATAAAGAGTTAAGCATTAATGTCTTCAATCCATTTCTATCTTATCACTACATAGTATAAAACAAAGTCGCTTTTTCTGTCCCTATGTCCCTATTGTATGCTTAAATCTTTAAAACTACGCAACGAATTTTGATGCGGTTTTTTGTAATAGATAGAGTGATTCAAGAGGAAGGTTTTAGTTTATACATAATTTATTATGTTTTAGACAAAGCGGGCGAAGCCGCGGGCGGAAAGCTAGTACAAAATAAATTAAAATTATCTATACTAACATTATAAAGCTGAAGAGTTTGTTTGTTTGAACGCGCTAATCTCAGGACTGGTCCGATTTGAAAAATTATTTCGGTGTTAGAGAGCCCATTCATCGAGGAAGGCTATAGGCTTATTATATTAGATATATCATCACGCTAAGACCAACAGGAGCGGAGTCACGCGGGTGAAGCCGCGTAGCTCAGCTAGCATAAAATAATAATAGTTAAAAAAAACTAAAAAACACGCTTTTAGGTCGGTTTTCTATAAAAAGCGTGTTTTTTATTTTTTTTTAACTATTATTTATTTTATCAAATTAGTGTATTGTCATCGGTCCTCAATAAATCTACAAAGTTTGAACGAAATCTGGCCGTTTAAAGTGGGTCAAAATCGCGCCCAAAGAAGTCGGTTACAAACATACAGGTGAAGCTAATATAAAGCGTGTAATAATAAATTAAAATTATAATCAATAAACCTATATTATGATCTTTACACAAAACTAGCTAACTAGCAACACAAAACGGCAGACGTTATGCCTTATTTCCCGATGTATATCATTTTTATATAGATTGACATTATCCACCTTGCACCAATTAATAGTTCCCCCGTCAACACCTAGCACAAGTCTAGACCATAATCCACACTCAACTAATCCACGGGCCATACATCATTTGTGACTGTGGCGAGTAAATCAATGTAACAGCCCATTAACGTCCACACTAACTTCGACCTTTCTGAGAAACTGTATTCTTGAACGGATTATTTTAGGATAGTCCATAAGTTTCGGTGTTTTGTTAACAACGGACCTTGATTTTAGATTTATTTTGGCTAATACAGAACTGGAAGCGTCATTAGGAAGTGAGTTTAACTACGTTTACGTTAAGTATAGCGTACAAATGGAAAATATTAAAAAAAGTAAAATATACATCACAAATCACTTTCTCTGCAGAAACTTCTTTGCAAACTGGTGGTAAATATTAATCTATGTATATTGAGGACGCAAAAGCACATCATTACTCCAAACTAAAACGCTTGCACTGGCCACTTTTTTAATCATCACGCAACCAACCCTGAGCCTACAACCTAAAATTAAAAAAAAAAACTTGCAACACCGCGCTCTGTCCTGTCACTTTGACAGCTGTCACCGCTCGCGCCACGCGTGATGTATTGCTAACGCGGGCGTGTGCGCGTTTTGTTCACAACACTTGTACTCTGACTGTATAGCGGGTGACAAGTTGCATAATTAGATGCGGAGCCCGGAGGGTTGGACAAATGTTACGCGACGTAAGTGTGGACTTACGGTATTATATTGGTATTGTGTCGACTGTTGTTGAGGAAAAGTTAGTGTTTCCTTGTGTTAGTATTAACGTCAAGACATGTCACCTATTGCCGTGACGACGCTTGCTGTAGTGTTCGAAGCGTAACAATAAAAATAAACAATTTCATGAATACAAAGATAACCTGCTATTATCAAAATCGGCTGCATTCTATAATCGTATATAAGTTAAAAGCATAGTAAAATGAATAAACATCAACGTAAACAACCTTAACAGAAAAAAGTTCTTAAACTTTGTTAAACATTATTTATTTTAAAGCCGTAACTCTTATATTCGAACAAATTGAATACACAATCAATACTACACTTATAGCTTCGACAATCATTTCTTACCTTGAACTCTAACAGAAACTAACCATTACAGTTAACAAAAAACAATTGCTACAAGTTGCAAAGATCAAAAATGATCAATACGCGGAAACTGCTAATTGTATTTAGTCTATGTCTGTGAGAACTCAATTCCATAAACATTCGGTTAATATCAGACGTTGTTGGAAGAACTTTCTAGGTTTTATACTGTTGGTCGCGGAAGAATTCCAACCAATACCCGCGGCCCCATCATTTAAAGCGGCTCGACGGAACACAGTGGGGTTTTAGTCGGTAAGAATCCGACATAACCCACGGCTCCTTCCCCGGGGGCAGTGGGTATCTTTGGAAGATTTCCCCACTATAAAAAAAAAAAAAGGTTTTATACTGTTTTTGTAACGTAGGTAGAAGTTAATTTTCTCGGGTTAATAGGAGATATCATTTCATTTAACATTTTGTAATTAAAGATTCAATCAACATGTTATAAATCTTTTAAATTTAGGATTATTTGTCACAGTTGGATGTGGTATTTATTTATAACTAGCGGTCCGCCCCGGCTTCGCCCGTGGTACATGTTTACGTTTTCTCTCCATTAGAACCCTCCTCGTACTTCGAGGAATATTATAAAAAAAGAAATATTTAAATCAGTCCACCCGTTCACGCGTGATTCCGTGACCAAGGGAAATATGGATTCATTTTTATATATAGAGAAGATTATATTCATAATAGGTATGATGATGATGTATGTAAAGTAATGTAATATGCTCTTTATGTTAAGTTATGTTATGTTACAACATTTTCGTTTTTAAATTAATTTCCTTCCTTTCTTTCTGTTATTAATGTATACAAAAAAACTGTAACTTATTTCTCCATCAAACATTACATTTTTACGTTATTTTTATCAAAATGGCAACACCTACCTATACTTAGATACTATATATTATACCTTGTGGTTAAATGAAAAACAACGGTAAATCTAATTGCATTAACGAGATCCATTAACCACGGCATTCGTAACGAGTGTGTCGGATTTGCGAGATGTATTAAATATCGTATTAATTGGCGTTTCGGATATATTAGCCGTTACTTGCATTTTAAGATATAAATTGATTTATCGCTAATATTTTTAATTACCTATACCAAGTATTATTATTCACACGATTATTATGTTGCAAATTGATTTCTCGCAAATTATTATTCATATGATTATTAAATAATTGCAAACTTTCAGATGTTAACATTACGATTTAAATACCTACACTATAAAAGACAGTCTGCAATAAAACCATTTTTTCTAAAGTATTGTATGAAAACGACTGTAATTTTGTAAGCAGTTAAATAAATTTTGGCCTTTAAACGAGTCAAACCATGGAAAGAAGCTAGTTTACTCAAACTTAAAAATTACATATGTACGTAAGCAAAATCTTATAATATAAAATAAACACAACCCAAATACGAAGAAAATATCGATAATTGTTCTACTACATGGTTAAAATTTTAAGATTACACTAATCGGTACAAACAAACGAAAAATCGTATACTGTGGTGTGTTTATTTATATTCTATTGTCCGTATGTCACAACAGTAAGGATTAACTTACATTGTATTTTGAAATAAAAATCTTCAATGTTACTCGACACCGACGAAACAAAATGTGTTAGTTTTTTAAACAGAAATAGCTTTTTTTATTAAACGAGATTGACAGTTCTGAAATTTGAGCTTGATAGGCTAAAAAAAAGTATAGTCAATCTATGCTTATTTCTACAACTAGCTGCGCTCAGTGATTTCACCCGCGTGGCTCCGCTCCTGTTGATTTTAGCTTGATAATATAATATAGCCTATAATAGCCTTCCTCGATGAATAGGCTATCTAACACCGAAATAATTTTTCAAATCGGACCAGTAGCTTCTGGGATTAGCGCGTTCAATCAAACAAACAAAATAACTCTTCAGCTTTATAATATTAGTAAGATTGTATAGATAAGAATTTATGAGTGTAATATTCTTCCTAGAATCCTAAAGCCCAAGCTATGTCATTCCAACTAATTCGATTGGCTAGAAAATCCAACACAGAAAGACGTTTATACATAGCCTCACAAGGACATTACGAAAGAAATATAAAAAAAAGACGTGTGGCACTCGGGGACTGCCGCGGTAAAGCTATTATATAGCATGCCTTCAAGCCACACCTCCGTGCCTGTCGGAGTGGGGAGCGTGAGGTTTTTTCGTTACGGAATTTCTGGATTCGGTCCCCGCGCTCAAGGCCCGCGATAGAAGCTATGCAATAGCTTAAAACTTATATGGTATTAAAAAATACACATTGAAGTGTATAGACTCACAGCTCAATCTCAAACCAGGTTGCCACAATTAGGTACACTTTTTCCCTCATAGATTTAATAAACAAATATCTTGCCACTGTTATAATATTAAAAAAATCCCCTTAAAATGAAAAGTCAACAGTAAACAATAATTGTACAACAAAACTAGTTAAATATGCCAAGAAGAACAACCCTATTCAAAACTCTATACTTTGTTTATGTTTCAATTAATTATTAACGAAAATTAATTACTCCAATGCCTCCCCGGTATAATATAATGTAAAACCTACTTCCGACACTCCTATGCAAATAATAAATTTCGTTAACAGCCAATATGCTTATGAGAATGGATAGATAATTATGTTTATACGTTATACCCATATTTACAAGAAACAGTGACGTCATTAAAAAATGATTAAACTTGTAAATATAAGTTACTAGCTGAGCCCCGCGGTTTTACCCGCATTGCTGTTTTACCTGTTGGTCTTAGCGTGATGATATACAGCCATCTAACACTTTTTCAAATTGGATCGTAGTTCCCGAGATTTACGCGTTCAACCAAGCAACCAAAGATACTAACTCTAGAGCTTTATGATAAGTATAGATAATATTTGTAACCAATTGGTTACAAATATTATCTATACTACCAAACGGCTTGGCAAATTTTATGTGAATTAGATCTGAGAATCAGTAGTAATAAGTCTTAAACTACTTTACACACCTAAATAATACAATTTGTAACATACTTGTTTTTGATTAAAAATCGCCTCAGTCTGAACATATCGAGTTCGAATGCAACATTTGTAACGAGACAAGTAAAACCGGTACATTGTTGTCATCCCCTTTCGTTATTCTCAATATGTCGTACAATGCTTTATATCTACTACAAAAGGAAACCAGCGTATTCCTTTTATAAAAGCTTCGGATATCGCGATCATTCGCTATAGAGTAATGAGGCATCGTTATTTACAAATTGATAAGAACACAGTAGATGGGTAATTAATAAAAATGTTATAGTTTTAAACAACCACGCTTTTTAGATAAACTCATGAAATTATTGTATTGTCACCGATCCGTGATACGCGTATAAAGCACTGATCGGTTTAAACTTAAAGTGAATCAAAATTGAGTATAAGGAGACGGTTACAGCGTGTAATAATATAATTAATGAAGTTTTTAATCACAGACAATTGTCGAAGACTGCAGAGTTTCTTTCTGGTTCTTCTCTGTAGAAACTGCTTTCCGAATTGGTGGTAAATGGTAAATCTATGTTATGACGATTCAAAATTGCTTCTAGAAGAAGTGTTATTGCAATATTTAAATATTTCAGTTTGAGTTTGAAGCCTACTCACTCATAATCAACTCATTCGTGTGCAATAATGCAGGGAGACAAGACTCGTATATACTTTAGTTCATACTCACTACGCTGGCTAAGTGCATGTAAGCAGTAGTCTACATAACGTAGAATAACTTAAAAACATACAACCCATAGTAAAAAAATTGCACAACAAATACAGCGAACAAATTCAAAGCGTTTAAGCTTCAAAGCTGGGAACAGTGATTCACAAGATCTTACATTCATACCGCATACTTCAATGTTACTAAATATAAACACTAATAAATCAAATATACTTTACAGAGACATAATTTGCACCGAACGCAGCGTTTGACAGCGTAAACAAAATAATCTCTGGCACTCAGGGCTGCCAACTGCTCGACATTTAATTTAATTATCTGTACGAAATAATTAAAAACCTTTTTACGGTTGCGATTAATGTGCATCAATTTACAGGGATAACGCTTGACGTGAGTAAACAAATAAATTGTTAAATACCAATTTATTAGGGTTGGTAATTGTTACGTTTGTTTCTTAATTCTCGTAAAACGACCTTTACGCCAGCCAATTACTTCTCCATTTATATATATTTACCTCTTTTCGACGAATATATGAGTATGTGTGTGTGTAAGATCGTATAAAACAAAGTGAATAGAAGCCTAGTCAGGTGACCAGCCGTTATTTCTATACATCTTCAAAGTGACTCTTTCTTGATAAAACACTCAATTACAAACACATATATAACACATACGTATGTATTTTAAATATATCAAATCTTTTACAGTCCTACAGCTCCTGCACCAACAGCAGAGTGCTTCTTAAAAGTTTCACATCTAATATATTATTTCAAAAACTAACTTGTGGCATCCCTACAGCTCCTCATTACACAGCAGATCCAAAACAGTGCCCCACTGTTATTACTGTAATCTATACCTACATTAATTAGGATCGCATCTAATATGTAATTTCAAAAACTATCATGTGCCAGCCCTACAGCTCCTCACACCACAGCAGAGCGAAAACAGTGACCCACCTTTAATACTGTAATCTGTACCTACACTAATTAAAATCTTACAAATAATAACTTGTGGCAGCCCTACAGCTCCTCACGCCACAGAGCCAAAACAGTGGCCGGCCGTTATTTCTGTACAAGCGATATCTTCAAAGTGACTCAATTTCACGTGATACGGATCGATGACTCGAAGATCGATCTTGTACGAGAATAGTGTACCTTTATACCGACGTAATGTGCGGCACTTCAGAACCATTCGATACTTTGTTCAGATTTCAGAATGTATTTTAAAGAGTTGTCTGAGAATAGTATACCTTCCGTTGCACTGTCGTGATGTTCAGATAAACCATTCGATAGGTACTTTGTTCAAATTTCTGATCGATATTTTAAAATACAATCTGAGAATAGTAGGTACCTACTTATAGATACTTTTCTATTGACGTGATGTTCAAACAAACTATTCGATGGACTTTTCAGATTTCAGTTCGATATTTTAACGGATTGTATGAGAATAGTAGGTATACCTTCCGTTGCACTGTCGTGATGTTCAGACAACCCTTTATCTTGAAAAACACACAAGTATGTAAAACATGAATAAATAAGTACATACATAGTCCAAATGTGGGTCCTTGGCCGCATCTAAACCGGCTCAAACCGGTTCGTATAATCCAATATCCCTTTGCCAAAACAGAGCTTGCATGCATTACATTATTAAGCTTCATTTTATTGAAAGTAACTCCACTTTGGTTTAAAAAGACTCACCACTTGCTGATAATATGTAGCTTATTGTGCTGATAGAATATTTAACACTTTAGGGCATATTTACATAAATGATTTGTAATTTTAACTTAACGATAATCTAAACTTGTCTGACAGATAAGTTATCATAACATATCCGGAGAATGAAAAACCGTTATTCCTCGTTAAAAGGATAGTAAACAGAGCCTATCTCTTATTTAAAATATTTATGTTACCAAAATGCTATCAAATACCTACTGCTAATAAACATTCGCAATAATTAAGATCTCTATCAATTTAAAGTAAATTAAAAATAACAAATATAAATATTATACTATCTTTTATATCGTAATCTAACAATTTAAAAACAATATAATCGATGTAGAACGGCTCTAAAAATAGAATATGCTCCTTAATTTAGTAGATTAAGGAATTAAAAAAAACCTTACCTAAAAAATAGAACTCCATCCTATTAAAAACTGTCCTGGCTTGTCTACTAGCATACCTACTAGCTTAGAAATCATGCTGGTTTTGTCTACACGAAGCCAGATGTACTAGCTTGCTAGCTTACTGACACTGGCTTGCTATCATAGCTTGAAAAACTAGCCTCGTGTATCTCCGTCATAATAAGTCATCTAAAAAATTTTCATAACTTCAACTTGTCTATGTTTTTACATTAAATAAAATAAAATAATTAATTGCATTCAATACAAACACAATTATCCATTTAACTTCATGATTCATGAATGAAATCCAATGAATTCCGAATTAACTAATACATTAATTGTCTAAACACATTCAGGTACGTACAACAAAACAGATAATCGAATATAATTAATTTAACAAATCCCGATACGCTTGTAAACCGTTTAATCAAATAATATTATAATCATTTTCCAAATGAGAGCAAGTTGCGATTAATTACTATGAAATAATATCATGTGTAATGTTAACCATTTTAACGTTCTAAATTAATATAACATAAACGAATGTATAATATAATTATATTACAAATTCACTTTATTAATAATGCTCATTGAATCAAAACTGTTATTTCAAATTATCATCAAATCTAATCTCTCAACAAAAACAAAACATTTTCAAGTTCATATGAAGCAAATTTATTTATTTAACAAAGATTTAAACAAGTATGTTAGTACAAGATAAGTTCACAATTAATAGCCAATCTTCGGCCAGTAGTCAAAATTCGATCATCCATACTAATATTATAAATGCGAAAGTAACTCTGTCTGTCTGTCTGTTACTCAATCACGCCTTAACTACTGAACCAATTTGCATGAAATTTGGTATAGAGATATTTTGATACCTGAGAAAGGACATAGGCTACTTTTTACCCCGGGACATAGGATAGGTTTTATCCCGGAAATGCCCCGGGAACGGGAACTATGCGGGTTTTTCTTTGACTGAGCGGGCAAAGCCGCGGGTGGAAAGCTAGTATCTAATAAACATTATCACACCCGCGTTCCACTGCACGTACCTATCGCGAACACACATTCAAATCCGCATTGCGATACGAAAGACATCGCTACTTGGACCATAGCGTTATGTGGAAACAATCTAAATAATCTATTATAGTAGGGGAGCCCATAATGCTAAATGTGGATTTACTCGAGCGTCACGGGAACCTATTAGAATTGGTAGATTAGACCATAGCGAGAAAAAAAGGTCCTATAATGTTTTCACTTTTAGCGGTGGGGAAGGGTTTTTTTATTTTTTTTTTAATTTAAAAAAGAAAAAAATTGGCTTGGTAATACTCAAGCGCGTTAGATATTGATATTTTACATGCTCCAGGACGTCACTGAAATAAAATATACATTAATCTGAATATTTAAGTGGCGATTTAATCGCTATGAAGAAAGGGTAAAAAATTAAAGTAATATTATTCGAGCGAGTCAGATTAATATAATATGGGGGGGTTAATTACAATACAAGAAGTCCCCATTTCGCTAATCTGACGATTCGAGCTCAACCTTAGGGAATTATGGATTTTTCAAATTTTGATCCTGAGCGCCTGAGCGCACCCACCAACCATAACTGCTCATACTGACTAGTACTAATGAATAGCTAAGGTACCTTCCCTTATAGTAATCTGACGCGCTCGAGTAAATCCCAAAATCCCCTCTTGGGCTCCCCTACTATTATAACATATATCTAATATCTAAATTAATAACATATCTAGATACTAATATTATACAGCTAAAGAGTTTGGTAGTGTTTGGTTGATCGCGTTAATCACAGGAACTACGGGTCCGATTCGAAAAATTATTTCAATGTGATATAGCCCATTTTCCGAAGAAGGCTATACAGGGTGTAATCGTTAAGTGTGCACAGGCGATTATTCCGTAACTATTACAGATATCAAAAAACTTTAAACTGATATCGAAAGTACTTAACCTAATGAATAAAATGGCCCTAATAAATTTTTAAAAATAAAACGAGAAATATCTAAAAAATAACTTGAAACCCTCCCGAGAGTAATAGTGATACATTTAGTATGAGATATGACTATCCCATGTACATTTAATATGAAAGATTTTAGCTTTTTCTTTCTTTTTTTGGTTTTCTGCTTAAATTACTTCGCTAATTTGAAGGGAAGTTCATTTCGAAACTGTAAATAGAGCTCCTCAATGTATTGCACAATGAGGACGTCACTTCGAAAATCTGCTATGAATACAAAATGTATGGGAAATAAAATGTATGGGAGCGTTTAATGTAACATTTATGGATGTTTCTCGTTTTATTTTTTAAAATTTATTATGGCCATTTTACTCATTAGGCTAAGTACTTTCGATATCAGTTTAAAGTTTTTTGATATCTGCAATAGTTACGGAATAATCGCCTGTGCACACTTAACGATTAAATAAATAAATAAATAAATATTATAGGACATTATTACACAAATCGACCTAGTCCCACAGTAAGCTCAATTAAGGCTTGTGTTGTGGGTACTAGGCGACGATAAATATAATATTTAATAAATACATATATAGATAATAACACCCAGACCCAAGAACAAATAATTGAGTTCATCACACAAATATTTGCCCTGACCGGGGATCGAACCCGGGACCGTCGGCTCAGTAGGCAGTTACTTACCACTGCGCCAACCGCGTCGTCAAAACCCTGTTATGATTACACCCTGTATAAGCTATATATAATATTATCATCACGTTATTACCAATAGGATCGAAGCAATGCGGGTAAAACCGCGGGGGACAGCTAATATTGCTAGTTGCTACAATCCGATTAAAGACTCAAACTTAAATACAAACAATGTTCAAAAAAGACGTGTGGCACTCGGGGACTGCCGCGGTAAAGCTATTGCATAGCATGCCTTCAAGCCACACCTCCGAGCCCGTCGGAGTGGGGAGCGTGAGGTTTTTTCGTTACGGAATTTCTCGATTCGGTCCCCGCGCTCAAGGCCCGCGATAGAAGCTATGCAATAGCTTAAAAACGGTTTCTATTAAAAAACTCTTATCAAATCATCACAAAATATACAAATTAGCTTTAATAGCAGTTTCTTTAGCCTTTTTTTTATAGCAGAGAATGATCCTGTATACCTACTAGTCTACTTGATAAGTTGAAAATGGCGTAAAATGGAGATAAGTCTCTTAAAAATACGTGCGATATTCGGAATGACGTCTAGAAAAATGTATCGGAAATGTGTATTAGCACACAAAAAATTGCAAAAGTTATAAACAAATTAAGTTGCAAAAAAAAAGGTATTTCGTTTATTGTTAATAAATCCGAAATTATTAACATTTCAGAAATTTTGAAAAAAGATTCTTAAAGAGGAGGAAATTCAAAAACATTAAAAAAAATGTTTAAATAATTGTCGGTAAAATTTTTCACTTCGTGGAGCCCTTCATATAAATATACTTAACAAGATCGCACCATAAAAGTTTAAAAATTTTTAATACTTTGTTTATAATAATTTTTTCAAGTTAAGTAACTGAACAAAAAACTATAAATTTCTAGTTTTTTGTTAACTTGCAATTTTTTAAACAATTATTTAAACATTTTTTTTTAATGTGCAATAAGGACGGAAGTTCGAAAAAATTTCGTTAGTTAACATTTGTCTAATTTGTTGAAAAATTAACTTTAAGTAAAATTTCCAACCGGAGCAAATTCTTTGAAGTGTTCGGAATACACCATAATTTTTTTAAATTTTTAAATTAATATTTAATACCTTAAAAAAAATAATTAGTGTGACGTGCTCGGTTTTGAAGCCGCGCGCGCTAACTAAAAATGCCGCGCGAAGGCCTATTTTCAGCGTTAAATTAAAATTATAAATAATGGAGATAGAATTCCGGGAGTCGGGAGATTTTCGTTGGAAATTTCCTCCTCTTTAAGAATCTTTTTTCAAAATTTCTGAAATGTTAATAATTTCGGAGTTATTAACAATAAACGAAATACCTTTTTTTTTGCAACTTAATTTGTTTATAACTTTTGCAATTGTTTGTGTGCTAATACACATTTCCGATACATTTTTCTAGACGTCATTCCGAATCAAATGAGCTATCGCACGTATTTTTAAGAGACTTATCTCTATTTTACGCCATTTTCAACTTATCAAGTAGACTATACGGCCTTGGGGGAAAAAGCCGCAGGTCTCATTATAAAGCCAAACATCATACGTATTAATAGAAATCAAAATCGCAATCTCTTCAATCGTTCAAAAACTACCTTGAAATTCAAATCCTTGGCCATCCATTCTCAATTTAGTACTAAACAATTTGACTTATAAATACCTACCTACGATCTAAAACACGAACCATAAATTCATTCATTGCACATTGGCGCAGTTTCGCCGAAATTATTCATTCAATGTCTATTTATCGTTGTTCAATACGCATCTGCGGTATTGTTTATTTATTAATTATTGGTGAATCGAAATGCGATTACGTTCCTTCTAATCTCTTGTAATCTACAAGGATAATGGATAATAATGCGCATCAATAAATTGGTTATTGATTTTACAAATTCATCATAATCGTAATTCGTACACATAAAATTTTAGTTATAGATTGTATGAATACCTACTTAAGCCACTTTTTAACACACACACAACGACACAACCAAATAGATTCTAGATAAACATAATTTCCTACATAAAAAATAGCTTTAAATCTCAACATTCAACTACATACATACAATTGCTGAACCGCGGAATTTTGTCTGCTCTTAAATTAATATTTTTGCAGCCTTTTTCATTACCATCCAATCATCCTATTTGTCGTAGCTTGATATTACATTGCCTTCTTCGATAAATTGACTAGTTAATATGAATTAATATATACTATACCTACTGCCTCGATAAATTGTCTAAGCGTCCAACGTAAAATAATTTTCCAATGAACACCATCCATTCTTGAGATTATTAGCAAACGAACCACTCTATAACATTACTATACATACATAATATCTATATGATATGCATGACACAGATGCAGTATATCACCTCGAAACCAATTGTACACTACAGCTACAGCATGTTTCGAATATTTCGCCAACCACATCGAGAGTAGGTATATCCCGATAAACCTTGGCCCTAACTCGCATCGGAAATAACTAATGCATTTACGTGCTTACGTCGATTGTATGTATGTATGTTTGTGTGGTTGGAGAAATACGGAAGGTAAGGAATTTTATGTTATGTCAGTTTTGTGTTAGAATTATTGTCTAATAGAGTGACCCACCTTAGGTAGGTGGGTCACTCACAATAGAGACCTATCTATATAGCCTTGGTTAATATACTGAATAGAAGGAATAACAAAGAAAATTGACTACTATTAATTATTATAACTTATCTAATAGTTAGGCTAAACGATTAAATACAGTTTTAAAGTAGGTACCTACTAAAAGAAATGATCATAAAATGAAATCTTTGATTGACGTGAAATCTTTCATTTCACAACGTCAGGCTCATAAACACAACAACAACTTAATAATTTCACTTTATAAATGCAAAATATTTCTCTAAATAAATAAATCATATACAATGTCCTCTTCGCCATGTTATGTTCAAACTCAAACATTTATTAATTCTATTAGACTACTTTTGGAAACACTTTTGAATCGTCATGACCTAGTACCATTTACCATCATTTCCATTATTTATAATTTCAACCTATAATAATAAATTATCAATGCACTTTACATGACGCTCATTAATTCTTCCAATACAACAGTTCAATCAAACGAACCAAGCTAAATTGTTAACCTATAAACTAACCCGATCCGAAACACATCCTACTAATATTATAAAGGCGAAAGTTTGTAAGTATGGATGTATGGATGTATGGATGTTTGTTACTCTTTCACGTAAAAACTACTGAATGGATTTGAATGAAACTTTACCACAATATAGCTTATACATCAGAATAACACATAGGATAGGTTTTATCCCGGAAATCCCACGGGAACGGGAACTATGCGGGTTTTCCTTTGAAAACGCGGACGAAGCCGCGGGCGGAAATCTAGTATAAAAATAAACTAACAGCTGTTCCATTCGATTCACCGCCAAAATTACGAGTTGTTTCGTCTAAAAACTACATTATAAATACAATAGGATACACACATGTTTCTCGTCAGATAAAACAAATGAATATAATGCTCATAAGTAATTGCTATCTTAAAATCCAACATCAATGAAGCACTTATAACGGATTCCAGAGTAGAAATATAAATAATAATTATATATCTATAGGCGTGTATAAATAATTATTGACGCAGTACATTCCATTATGGAATTAATGTGGGCGGAATGATATTCTATCCATATATTATTTAGGTTTGGATCAATGTTTGTTTAATGGTTTAATGGTTAAGTGTACTTGGACAGGTGTTTTCTTAATATCAAATGTTAAGATTTAACATTTAAGATGAATTTAAATGCTAAATGAAAACGCCTGGGCAATTAAATGTATCTATCATCTAAAAAAAATTTAAAACCCGTCTACGATCGTGGTGTTTGAAATTCATTTTCCGACGAGTATAATAATTAATCATGAATTTCTCTGTTCCTTTATCAAGGAAGAATAAATAGTTCCGCTGAAACCGTTATAGTAGGTACCGACCGCGACACTAGTGCAAACTTTTCTGAATTCACTCTTGCGTTTATTTGCCTCGCGTATTATGGAAGATAAATGAGTTCGCCAGCGATATATTATACAAATACAAAACTACTTTACAATGTTTTCAAACATGAATCTACAATTCGATTGGAAGCATGCAATTAATTTTAAAACACCTAAACAATTTGAAATATAAATTCATCTCTATTAGGTAATTTACGATACGTTCAAACAATAGACAAAATAAAAACTGTTCGCAAAAAAAAAGAAAAGCGTGCGTGTCTGTGACTCACGCGTTCGAAATTAAAAAAAAGAGCGCTCGTAACTGTCAATACGTCACGTTGACATTTCGGGTGAGTCACGCGCCTGTCAGCCAAGGGGGCGGGACGGGATTCGCGCCAAGACGCTTGCCTAGCCGAATGGGCGTCGCGAATCTTGTGTCCATTGGCCGCATCTTAACAACGTTGGATTAGCCCTTTTTGTGTTTATTTTCAACAGTTAAACATCTCAACTTTAGATACAAAGTTACTTGTTAAAAAAAAGTTGTACACTCCATAAGAAGATCTTATTGAACATGGGTTGACAAAATAATTATCTAAAGTGTTTGTTGCGACATATTATGAAATATTAACTAGGATTAGCCACCTATCACAATATGTATTCTTTTAAAATGCCGATTCAACGCTGTTACATATTGCCTAGGAACAAAATGTATTTACGAAGAATATATAAATCGCCTGGGGAAATTATTAAATAAATAAAAATAATTTTTACCTTAACGTTTCAGATATTCTTTACATTGTTTAAGTATCGTAAAAGCCGTCTTATACAAATTGCCCGTGACACAAATCTCAAACAAATAAATCGCCATAAAGAGAGTAATAAAATAATTTCAGATGAAAATTCAATTTAAAGGCTATCGCCCTACAGAAATAAAAATAAGATCAAAGCTCTCGGAAACAAAGCCATTGTAAAATGTTTGTGGAACAATCGTAAATCAATTGGGACTTGAGTAAAGGAAAAAAAAACTTGTCTACGGCCGTTCCGTTTGACTTTTAATGAGTTGCCAATACCAATAATAATTACCCGTGATTTGTATGTATGCGCCTTTATTCTCTTTTTGAATTCACGAGTGTGGCAATATAATTTTACCGTGCTTTTAGGTTCGACCAAATTAAAAATACATTTCTTTTTTACGATGCGCTTAACATCTTTGGTACACATCCTGCTTGCATTGTACATTTTTAATTGCTTAAAACGGGTATTGCATTAACAATCAAAATACCTAATTACTATGTAGACATAAATGGGTAGGTAGTAGGTACCTATCGTATAACAAACATTTAATCTTGAGTAGTAAGTAATTATTGTTAACACCTTCCGGTGTTCCAATACGTGTTTCCACACGTATTGGAAATATGTCGTTAAAAACGTATTCTGATTAATTTTTTTATTATCAATGAAAAAAAAAACATTTTTTAAATTGAAAAATAATCTGATAGGCTCTACAAATACACTTTATATTATTATTAGCTGTGCATAGCATTACATAGCAAGTTTTTTTATCAAATCAAACATCGTCACATTAATCATGTTTTATAATGTACGTAGCATAACAAATCTATAATTTATGATCTGTATAGCATTGCCTAAATGGCCTAGTACGTTTTACAATTATTTCCCGCCCTTGAACCATAGAGAATACCACTTTTATCGATCACGAAGTACAAACATAAAGAATTAAAGTCGATTACGTCTGTAGGCCGTAAATCATCAGGTACAATATTAAACTACGTTCAAACAGTCGTTCAAAATCGATTCCAAACCGCACAGATTAATAATCGAACAAATGTTACCTGGCTGCGTTCGAATAAAATCGATTTAAGTGAAACTTTTCGCGTTACTACAACTTGCGACGAAACATTTTCCAAGTATGATACCTTCAACGTCTTTGGTTATAGATTGGGGATCTCTTTTTGGTTTTCTGACCGAACTTTCAGCGAGTTTTAAACAAATGATGTTACATTTTATATATCGTTATGTTATGGCTTTAACGATTCGTGTTTATAAAGTAAAATATATAAACACAATTAACGAATAAAATTTGGTATCGAAATGAATACAAAACTGAATAAATCGAGATTCTAACACCATATCTTCTGTTGAAGTTGATCATCACTACATAGTATAAAACAAAGTCGCTTTCTCTGTCCCTATGTCCCTTTGTATGCTTAAATCTTTAAAACTACGCAACGGATTTTGATGCGGTTTTTTTTAAGAGTGATTCAAGAGGAAGGTTTTAGTATATAATTTATTAGGTTTTAGACAAAGCGGGCGAAGCCGCGGGCGGTAAGCTAGTTAAAAATATAACAATTTTCTGTATCTAACTTCTAGGTTATGTGCAACGTGTATGTGAATAAGACCACACGAAAGAAGGCAATTATATAATTACTAGTTGCGTTGCGCGTTTTCAACACCGACGCACCCGCGGGCAAAATCAAGTA
The DNA here is from genome assembly GCA_029959065.1 of Colias behrii. Lineage (NCBI taxonomy): Eukaryota > Metazoa > Arthropoda > Insecta > Lepidoptera > Pieridae > Colias > Colias behrii. The sequence continues at coordinate 1,260,950 of JARWMC010000027.1, forward strand.
TATATTTTGTTATTATTAGATATTATGATGTCTAACCTATATTACTGTTTCATTCAAATCCGTCAAATAGTATTTTAGTGACAAAATAACAAACATTCATCCTCACAAACTTTCGCATTTATAATATTAAGGCCTTAATAGGGGCTAGCGACCTTGCTAGGTGATTTACAAGGCGGGATCGGGGGACCGGCGCGAATCTACCGTAGTAAAAGTATCTACGTATAAAAATCATTAAAAAGATATTTGGAATCAAAATTTAAAACAACCATGCCCTGTGTTTCAATTTCATAAACACATTGTAAAAACACTACAATAATTGACGTTATATTGACTTAGCGTTTTGGTTTAAAGTCCAAAAATCGACCTCAGTTCATGATTTTTTTCCAAAAAACCTGATTGTAAAATAAACAAATTAAAACAACCATGCCCTTTATCATATTCGAAACTTTAATATACATTTTTTTAGATATGTACATTAAGAATCTAAGAAGAAAAATGGTTATAACTAGAGTTAATTTTCGGTATTAACCCCTTGAGCCCCGAACGGCCAGATCCGACACAATAGATTTTCTATTGTGTCTGTGATTCCGGGGCCTGATGGATTAAAAGGGAATTCTACCCGATTCAGGCCTTAATAGGAAGAATTGCGTGATTCAAACATAAAACATTCTAAGCGGAAAATTCTGTTACAATTATAACTAGATGACACAAAAGAATGAATTCTCAACTGCGTATATCCGCGTCATATCCTTGGGAGAACAACTTTTAACTTTGAGATTTTAATCATCTTTTACCAGAAAATTCAATTAAAAGCCGCTGTGTGCAAAACCATAACAATCTCTAGTGTTTTAATATCATTTAGATTCTATAAGAACGGAATTATTTGTAACTCAAAAATGTTATAAAAAAGTTGTAGGTACAGTTTATTAATCAGACAATAGTAACTTTCCAGTATTCTGCACTAAAATTTTGTTTATGCTATCTTATGACACCATACCCACACAAATTTTATAATAATTTATTATTACTTTAAACCACTATGCAATAAATTGTAAAACAACACTTGCCTGTCCTTAACATTTCTTGCTATTCAAGCGGTAATTCTGACATTTTAAATAATAATATCTTTATTACATTTCTGCTTGTTCCATTTTTTTCCTTATTACAACCACTTAATAATACCACTAAATACAAGGCAATCATACAAAATCTTACAACTTGTAAGTAATTTAACCAAAATGAAGTAATTTCTTTGATCGGGACAAATCCAACCAATTTATTTGCATCATTCTAGCTTTAATTTCAATCAAATAATACTGCTTTCCGAATCGGTGGTAAATGTTAAAAATACTGTGTAATGACGATTCGAAAGTGCTACTAAATAGTAGTCTAATTGAATAAATGAATGTTTGAGTTTGAGTTTGAGTTTGAGTTCAAAGAAACTAACATGCACTCACAATTTTTGCACTCGTTTTAAATAAATCTCTGTACAAGATAACAACTACAATGTTGTTTTGCAATACAGCAACAAAATAATATAATAATAAAGATCTTGCACTCTTTCGCTTTCAATCACAAAATTTTTATGCAATCAATATTTTAAAACAAACAGATTACAAGTACACATTAAATAATGAATAAATTGACATTACAGTAGCTAATAATGCATTCCCAGGTCAATGATTTATTACCTTTATCAGTATTTTTTATCATACTACTTGTGAGGCAGTTATACTCAATATAAAAATCTTTTAATATTTTTATAGATGGCAATATTATAGTATTTTGTACTTGTGTCTTTTGGCATGTTATAAAATATTAGTTTTTATTTTTGTGTGCTGTTAAAACAACATGATTGCATATTCTATAGTTTCATTGAAGTAGAAATTTTGAACATGTTATGTGTTAATTATTTCTGAATATTTCATTACTTTGCTTAATATAATAATTCATAAATGCATGTTAGTTTAATATGTGCTTTATTCCTAAATTCATACACACATCCAATTTTTCGTCTTAGTAAATAATTACCAGTTGGCTTAGATTTATCCACTTAAGGTTAAGTCTACACAAAATTAATTTTAATATAAAAATATGGGTTTGGACAATAATTGAATATATCAAATTATTAGCTTTTAAGATATTAAGAACTGTGTCTTATATTTAAGCATAATAAATAGCTACATTAAAGTTTCTTTAGTAAACATTAGTTGCCCGTAATTTTCGAACAAGATAACCTTTAAACATTTTATTGAATAATATAATGAACTCCGGATGTTCTTTATAAAATCATAATTACGGAAACGCAAATGTCAACCAAATTAGTCAGTTATTATTGAATCACGATGGAAACGTTTGAGAATTTAAAAATATAATAATAACTTTTTGAAAAAAGAACTTGCTTTGACGGATAGACTTCCTACGAAAATAATTTTCCCGCCGGCGTGCCGCACCTAGACAAGACCGCGTCAATCACATTCACGGCGTAATTGACAGCCCGGTATTCGGCTATTTTGGACATCCACAAGGAAAACATTCACAAATATAAAAACTTCTTCAAAGTAAACCCTTCCTAAAGACACAAGCCGACTTGGCAACATCTTTTTGTCATCTGTCAAAGTAACCTCAAATACAAAATAACAATATAACGTGGTTCTGACAATACACAAATATCAACACCGTTATCCGGTCAGTATAAAGACGAGTTACTAATGGTTTTCCGATATATTCGTATACGTACACAAAGCTTAGGAGGTAAAACATGATTGTAGAAAACACGGCCATTTTCGTTTAAGAGTACATAGGAATTTGTCAATTGTAGCTAATTCAACTCGACTCACCCTTTCAACATCCAGGTCCAGTCCTGAACACAGTCTTTTGCCGCCACCACCACCGTTGTAAGCCATCATGCACCACAATACAAAACACAAATCACAACGAAACGCGATCTAAAAAACAACACCAACGCACCGTCTTCCTCAAAAGCCGCAAGCAGACTGATTGAACGAATGAAAATTGCAAACCAACAACACGCGAATGAATGACGGAGCGGCAACGCGGCGCTATCTTCAGTTCAGGAGTGAACGTAATAACGCACACGCATAGTTCCATTTTATTATTTTTTATATCGGTCAATAGAACTCACTGTTTTTTTTTTTTAATAATTTTATAGCATTTAATTTAAAACATTAAAAATGAATAAAAAGTACAGTTTATGCATATTTGTAAAATATACATTTTGTCCAGTGTTGCCACCGAAGTATCAAGCTACCCACCAGAAGCGACCTCTGAAACCACCAGAAATCCACTAACAAAACTCGCGCCAGTTTAAAAAATCGCTAATTTTTCCACCAACTTTATTTTTAGCAAATTTTTGTTCATCGCGAAAGAAAACAATATTTAAAAGATACGTTTATTGGAGAAATAACATTAAAATTACACATTATGTAACAAAAATAATGAAATTATATTAATAAGTCATCTTCAGATGAGTCGTTTCCGTCCCCGATAATTTACTGCCATTTTTTATTAAAGAGTTTGTGGCTTGGATTTATTTCCTTTTGACTGTTTTACCCACTAGATGAAAGAGTGTTGCTGCACGATGGAATTAAACTCCAAAAACGATACGAGTAGAGTTCATAGTCGTCGTTCCAATATTTGAGAAAAAAAATACTAAATTCTTAAATTCCACTAGACAAATCCACTAGCCACTAAAGTCAATATTTGTCCGCTAAAAAGCAAGCCAAAACCACCAGATTTAGTGGAAAATCCACTATGTTGGCAACACTGATTTTGTCTTTTTAGATTCCTAAACGTAACAATCAGTCAAAAAAGTTCAATGCCCCTTTAAAAAAGTTGCCATCTAGATGAACACTACTGATTTATCGGTACATTTAATTTTTTCCGAATGTACAACTCGTGTTATCACAATATACAACTCGTCTCGTCCAAGGAACAACTAAACTGAAAATTATTGTTAATTCACATAACTCTATTGGTACAGTTGAAACTAAAAGTGAATACGGTCAAACACCAGACGAATAGTACTTAATTGAATTAAACAATATTTTGACTAATGAATGCTAGAACTAAATTGTTTACGAATATAACATTGGGGGTAAGTACTTTTATTTATTTAAATAATAATATCGACCAGCCTGTGAAAAAATTACGTATGAAAATTATTGTTCTAAGTGATTAGCTGAAAAACTATGTAATATTATAAACTTCATCATATACAATCAACAATGATAATATAAAATAAATAATGTACAATCAATGAAATCATAATTATCAGTAACATCTATTCGGGGACTCTAGCAACACTGTTTGCCACAGATAACTGATAAACCCAAACGGCAATCGCAGCCCGCTAGACGTCTTGTAATTTGTAAACAAAACAAACCAAAAAATAATGCAAACATAGGAAATGAGTTAATATATGGATAAACGATGAATATTTTAAATGAGGAAGAGATTAAAATTGAATATAATGAGGACTCTTCATTTGATCCTTTAGCCGACGATAGTGAAAACACTGTAAAAGAAAAAAATAACAAGATTGAGTCTATTAAAGATGATTTTGCAGTCGACTATGTAGACAATAATACGTTATGTAATGCATACAGTATGGAGGTAAAATTAATACTTATTTTTTAAATATCAACTACCTTCTAGCTAACATTTCTATTTCATATCTTTAAACATTTGAGGTTAGTATGAAGCTATTTTTTGAGCTACCTATGTAACTAAGATGAAATGATGGTAAAAATTAAACTAATTTAACTTGATATTTTTCAGTATAGTGACATTAACTGGTACAAAGAAATTGATGACAACGGCAGATATTTATGTAAATACTGCGACCTACATTACTCCACCATTCAAACACTTAGATATCATATAACAAGAAAGCATTATGACGAAGCGAAAGAACTGAAAAATTTAATATCAAGCAACAAACGGAGACATAAAATCAAGTGTCACATTTGTGAAGAAAAGTTTACAAGTATAAAAAATTTAAAAGCTCATTTTGATACTTACCACAAAACAGCTTATCTTCATAAATCGTGTCTGTACTGTGATGCAACATTTAATACTGAAGATGAAATGTCTGCACATCAGCTTAATGTTCATGAAACAATTAAAAAACCACTATTTTTATGTTCAATATGTGGATATCGTACTACAAAGAAGTCACACTACCATCAACATCAAAATACTCACTCATCTATAAAAGGGATGAAGTGTAAATACTGCGATTACAGTACTAATTACTCGCCCAACTTGAAGATACATGAGCGAATTCACACTCAAACAAAACCATATAAATGTGATTATGGAAACTGTACCTATTCTTGTGCAGCCAAATCGGCTTTACGCAGTCACAAATTGAAACACTATCCTGATGATAACATGCTATATTGTGATAAGTGTAATTATAAGACTGTTTATAAGCAGACACTTAAAAAACATCAAGATAGTCATAATAGAAATAGTATAGGACTAAGAATTGTGTAGGCAAGTGGAAATTACTATGGGTACAGAATTCAGAAAAATGTTTCTGACAGAACATTATTATAACTTCTGCTGTTACTTTCAAAAGTTTTAAAGATCACCAAATTATTTACGTTTGGTAATATTTTCATATTTATGTGTACCTAAGTTAACTTGCAGTGACATACAGTTCTATTCATGTATAGTATAATACTAGCGGTCCGCCCCGGCTTCGCCCGTGCTATATATTTACGTTTTCTCTACATAAGAACCATCCTCGTACTTCAAGGAATATAATAAAAAAATAATTATCGAAATCGGTTCAGCCGTTCACACGTGATGCCGTGACAACGCGAAACGGGTTTCATTTTTATATACATATATAGATAACGTAATATACAATGATAATATTTATTTCAAGATTGTACGCTATTATTGTATACTATATTTATTGTGGGTTAATGTGTTATGTACCTACATATAACACGCCTTAATTATTAGAGGATGCATTGGGCCACCCAAGAAGGACTTGTACTTGATAGCGATTGCGACATCGCGCACACCTGCGATTCCAGAGAGTGTTGCGGCAATCACCACCACCGCGACGCTGCAGCTGCCCCGCCGAGGACGACGTGCACTCTTGGTTCCAACATTGAACCGGAGGGACGTAGTTTAAGTTAGAAATAATTTATAATGTAATTTTTTAACGTGATAACGTTTTTAAAATCGTTTTAGTCGGGTGACATGTTCAGAAACTTGTGTCACACCAAAACCTCACGAGCGCGATCGCAGGTATAACGAGAGAGAGAGACGGACCGATCTCCCGTCTCATCTCGAGCGCTGCCACTGCATTATGTTATCACGTAAACATCTCGATCGTAAACCTACTTTACAAACAACCAATTTTTTTTATTACAATAAATTATTAATAAGTAAATTTCGGTTTTTTTTGCGCCTTCGCGGGTCGGTCAATATAATTAATGAAAAAACAGACATTGTTGTTCACATTTTTAATATCTTACAGTACTACAAGTAATGTAAATCAACATTCTAACCTACTACTACTATTTACATATGGAAATAATAACAATGCTTACAACAATTTTACAAAAAATTTTGGTGCTCAAAGCAATAATTAAAGATCAAAATACTTTTTTGTATATTTCAAATATATCCTTTTGACAACTCATAATGGCATTATTTTATATATCACTAATGTGGAGTTGGTTTATGACCGTCAACATAAAAGTTTCTTGTGGCTTTCGGTAACTGTAGTTCCATTCCTTCGAGGTCTTTGGTTAGAGTGATCTGGCAACCTTTGAAAAAAAAAAGAATTTAAATTATTATTTTTCAATATAGCTGGAAAGTGGGTTAGAAATTGCTAATATTAATTGCATTTTCTTGACAAATATTGCATAGTTTATTGACATTTGAAAGAGTGGTGGGATTGTAAACTTCGAATTAAAATTATCTTAGTAAAGCTTTGGTCTAGTGATCATGGTGCACAACGCTGTGGTATTGTAAACTTGAAGTTAATATCTTTTTTTTAAGTTATTGTTGGGTGTTTCCCACATGTTACATTTTAGTTATAGAGTAATATTATATTTTATATAAAATATTATATAAATCTTACCCAATCTAGAATTTTCTTTCAAAAACGGAGCCATGTCCAAAAGGTCATCTTCCTTCTCTTCAGATGGTGGTAGTTTATCACAATAATCATGATTTACATAAACATGGCATGTTGTACATGCTAGTGAAGCTTCACACGCTCCTAGAAAAAGAAATTTAAATTTTAAATGATGAAATATGAAAAAAAAAATATACCAAAAATATTACCAAGTTACGACTTGATAAACTACTACCAAGTAAGTTATCTTACTTATATCTAAAGAAATATAAATTGACAAGAATTGCATTTGTATATTTTATATGAAAAAAAAACAAATATATATAAACTAGCTGTCCCGGCGAACTTTGTACCGCCCTGTCAATGAATGTTGTGTTACCTTTTAGCTGAACTAATTTACGAACGATTTGATTTGATTTGATGAACGTAATACAATGATACAAAATAAATATTTATATGGATTCATATGTAATAGTATTTTAATTTATTACTTCAAACACGTCTCAGAGAAAAATGATTGAATTTTAAAAAGTTGTGCAGCATCGTGTGGTAATGTCGAGCCGATCACTTGATAATTGTCCGGGAATCAGCAGTAGAATAATTTCCATCCATTTTGGATTTCATGTAAATGTAATGAATAGATCCAGGCCGACCATAATGACGAACATATATCATTGCATCTTGCGCATATTCATGCGTGTGACTTGGGCTACCTGTGTATGTCGCCGGAAAAATAGCACCTAAGCACCTAAATAGCCCAATATTTTCTGCATCTTCTTCTCTGTGCTAATTGCATCGCGTAAATGGATGTAATCTTCAAAATGCAATTTAGCTTGGTTCAACCGAATGAGTCAGGGCCTCCGTTTCAATTTTAACGTTATAATATTATATTTCAACGCAATATTGTTGAAGCAGTCGACGAAATCGCCACAAATAATTATTGTCAGAATTTTTACATTTTTATAGATTTTTTTAAAATAATTAATCGAACTATCCTTCTTGGTTAGTTTCCTCACCTTTCGGTGGTATTTTCATACCTTATCAATTTCTGAAAGCACGCGTAAACACAAATATTTGAGGAATTTTTATGTATCTGCTTTAATTGCACTTTTCAATAATTGATTAAAAAAAATACAGACAATAGTATATTGACCCTTTTTACTTTTTAATTATTTTACACAAAATACATTTTGAACGCATGAATGTCAAACAATATTTACTGTATTTGACAGGATTGACAACTAATGATTGACATGTCCGAAAATCAAAATTATTTTTATATTTTGAAATTTAAATACACAATGTTATGAGCAAAGTTGATATTATGTTGTCGATTCAAAAGTCTTGTTTTAATGCGTTCTTCAATTAGAGTGGAACTGAGAGTACAAATACCATCAAATGTTTGACAGAAAGTAAGAGTCCACTTTTATATGGGAAAGTGGAATTGTCGTCTTACTCTATCTTACTTGCAATTTTTCCTTATTTGCTCACCGTTTAGACCTACCCTGGACTACGACAAACATTTTAAAACCAAAATCAGCTCAATCGGCCCAGCTGTTCTCGAGTTTTAGCGAGACTAACGAACAGCAATTCATTTTTATATATATAGATATATAAATAAAACTAACCTTCCATTTCAATGCCATATCTGTGTGCTAAATATAATACATTATCACCTATTTTACCTCTAACTTTGGTTTTCTTACCATCTTTATCAACATACACTACATTTACCCTGTAAACAGTTTAATCATTTAAGTATATTTTCACCAATTTAAATAATCTTATATTAATTTTCTATGATATTCTTTGCCTTTGAACAAAGTATACAAAAACAAACACTGAAACATTAAACACAGGCATAACTTGAAACAGCGCAAAAAAGATGTGAGAGAAGTCTTTAAAGATAAGCATTTTTATTTATTTTATGACACTTACACTTCGTCTTCTGACTTAGGATCCTGCCATTCGTATTCACCATGTCTTAGACCTAAATGAAAATAATAATCATTAGTTCCAATTCGTAAACTTTGTACAAAATTGAGCACTAAATTATTATATTACCTGCAGATACATGAAATCGGCTTTTTTGTACGCACTGTGCGATTTTTCGGACCTTATGTGCTGTTAGATTGAGACATCTTAAAGAACGAATCATTTTGGTAATATTTCATAATCCAAACACCATTTATTGTTAAAGCTGTATTATTTTTCTTTCAAATTCAAAATTTCGAGAGAGGTTAATTTGATTGAACATTTACGAATGACAAACAAGTCAAACATTCTAATGTCAACAATGTCAATGTGCTGTGTCAATGTGTGAATTAAAAATGTCAACAATACTTCATGCCTTCATGGCAGTATCAGCTGATTTTTATAAAAATCTCTAATCTATATTTTTGTGCTCTAAGTCCTATGATATTTTATATATTATTCTCACCTAAGATTCTCCAATATTCTAATAAATTTTTCTGTGCTGCTATTTTATATTGATTTCATTCAATTTGTAAAAACTTAAAGCACTTTGGTATTTAAATATCGGGTCTACAAAATACTTAGAGCATTAAGCCAACTTTAATGCTCTAAGACTTGCTCTGTGATATCTGGCCTTTCTTCTTAAAGCTTTTATAAACCACCTTTCTTTGTATACAGAATAAACTTGGTCTTTTGAAATTAATTTTAAGATATGGTAACGATTAGCTCTCAAAGAGACTGAAAGAGCACACAAACAAAAGTCAAAATGTCAATATGAATATGTCATCATTAATCAATGGCATCAGCCTTTTTTTCATACAATGATTAAAATTTAATTTTAATTAGATATTAATTTTGCATTTTCATAAAAGTACAATGTAACATAGATATTAAATTTTAATATTTAAGTATAAAGTAATTATTAATTATAATTTCGTAATAAGATTGGTGTTGTGAATAATTTAGGTGATAGCGTATAGTAAATACATAAGTCTGTAAGTTTTATGACCAAATGACGTGTATATTCCAAGACTTTTTAACCTTGTACAGTACTCCAAAAGTAATAATGCGCATAGAAATCTTCGTCACTGTTCGGCAACTGTCATATTCCCGGAGCGTCCGAAGATGATATGTATATAGAGTGGTTAAATGCATTTTCTTCATGCATAATTTAGTCAAATTATGTGTTTTGTGCTAAAAGAGATAAATATTTATTTGTAAGTAGCGATTTTGTTTCTATAATTCCTTGTAAGTAAATAGCGAGGATAACCCCACGATTGCGAATACATCTTTGTTGGATTGATTTACTTGGAAAATTTTATAGTACTTTTAAAGTGTCTTACTGAAGCTGGTGTAATGATGGAAGAAAAGAAGGTTAAAATGACACAAAATTAATATTGCATAAACTATGGTTTTCAAACACAGGTTTACATTTAAGCCATATAAAATATCGAATCATTAAAATCTCAATTCAGTATTTACAGAACTGATCATTCTTTAATATTATGACAATTATTACAAAAAATAAAAATAAAAACAATCAAAATCAGGGATTATCTTTATTTCTGACATTTTAGATACATCGGAACTTTCATTATGCTCTTCTTCATTTTCACTTTCCCTACTACCATCACCTGTGTAAATCATTTCATCGATTAAATCAATTCACTTTAAAAACAAAACCAAGAAGGGTATGTAATAGCAGCTCTATATAATTCCACACAGAGAGAACCGTGCAGTCACCACCAATATTTAAAGACGACTGACGGATTTTTTAGTTTTTTTCACTGACAGGCTACCGTCACCTACCGCCCGATTTGTTTTTGATTGTGTGTGACCGTGAATTGACTTCTATTTTCTTTTGAACAAAGTGTAAATTGCAAGTGCATTGTTTAGGGCTCTTACGATTCAATGATTCGAGTGTTTTCGGAAATACGAGAATTAGCGAAGATTTGCATGCGCATTATTAATTTTGGAGTACTGTACTTGTAATTTTTTACCATTCAATTGTTCATTAAGTTAAAAATAAACTTAGGAATACTTATTTATCTTTTATCCAATCTATTTTTGTAAGTGAGATTCTCTTATCATATAGAATTATTCCATTAGTTTTCTATTATCAATAACACTGTCAATCCATGTCTCTTGATAACGTATGTTTTGATAAAAGAAATCATTTTTTGTTCACGGCCTACTTTAGATTTAAAAATCACACTTTAAGGACTGGGGCTTTTTATCACTACATAGTATAAACAAAGTCGCATTTCGCCGTCTGTGTATCTGTATGTTTAGATCTTTATAACAATGCAATGGAATGCCATTTATTTTAATAGAAAGAGGAGTTGTTGTTGATGGTTTTAGTATAAAGTTGTTGAGTTGTAGATAAAGAGGGTGAAGCCGCAGGCGGCAGGCTAATATTGTTTAAAATATATACAAGCCACATTACAGTTAGGCCTCTTATTAAAATATTTTGTTTTTCAGCCATAACATAATATATAAAGTCTTGAAATTAAATTGTTATATTTTTTCAGATATATAAAAGGCAACAATGACTGATAAAGTTGATATAAAAGTCAAAAAGATCGACGAAAGAAAGGATCCCACTTTACTCTTGCCAGAAGAACCAATGTCATACGAAATAAAGCCAAAAAGGAAAAAGAAAAAGAAACTTCAAGAAGACCCTTTCAAAGATATTGAAGAAAACGTAAAATTACCAACAGTCGCTGTGTTCGATCCATCGTCTGATTCTGTATTGGATCCAGAAGTAAATATAAAAGTTGAAAATATTGAAGTTGAATTGGATTTTAATGATGTGAGTATGTTTGAAAACTTATTTCTATAATATAGAATTGTAAAAACGTACATAACTATAAGACTGTACAAGCTGTTTGAATTACTGTACAGATGTTGTTGTAATTGATTTTATATAAAAATCACTATGTTAAATGAACATCATTTGAAATTTAAATATTAAAACAAAAACATCATACTACCATTCCAGATACAGACCAAATGTTTATCTGAATTAGCAGACAACTACATTAATGTTATTTCCTTATTATTTATAATTTTTTATGTTTTTAACTTCCATCTACTGTTTTTTAATCTTCTATACAACCCTCTAAAGTATTTTGTAGAGACATTTTTTGAATAATTTATTTCTTATTACAGTTTGCAAATGATCATGGCTTAATGATGGGTACAAACAGTGATGACAGCCAACCCGAGCCCATAGTCAAACTAGAACAAGATAATAAAGAAGCTACCCTTCTAACGTTTGAAAATATCGTCAACGATAAATCAATTTGCAAAGTGTGCCATCTAGTCTTTCGAACGCCACAAACATTACGAATGCATCAGAAAAGAAAGCACAAGGTGTTCAGACGGTTGTTTAAACATATATGTGATTATTGTGGCATGTCGTATGAGACGAAGAACAGTTTAGGAGCGCACATTAGAAGGAAGCATGGACCGGATTCCACCCCTGATGATAGGGAAGAGAGAACATGCGATGTGTGTGCACTAGTCTTTAAAGGCATGGCTAGATTGCGTATGCATATGCGACGAAAACACGGCTCTTTTCAAGAGTCCTTCAAGCATATTTGCGAGGACTGCGGCCTGACATACGATAAGTACAGAAGTTTAATAGTACACATACAAAGAAAGCACTCCAAATCAGACGCGCCAATAGCAGATCAGTGGTTCAACTGTCCGTTTTGTCCGAAAGGATTCGGTAAACGGGAAACTTATGTACGACATGTACAGAGAAAACACAGGGTAAATGATGAAGAAACAAGCAAGAATCAAGAAATTGGACAAGATATTGAGAAAGTGGAAAGCACGGAAACAGGAGAGATATGTTGTGCTGAGTGCCCGTTGGTTTTTTCATCCTTGAACTATTTAAAACTGCATATGAGACGAAAGCATAACGCCTTTAAGGATAACTTTCGACTGAAATGTAAAATATGTAACTTGTCTTATGATAAAATAGAGAGCTTAAAGCGCCACATTCGAAGAAAACATGACAAGGGGTCGTATTGCGATGTTTGTAACAAGCAATTTGATACTCGAGAACTGTACTTAAATCATTCCCACGAAAGATTGGTAAGAGAATGTACAATTTGTGGATTAATATTTGCGTCCCAAAGTGGTCTAGGTAAACATTTACGATGTACGCACAAGATTGTTCAACCGAAGACTGTTTTCTGCCATATTTGTAACGAGGGTTTCAATGATAAACGTCAATTAAAGCTGCATTATTTAAGAGTCCATTTAAATGTATCTTACACTTGTCAATTTTGTAAAAAAGTGTTCAAAGCGAAGGAGAGTTACAGACGCCATGTTGTTTTTAAGCATCAAAACAAACGTCCAAATAGTGAATTGCAAACCTGTGATCAATGTTCTGAAACATTCTCTGACGAGTTTGAATTAAGTCGACATTTTGATTTAGCTCATAGGCGAACGGAGGGAACACAAGAAACAAATAATGTAGTTATTAAAAAAGAAGATGCAGATATACCGAATTCATTCCAATGCACAAAGTGCCCGGAAAACTATACGTCTTGGAATCAATTGAAATTGCATTATGAGCAGAACCATTACATCTTAGCCGAAACACAATGCCAAGTGTGTGGCGAAATAATACCTGGCAACGAATTACAGAAGCACATGAAAGATGCGCATACAGATAACAGCATGCGATGTAGATATTGTGAATATGTTACAAATAATAGAGCGAGTATGACCCAGCATATTTTAAGGCATAAGAATGCGACTACGTTGAACTGTCATTTTGAGAATTGTAAATATAAGACGTTTTATGAAGGTGCAATGGAGAAGCATAAGCGTAAGCATGAAGATCAGGGTGTCAAGTTACAGTGTACCCAGTGTCCGTTTCAGACGATGAATAAGTATATATTAAAGTATCATGAAGAAGCGCACATGACGGGTAAGAAACGGTATTCGTGTGATCAATGTGATTATGCAACCGTTTTGCCAGCGAACTTAGTTCAGCACAAATATAAACATTCCACAGAAAAGAGATTTAAATGCGAAATGTGTCCGTTTGCTACAAAGTACAATACGTCGTTACGTTTTCATGTTAAGAAAAAACATTGTGATCTCCCATCTTAATGTTGTTATATGATGATTGTTTATGAAATTAAAATAATTGGTGTTTTGATGATTTAATTTTATTCAATAACTAGCTGCGCCTCGCGGTTTTACCCGCGTGGCTCCGCTCCTGTTGGTCTTAGCGTGATGATATATATAGCCTATAGCCTTCCTCGATGAATGGGCTATCTAACACCGAAAAAATTTTTCAAATCGGACCAGGAGTTCCTGAGATTAGCACGTTCAAACAAACTCTTCAGCTTTATAATATTATAAGTATAGATTAGTTTAGATAGCTGCCCCGGGCCCCGGCAGATGTTGTTCTACCCTATTGACCCTTAAACTTTTTTGTCTATTAAGTAACAAAACCTTTGAAAAAAATTGCCAAATTGGTCGAGCCCTTCTCGAGTTTTACGCTTAGCAACACATTTGGCCACATTTGGCGTTACAATTTTTTTTATATATTATAATATACCAGCCATGGCTTTTACGATCATAGGTGGATCATAATTCATAATATGAATTTGCCAGTCATTTAAATTCAGGTCGTAAACTATCTGGAAATAAGAGGTCATTACGGTCCCTGCTCAGAAATTAGTTTGTATATATTATATTATGTAAAAACCGCTATTATAATAGGTAGTTGCCAAATGTCTACGAATTAAAATGAGCCAATAAAATAGAATCCAAAGGCGTAAAGAACTTATAGTCGAGCCATTTTAATAGGCAACATTTGACAGTTCAACAAAATTCAACAACGTAACCTAGTAACGACGACATAGAATAACATGAACATGATTTTCGTTTTGTTAGAGCGAGCGCGCACGAGCAACTTAGTTGCCCGGCAACTATTTTGTCTCTGTCGCTGTCTCCTCGCAAAGTTTTGAACGATGCGCTCACGAAAGCGACAGAAACGCAACTTTTTCTTTAAAATTTTCTGCATTTATCAACATGGATTTCGAAGAAACGGTTGTGGTCTGTGCTCTTGTCCCGCATAGTTCCCATTCCCGTGGGATTTCCGGGATAAAACCTATCCTATGTGTTAATCCAAGTTACCCTCTATATGTGTGCTAAATTTCATTGTAATCGGTTCAGTAGTTTATGCGTGAAAACTGAAAACCATACATACATACAAACCTTTCCTCTTTATAATATTAGTATAGATATGTAATCGTAATTGAAAAAAGTTAAGTAAATGTGCAGTTCCAACAAAACGAAATAACATATTTTTCTATGGCGTCGTTACTAGATTACGTTGCTGAATTTTGTTGAACTGTCAATGTTGCCTATTAAAATGGCTCTACTATAGACAGAAAACTACTAATAATAAAAATAACTTAATTAAAAACAATATTATTAATTTATTAAATAGGTTTGAAGTCGGTGCCAAGCACTAAGCACTTAGTATTAAGCCCGTGCATCGACATCAAACCTTTTTAGTAAATAACACATCTAAATAATATGTAGTAATTAATAATATCAATATCAATCTTTTTTATTTTTTTCTTTTCCGTTTTTCAAGTCGGTTGTTTTTAACGAAGTTATTTTTATTTAATACTTTTTAGTGTATTTTTCAACACGAATCAAACGAGCCCAAACTCGATAAAGTTGAGTCAATATATTACTAAGTTCCTATGGCCACCTTCCGATTCCATCATCAAATCAGCTCTATGTCATAATAATGTTTCATCGCTATCCAATAATTTACATACGTATACAAAATTTCAGCTCAATCGATTAACTGGAAATGAATCAAAGTTACTTGCTACATTTCAATTAAGTCATCGAGATCAGACAAAAACGCTCACAAAATAAAAACTACTGGGCTTATCCGAATAAAATTTATGGGACCAATTCCACACCATTCCGCATCAAACAAAAAAAGAATCACGTAAATAGGTTCAGAAACCTCGGAGTAATGGGTGTACATACATAAAAAAAATATACCGGCCGAATTGATAACCTCCTCCTTTTTTCGAAGTCGGTTAAAAACTACTGTGTACGAGAATAAATACGTTGACATAAATACGTACTATCGCTACGCCGGTTACGCGGCAACTGGCCGGCGGCCGCCGGCCGGCAACGTTTTTGTCGCCGTGCGCGCACTTGCATTGAAACCAATAGATAGGGCGACAGTTGCGTCGCGGGCTTGTCTCCGAACCCGCGGACAAAAAAGTCTCCCGGGAGTTGCGTCGCTACGTGCGCGCACTTTCATACTAGCCCATGGGTGGAGAGACAAAATAGTTGCGGAGACAAAATAGTTGCGGAGACAAAGTTGCTCGTGCGCGCTAGCTCTTAGAACTGCACATTTGCTTAACTTTTTTCAATTACGATTACATATTTATAATAATAATGACCGATACAAGTTAAAAAGGCATTTATTACACGATAATATTAAAATGTCACGTAAACTGTCAAATACGGGCAATAAGAATACATTTTTGAAATGGTAGTTAAATACGTTATTACGCGAATTTTTATCCACGAATTGAAAAATCAGCCCTTAATGACATAATTGCGAAATATCTCGTATTTGTGCACTGCAATAATAAAAAAAAAACAAAAGGTACTGTTTTCTGAGCTGTCAAAAATGCAGTGATTCAATTTGTCAGTTTTTATTTTTGATATCGCACGCCTATTAAGTTTCTTTCTCACTTAAACACAGCTAAAGCATAGGTGAATGAAAGAGAAGGAATATAGAAAATAGATTACAGCAATAGCAATAGCTCACGGTTCCCAACTTAGGGGTTTTCCCCCCAGATTTAGGGGGTAAATAAGTGAGATAGGATTTTTTTAGGGGTCTGAAATTTTTAGGGGTATTTTTAGGGATTTTTTTGACTCTTTAATATTTTTAAATTGATAATTTCTTAGCTACTTTTAATATTTATTTCTTGACCTTGCGACTCATACTGATATAGCTAGTGATGTCGAATTATCTTCAGATGAAGACGAAATATTTTATGTATTAAATAACTTGTAATAAAAAGACTTTTGAAACATATTACAGCATATTATTTCTAAATCATTATGAATTTATATTTGTATATTTTTTTTAGGGGGACAACTGAATAATTTAGGTGTTTTTAGGGGTTTTTGACACAAAGTTAGGGATAAATATTTTTGAGAGTTGGTAACACTGCAATAGCTTGCTCGACGTTAGGAGAAACATCGGGAAAACTCAAAATGCTTTATTGTTTTATGTAAATATTTAGTAAATGTAGTAAAGATTTGTTGTGAGATCAATGTGAATAAGCGTGTCCGTTTTGGTGCTGTGTGATATTTTTGTGACAAAATGGATTTTCTTAGTCTTCCAGTCGTTGTGATTGAAAATATACTAACGTATCTTTCTTACGATGAAGTTGCTAGAAACAGACTGGTAAGTTGTCTTTATTTATAGATATGACAATATTTTACTGTTACAAATGTTATCTGTACATTTAAAAGTATTGGTCTATAATTAACACGTAATTATTCGAGAAGGTACCAAGTTTACAAGAATAGAATATGTCCAAACAAAATGCATATAATGCCTATTATATTGGAGGTTTTATCGTGAATTCACTGAATGTAGAGTAACTTACATATAAACACAATGTACGAAATAATATATTAGCCCAAAATTTAACTATTTAGTTGCAGAGTATTTGGCTTCTTTTCTACATCTTCATGTTTTTTTATTATATAATATAATATAATTATGTATAACACCTTTGAAAACCTTGAAGCAAAATTAAAGCCAGTAAATTGTTAAAGTCAATATATTTCCACTGAATGTCATGATATAACCAGTATCAAAATAAATATTAAATATTTGAAATTTCACAGCGCATCTAGAAACCTATTCAGTATTAGAATTATACTTTATTACAAAAGCAGTAGGCTTTATTTACTCACATTAAAATAATTAAACAATATACAGGTAAATGTACCATTCATAAAATTCCCATGTCACAGTGTTTAAAACCATATAACTTGATGAATATTTAAACACTCAATACTGAATCATGTTTTTTTCAACTAATTGAGTGATTTTCGAGTTTAAGGGTAACAAATATGCATTGAAATAAAGTATTGTGTTTATAATAATACATAGGATATTCAATAGGCTATTTTATATTCCTATCAGCAGTACAATGCATTTAAATTACTATGGCTATAAATTATATATTCTACTCAATTAGATTATTCTTTTCTGTGTTTCAAACTTAAACATATTATATTTATTCAATCAGACTTCTTCAAGAAGCACCTTAGAATCATCATTACATATTATCTTTAACAATTACCATTGATTCGGAAAGTGTTGAAACATTTGTCATGAAGAATGCATAATTATATCTAAACAATATGTTTTTCAGGTATCAAAAGCATTCAATGATATATGCATGCGAATGTTGAACCGCGGCTTCCTCATGATAGAGAGGAGGCATGCCTTGGCGTTGAAGAGCGTGAAGGCGCAACTGCCGCGTCGGGAGTCTGAGCGCAGGTAAATAAATAATAATTATGCTCTGCTTATAGATATCACTACATAGTATAAAACAAAGTCGCTTTCCCTGTCCCTATGTCCCTATGTATGCTTAGATTTTGAAAACAATGCTTAGATTTTGATTTGATGCGGTTTTTTTTTGTAATAGATAGAGTGATTAAAGATTTTAGACAAAGCGGGCAAAGCCACTGGCAAAAACGAATCATATTTATATGCATGAAAATCAAATAAATTAGAAAGAGCATTTAAACAAGGATTTCAATGCTGTTATTATTACCTAATATCAGCCTAAATAAATATTGCCATTTCATAAATAAAGGCTTAAATGTTGCCTATAAATATTATAAACATTAATTGTTGCCTATAAATATTAAAACTTACTGAATTTCATTATTAACTTAATTTTTGCCTGTAATTGCATGCACTTCATGGTTATGGCATGACAACATTCCTCATTAAAAAAAAATACATAATCCCCTATAAAAATGTATATTATGTCTTAAAACACTTTTTTAGATTCATTACCTTAATTATGTATTTTAAGTGCTATTTAATAAGAAAATATCAATAATAATTTTGACTGATCGGTTGGCTTGGTTGGTAGTGGCCCTGCCTTCAAAGCCAGAGGTCGTGGGTTCGATTCCCACCTGGGGCAAATATTTGTGTGATGAACATAGATGTTTGCTATATGTCTGGGTGTTAATTATCTATATAAGTATTTATTTAAAATTATATATGTATGTTTATCAGCCATTTGCCTTCTGGTTTCCATAACACAAGCGAAAGCTTAGTATGGGATCAGATTGTGCCGTGTCTGAAAATTGTCCTGAAATAGTTATTTATTTATTTATAAAAATTACTCTGTTCACAGATATCACCCATTAGCAAGACACTGTGATATTTTGACATCAATTGAAACGAGGATTTCAATGCTCAACATGACATACTCGAAATTTATTGACAGTGGTATCTGCTGCTTCATACCAGGAAAGGTAACATCATATTTTTGTTTAAATAAAATACTTAAATTTGTTTGGATGTGAAGGTGTAATTTAAAAAGAGTGTGTTATATATATTATAGTTATTCAGTCAATCAATGATTCTATCTATAAAGCTGTTGGAATATGAGAATATATTATAGACATCGCCACAAAAAAATACATTCAATTACCCTGATTTGTATAGTTATAAGGTTACTTTACCAACTGCAAATGATTCCGTATTTTCCTCATATTTTCGTAATACCTGCCCACCTGTTTTTCCATTTTTTTTCAAACTACCCTCACAATATTTTGTCACATTTTTTGTTATTTTTTCAGGTGATAGACGAAATCCGACGCGTGTTAAGCATAGTGGAGACATCGAAAACGCCGCCCCGTGCCCACGAAGTGTTGCAAGAGTTGAGAGATATATCCAGTATGGCAATCGAACATTTTGACGATAAAATATCGCCAGCGTTTCGTAAGAGATTGCAAGAAGGTGTTGCCATGCCACCGCCGCGACCGTCGCAAGGTAATATTAACTAGATGATATTTATCATGTAATCTCATTATTATGTTTGGTTTCAACTTGGTGATGGCTTATTCATTTTTGAGATTTGTGCGAAGAAATTTACAGATAAACAGAATTTTTTTATGATAATAATCATTGCTCTATATTTACTTTTCTTTAAGTTGTGTGATGAGTTATGAAATACTTAGTTATGTAATTCCTTTGTAACAGAATATTATACTGAATAGGCATTGTAGGAATTTAAAAAAATTTATGTATGCTAAAGTAATAATTCGCTACTCAATTGATAATTAATAAAACAAAAATCCCTCATTAAGATACAAATGCACAGATTTGTAAAAAAAATCCAAAGTAATTGTTGTGTATGTCCTTCCCTATTATCGGCTCATAGACGTGCGTGTCCTCTCACTCCGACCACCGTTACACGTGCGAAAGAGACAACATAATACTTCCCTCTCTTTCACTCACATACACTACAGTAATGATAATATTTGTATTTTTTATATTTCAGGTGTTTTAGCGCCAATAGCCATGCGACAAGAGATATTACACCTCCGCCGACGGTCCATACTAAACGCTAAGCTATCGTTATACTTGGCGTCACAATACAAAAAGTTTTATAAACGGGTGAGATTGTATTATTTTATCATCAATAGATGAGTTAAAACAGTGCCAACAAACGTTTTCACCTAAAAACTGTATTTAATTTGAACACAAGTCAATTAAAAATGTCATACATCCTATTTTTGTACCAAATTTAAATTTATATCAAGTTGGAAAGTATTACGAGAGATTAATTTAAGTTACGGAACTAATCATAAAAAAATACAGATCACCAAGCCAGATTTTTATTAATTTTTTCATAAAAATATATGTGCATTTCCATACAAGAACAAACTATTCGTGGTCCCCTTACGAATTTCAGATGGTCGAATACAAGCGTATCGCGTGGCGTCAGAGGAAAACTATACGTAACATGAACAAAAGGCAACGAGACCAGGATTCCGCTATTGGTAAGTTGGAAAAAACAAAGAAAAAATATATAAAAACCAAGATACTTTGTACAGAGCAAAGATTATATAAAAAAAGTTGTCTAACTTTGTTAAAAATGGCGAACGGAAGGTTTACAATGCGTAGTGCCTGATTTTTTTCTCATTTTTGTGTGATGATAAAACCTAACGTCTGACCAAAAGTTAAAAACGTATTAATTTATGTTGTTGTAGATCCCAAATTATTATTATTTCAGTATCCATGAATACTGAATAATAATACTGAATAAACCCATTTATATCCTAACTAGCTTTCCGCCCGCTGCTTCGCCCGCGTTTTTAAAGAAAAAACCCGCATAGTTCTCGTTCCCGTAGGATTTCCGGGATAAAACCTATCCTATGTGTTAATCTATGTTACACTCTATAAGTGTGCTAAATTTCCTGTAAACATACATACCTACACATACACATAGATCCATCCTCACAAACTTTCGCATTTATAATATTAGTAGGAAATTTTATATTTTTAGAAACACTGACAAAATTGTGGATATTCATAATTGCCATATAATTAAAAAAAGAAAAAAATATTGAATCTGTTTTCTAACTTATAATTTTATTACAGTGAATAAGATATGAATTTTATTATTTTTTCAGCGGATTTAAAGAAGCGTATCGAAGAATGTGATATAAAATATAGCGAATTGACGCACACCAACCAAGCGGTTGGCGGGAAAGTTATAGCTGGTGAGCTCTATGGTCAATGGTCGCCATTTTGGATTAATATTGTTTTTCTATCAATGCATTGAATATGAATTTATTTATTATTATTTTTTCTTTCAGCAGCAGCGGCCACAGAAGGTACGTCATCAGCACAACCGTTGCGACATTTCGGGAGTCAAATCAAATTGGATCTATCCGTTTTGCCGATCGGCACGTCCAAACGGACATCGAATAAATGTGAGATATTTCTCTAATGCTCCATTATCTATAGTATCTACATCTAGACTAATATAATAAAGTTGTCTTTTGTATGTAACGAATATACTCAAAAACTACACTATCGATTTTCAAATTCTTTTACCATTATTTATTTTAAAGCATACTCTTTACTTGTAAATTTGTCTGTCCTCTGAAAATTTAAATCTATACAAACGATTAATATTGTTCAATATATTTTTTATCAAAAAAAAAAAAAAAAAATTCATGACTTTTTTACTGTGTTTAAAAAAATATTCAATAGATCTCAATAACACCCTATAATTTACATTAAATAAGAATATGAAAGTATTCTTATTTAATTCTCCGTTTCTTTTCAGTGTTGCCAAATATCAAGCCGCGGAAACCGCTCATAAAACTGCCAAGCCTGTCTGAAGACGTTAGCGATAAGACGGAATCGAACCCACTGCCATCTACATCGAACCAGAGTCCGAGACAGAAAACACAATGCACCATGGCGAAAATACGCGGAATAACGAACGAAATACGACACTTGAGCTATCTGTCAAAAAGTTTCGAAGGAAAATTGAAACGCCCGCCAAATTCGAATTTGGAAGAGACGGAAAGCAAAAAACAAAAGCTGGATTAATTGTCTGTGGTTGCTTGTCTATGCTCGATATAGTGTTCAAGTTTTTAGTTGTCTATGGTCGTTTGACGTTTGTTTTATCTGTGCTAGCGTTTCCTAGGCCGGTGAAAAAAAACAAAATTAATAAAAAACGTGTCCATTTTCATTTTTATAGAATATATTATATTTGAAATACAATTAATCAACCCAGGTATTTGTAAGATGTTTATTAGGTAGAGTTTTAATAGTTCATTGAAAGTATTTAGTTTATTTTATGTATATATTTGCTCAAACTTACATGACATGCGATTTAATATGACCCGTAAGATAGAAAATTAAAAATAATAATTTTAATTGGTACAGAGAAAAAACTATAACCTTCTTTTGTTCTCTATTAAAAAAAAAGTATTAAAAAGTCGTCGATTTTGATTGTATTAAATAAATGCTGGTATATAAATAAATTGTATATTATCACTTTTTTTTATTATTAATTTTATTGTAACTAATTAATGTAGTGAAATATTTAATAAATTTTTTAAGATTTTAAGTTAAATTAATGAATGAAATGCCTTTGTTTAATATTAATCACTTAAATATTAGTATAATAAAATATACTAAGAAAACACTCAGAAATTATCTTTTACTATTAAGTAGTTTAAAATAGTTATTACTAATTTTCTCAACATAAGAAGGTATTGGTATTTTTCACGGGTCTTAAATTGTGTTCAAAATATATAAGTCTAATAAATAAACTGTAAAAGCAATAATTCACAAATTCCTATCCAGATCCTATTTTATATGTTATTAATTAAAAAAAAAAAAAAAAGTTTAGAAGAATTTGTTCTATTTCTAAGATAAGGATTCAGGCTTTAAAATTAGAAAAGAAGACGAATCAAAGCAATTGAACACTTAACTTAAAAGTTAAAACAAACATAATATACAGTAGATTCACTTATAGTAAATAGGTACATTGACTTAAAATAATACCTAAAATTATTTGTTATTTTTTACATACTAGCTTTCCGCCCGAGTTTTCAAAGAAAAATCCGCATAGTTCGCGTTCCCGTGGGGTTTGCTTAAAACCTATCCAATGTATTAATCCAAGTTTCCCTCTAAGTGTGTGCTAAATTTCATTGTAATCAGTTCAGTAGTATTTGCGTGAAAGAGTAACAAACATACATACCTACACATACACATACATCCATCCTCACAAACTTTCGCATTTATAATATTAGTAGGGTTTTCATTATACATGAATAGTATGCAAATTAAAAATTCTTAAAATTACACATTATGATCTTCTATTCTCCAGAAAATAGGATCTTCTTTATCTATATAATATTTATAGTTTGTCTGTAATCTTTATCCGCCTACTGTATCGCTAATTTTGAAATTCCTGTACAAATTCATAAACATTTTTCAACCATAGTTATTTGTACTGGGTACTCTTATATTCGTCACAAAAACTCATAAAAAGCTGCAATTTTCATTTCCTACATCTTTCAAAGTCTGCATTTTGTATATATTCTTTTTTAAACATAAAAATGTTTATGAATTTTAATATAGCCTATATTATATTTAGTGGCTTTTATAATATCCCTATTAGGGCTTATGCAAAAGGTATAACATAGTCACACCCCGGACACTCCATACAAAATTATCGTTTTGACAGTCATACTGTAGAGACTGCAAATGTGTGTGTTAACGCTTTATGGTTGGCACATTTGTGACTAGCGTAAAAAAAAATTCGCGTTTTTCTGATGAAATACATCCGTAAACAGCACAATATCTAACCATTTTCTACGAAAAACGATAATCACAAATTGAAAATAATAAAATTACTTTAAGTCAATTTGATTAATGTTGTCAATCTTCGTTGCGTATCGTCCTTGCAGAAAAATATGGCCCATTTTAATCACGATCGCGCGGGGTGAGGTAAGTGTTTAATTTTGGCGGGAGGCGGAGAGTGTCCGTTCTGTAGCGTTTAGCTACTATTATGTATTCTTTGACATAGTATAAAAATATAGTTGGCCATTCTCCCATTACGATACGCACAGGAGATTCTAGTATCCTGCAAGTCTCGGAGACTAGTCGCCGCGGAGTATCTCACATACATTTGTATGTAGGCTCGCACACTACGCTACCGGTACAATGTATGTGAGATATTCCGCGGCGACTAGTCTCCGAGACTTGTAGGATACTTGAATCTCCTGTGCGTATCGCAATGGGAGAATGGCCCTGATAATAATATATTGACAACTCACAACTATATATTACCTATAGTATTAAAATAGACTACAGGCCCATGTTGAAAAATTTATTGGTCATATGAACAACCAGGTGACCTATCTAGAACGATATAAGAGCATAAAATAATAAGTTTCAGCACTATGCTGTCACTTGTAAGCTGTCCAACTGAGTGCAGATGAGAATTCGAAAGTATAGGTAGAGATTTTTCCCCTTGTCTCCATGATTTTTGTACGGCGTTGCGGAATAAAGGATTAAAAGCAGTATAGAAATAGTATGACACAGATGCCGTACAAAATAAATTATTTATATTTCAAGTGGAGATTTTAAACAACGCCATCTATGGGTAAGTTGTATGCAATATTATAAGTGACCTTCTGCCATAGAGTATGTATATTGTATATGGAAACCTTTTGCATATGCCTTAATTTAAAATGTATATTAAAATATTTATATTTGTATTTTGTAGTCTTTCAAGATTGTAAACGAGATAGTGCGTGTCGTATGGCGTAGGTGTAAATATGCCTTGATTGAATAAAAGTATTTGAAAATTCATTGTGTTATTATTTATGCCAGTCAAAATTTATATCATTTTGACCTTTGAGATTGATATCTATAAGGTCGCTTGTATTAAAAGCATGTTCTATACGAAAGTTTGTAAGAATATAGGTTGTTTGGATACCCTTTCACTCGAAAACCACTGAACAGATTTTGATGATACTCGGCAGTGATGTAGCTAGCAGAGGTTTTTGGGATAATCTACACTCGAAAACCACTGAACAGATTTTGATGATACTTGGCAGTGATCTAGCAGAATAATAATAATGCTTCATTTACACATTCGTGCAAATAGCGAAGCGAATACCCACAATATTGTAATACTGTGGAATACCTTATGACTGTCCGTTATATATAGCTGCGGGTGAAAAGCTAGTTACCTATAAAAATACTTGTATTTTCCAGCGTTATTCGCGGGTACATGGCGCGGCTTGCCTATAAGAGGAAAAGAGCTGCCCATGGCCATTATTATTTAGAAATTCTTTGCTGTTATAAAATATGTAGATACATTTTGTAGTAGATATCGATTAAATGTATAAAGCCTTGGGTTTGGGCCCGAATACTTCTAACTACTACTAGGTACTAATTATGTACTACATTTGGGTGGGTAGTAATTGTTAAAGGTGAAATAAAATACATAGCTGTGCTAATTTCTTCTAACATTTATTTTATTAGTAATTATATTTACAAAAAATATATTTACAGCGAGTATTAATTATTCATTAACATTAACTAAATTTTAATCTTAAGTTAAACTACCTACATAAATTTATTGCACGTCAAATTCAAATTTTGATTTAATTTTTAATAATATCGACATTGAGTTTAAAAATACAGTTTTTATAAAAATACGTTTTAAATAATGGCAACAATCATAATAATTATATTTTCATGTTTCCTTTGTACATATTCTATAGTAACTTTACATTCTGAAAGTATATCAAATGTATATCAATTTAATTCAAAAAGTTTATACATAGAACAACAATAATAATATTATAGGGATATCTGTGTCTGTTTTCCAATTACAGAGCATTTAATGCGACTCAGTAGCGCACAATGCCGAATTATTATGAACGTGAAACGCACCAGCAGGTTGCGCTAAGTTCAGTGTTGAAAAAAAAAATATTCATAGAGTTAGCAATAACCTCATTAATGTGTAAATAAAGAGGTATACATAATAATTGGTTGAAAAATATTTACGGTTATTTTAAGTAATTTGGATTTTGATTATTTCATTAACATTTTTTTCAATGTTTGTACCTTCATCCATACTTATATATTTTTTTTTAACACAATTTGAATTAACTTTGATTATTTCGAAAAAACTACAATGAAACGAAAGCTTTAAATTTTTTTCCAACAATTAATAATGACTAACGATAAATCGATTGCACGCATCAATTCACGCGCATTACTTTTAAGAGTGCTCGATTGTGCGAAGCGTTGCTGTAGTTGGAACATTCAACGTTAAGCATTATGCCGCATAATGCGCTCTAGTGCTGTAATTGGAAAACACGGACAATAAATATTGCACATACCCAATAGAAACCAACACAGTTCAAAATTTCGTGCTAAAATATATTTGTACGACTAGCAATATAAAATAAAAGTAATTAGTTAGTATCACGGTAAATATAGGGACAAAATTTATTAATAACGTACCTACTTTCAATATGTCCATAAAACGTTAAAAAGTTAAAACTAGGTACGCATGTTATTAGAGAAATACGGATTAAAAAAATCCTAATAAAATGGACATACCTAGTTACATATTTTTATTCATACTATAGAATACAGATTACAATAAATATTAAAAGCTAGCTATTAAAATAACTATTTAAAGTGATCGTAGTGTCGTATTAGTAGTTAGGCTATTATAAAATCAAACTATAAAATATAATCGGTGAACAAAGTTTTATCGCCTAATCGTTACAACAAAAAAACCAACGTAATACCTACACCCTATTATAAAAGCGATATTCACTGTTATTAATTATTATCTTCTCATTGTAATATGATTAACTCATAAGAGATATGTTACTCAGCACAAAAAAAGAGAAATTGAATAACTGTGATTACCACTCATTACCGACTTCCATAGAGTTCATGACTATTGACATTGTCAACTATTACATCATAAAATGACAGTGACAGTTCTAACGCTTTCGTTTTAAGCTGCGTACACATAGAGAAAAAAGACATTAACAGCTAGCCGTTAAGTCGGCCTTTGATGGTTTTGTGTGTATACAGCATTATATTGTCCATACAGCACATTTGGGCTATGTGTAATTAGTAATTACTAAGCAATAAATAACCCTTATGTAAGTTTATGTAACGCAGGAAGCGAGATAATGTCAGCTTACGAAAATAATTTGCTTGTTAAAATAACAGCTTTCTAGCGTTTTCACTTCTGAAGCAATGGCGGGAATACGACTCATTTGGCTATATAATTTGACAATGACCATATTTGCCGCCATTTTTTGAAGAGACTCCATATTTGGAACACGTCGAAAAACATTTTAAAGGTTCACGTCGAAAAAAAAGACTTGCAAGTGATTTTAAGGCTCGTTGTGTTTGTATAAATGTATAAATTGTTACGTATAAGAAATAAATATGTAATCTTATTAATTTAAATAAATTTAAAAGTTATTGCGTTTTATTTGTACTAACGGTAATTAAAGAATAACCTAACCTAACTTTACAAAAAAATCTTATCACAATAATATAATTTCAATTATCGGGAATACCCTTGTAGGTTCAAATGTAAAATTATTGCAATCCTCAATTTTTGGACGATTGATTTTAATTTTAATACTGAACTGACACTTTTTTGTACTTTACTCGTTTTTTAAATGTTCGTAACTAATGTCAGCATGGTATCCACTAGGTCCTGCAGAATAAACGACTTGTTGCATTCTTCCATCTGGCAACAAAACGTGATAATGACCTTTGGTGCTTTCCCCTTTCTTTGCTTCGTACTGTCCGTAGAAGTTGCCGCTGTCTGAGTCCCGTACTCTGTACCCGAACTCGTAGTTTGCGGCGTATTGTAACTGTAAATAAAGAAATATTTATTAAATCGATTTATCCTACATCCTACCTCATATGAATTATAAATGTGAATGTAAGTTTGCTTGTTACGCTTTCACGCAAAAACTACTGAACCGATCTGGATCAAATTTGCTACAGATAGCTTGATACTTGAGAAAGGATATTATAGGATGTCATTGTCATATACATTTTATTTTATTATTAGATAGGTTTTATCCCGGAAATTCCTTCGGAACGGGGACTGCGGTTTTTCTTGACTACGCGGGTGAAGCTGCTGGCGGAAAGCTAGTAGAAAATAAGCTTCAAAGGGAAAAGATACGTTTCTATTTCCTAATCGAACTTATGCACAGGATAAGTTGAAAATGTTTTTTTAAGACTAATACCTGCAAGACATTTAAATATACATATATACTCTGACAGAGATAATGATGTGTTTCGCAAACTCATAAATGCTATGAGTGCTGATAGCAATCACGATACTATCTATCTTCTACAAAATTTAAACAAAATAAAACCTTGTTACTGTGGGAAAAACATTTTAGTTATCTGTGAGAAAATTTGCTAAATGAGGCATTAAATATGCCTAATTACTTGAATCGGAACACATAACCTTAGAATAGCATTTAATAGTAATTTAATGATATAATTTCACGTATTTCTGCCATTATTATTTTTTATGTGTGTGTACAGGAACTACGCAAGAGTTTGTAAGAGAATATTATGGGCAGTTTTTATCTTTATATAAGATTAAGTTTAAGGTTAAATATGTGTACGTTGTAGCCTGTAGGTAAGAATGGTAAATAATAATATTCTTTTATGTGTATATTTTTAATATTGTGGTTGTTTATTATATTATGTATGTTATGTTTGAAAATAAAAATGGTTTGCCAGAAATTTGTGTATTTTATTCATTCCGTACCAATGTCTATATTGTACTTAGATTTCTATAAATTACAAACGAGTTTCAAAGCATTTTGTACACTATACAAAATACATCCACGAACATGTTTTTCACTTTTTACACCAAGACATTTTCAGAAAATTCTGAACGATTTATAGTCATAATGTAAATTTTTTCTGATGATTTTTATATAGGTAACTATGCAGACTAATAACGATATTTTAAAACATAAAGCTGCATTAATCATTAATTCTTAAGGGTTTATATTTCATTAAAATAATGTTCATTCAATAATAATGTGTATTTTATTTTGAAACTAACTAGTAATTATATAAATAAAACAATACTTAAAAATAAATACTTAAAACGAATACTTAAATTGAATTACCTACACTAACTTAAATAAAAAGAGGCAATATTAATTATTAATTTAATTTCAATATTCTAGAAGCAAAATAAAAAGTAAATTGTGCAACGTCAGGTACATAAAGGTCAAAAAAATACTTTAATATTGCAAAAGGTACGTTAAATAAATGCATGCTTGTACATCGTTAAATATTATTGTAATTTCATATACATATATTCGACATCCATTTAATAGAGGAGCTATAAAAATATAACGTACAAATGTTTAAAAACTATTAAACTATCTCTATGTCAAATTTTATTAGGATATACATCGTTGTTAGATTTTTAATATAAGAAATGTGTTCCAGTTTTCACGTACATGTAACTAATAATTATTAATTGAAAATTAACATATTTCAAATAGTAATATTGTAAAGTTAATCTGTGCTGTGAACTTAGACAGACAGACAGCGAAGTCTCAGTAATAGCCAATAGGATCCCGTTTTACCCTATCGGTACGGAACCCTAAAAACTATTAAGTGGATAGTTTTGATAGAATTACATACTTAATGTACTTACTGTACTAACTATGTAGTTTTATACACAAACTACAAAAAATCTGAATTACAATATTAAATGCATTTTATCGTTTTTGAAGTCAGGTTTTTAGTTCAAGCTTCGACTTCATCAATAATTTATCAAACAACTTTCAATTTATGCAGTTTAAGTAAATTATTTCTAACATTTCTATGCGTGTATGGATATCTTTTCCTATACTTTCGTGGGTAATGCACTTTTTTCTCTTTAGAGAGTTGATAGACATCTAAATGTTCAATGTTTAAATTATGGTGACCAGTCAGTTCTTTTAATTGAGACTGTGTTAACATATACACTGGCTCTAATAAGTTAGGTATGTGCGGTAAAGAATTCACGGGCAAATTAAACTTTAGTGATGAACTGTACGATTGCGCTCCATAAATTGGTACGCCATAGGATGTTGATGGAACTTCATAGAAACTACTAGAAAATTCTGGGTTGTTCTTAAATTGACTGTATCTACTCGAGAAACTACCCTTCGAATCGCTTTGAAAGCTTAAAGGATTAGAATGTTGTAAGGGTTGGTCTGCTAATCGTACGGGAGCATGTTTTATAGGTTCATATTCGTATTCACTAGAGCTAAAGTCATCGTAATTGTTATACTCATCTTCTTCATAAACTGATTCGAATTTGGGCCTAGGTCGTTTTATTTTTAGTGGAGCATCATCATAGTCATCAATATAATCTGATGCTTCACCAATTTGAAAGCTTGGTGTTAAAAAAACGTTGAAATCGTTTCGTTTTTTATTAGCGGGACGTCGAAGTGCTTCCGTTATAGGAACATCTGTGTCGTTGGAATTAGTTTGTGGTTTATCTAAAGTTTCATTTGAAACGGAAAGTAGAAAAGGAGATGTTTCTAATTCGGATCGCTTATGTCTAATATGTGGGACTGTTATTTCATTGATACTTACATTATCATCACCGAAAGCCGATACTCCAGTCCCATCTTCTGTTAAATGTTGAACACCTTTTAACTTTGAACTTTCATTTAAATCTTCTGGATTTTCAGGTTGATAGCCATAGTGTGTTTTTTCAAACGATGGATCGTCATTGTATATTAATTCCTTATTTATTTTATCAGGTTTATAATCAGTACTAACAGTTTGACTAGCTACTTCTACTTTGTAATAATTTGAGTGAAGAGTACTTGATTCAACTCTGGGTGCTTCGGTAGTTAGCTGTGGGATGACAAAACTAGCTTTATACGGGTTTTCGATTTCTTCATTGATAGGAGTGTAATCACTAGCATAAGTATGTGGTTGTTCAGTATAAATTTGTTCATAATTAATGGCTGGTGTTTGCGGCGTCGGTTCTCTGAGAAAATAATATAAATCCGAAGGTGGACTGTTTTCATTTTCAAAAGATCTATCTGAGTCTACTAATGTTTTGAATTCTGACAACTGTTGAGTAGGGTTCTTCTTCAACAACATTTCCAGTGCATTTATTTCTTGCGCTGCACGGTAATTATGTACATTCTTTGGTATATATTTTCCATGGTATAGTGCTTTAGGTAAAATAATAGCTGCATGTTCTTGATCCTGAGCAAGACCAATATTACCATTAGGTTTGATTGTTACCCCTTCTTCAAACGCGTCTGGTATATTAATATGCGGCTGTTTTGTTTCCAAATATTGTTGATATTCAACCGAGTCATATGATCTATGGTTTCTACTTCTTTCTCTACCTGCATTTGCTCTTATTAATTTTTCCATGGCTTCATCCACGTTTGCGGTTCTGCTTTTAAATTCTTGTCTTCGGTTTGTTTTAGGTATTTGGGTTCTCTGTACATTTCTTGTTGGGATGTCGTGAGAACTTTGTGCAGTTCTTGGCTTAGAGTTTTGTGGTACTCTAACTCTAATTTGCTTACGTGGAATAGTGGGTTGCGTGGTTGCATCGACTTTAATGTTAGCTTGTTGTTGTTCGAGCGCCAGTTGATGACTATCTTGCGATTCATGATATGCTTTCATATAACTATCAATTATTGGAGGACCTTGTGTTAATCTCTGTAGTTGAGCTTTGTGTTGCCGTATTCTCTCTGCGTTGAACATCGCTTGCTGATTACTAGCGTGTAGCCTTGCATTGTGTGCAGAATTACCAGCCAACGGATTACCATATGGTAGATTTGATGGACCACTCGACAGTCTTATGTCATCCATCCTTGCTTGTTCATTTATAACTTCATAAACTGGTCTAGCGTTATTTTTAGCGGCCGTCGTAATTTGTAATGCTAGCAGAATCAAGGCTGTGACTAATTTTATGGATCGTGAATGCGCCATTGTATCTGTAAAGAGAAATAATTGATTTAATTCCGTTCCCACTCGTTAGTCATGATTATGGATATGCAGATATATAAATTACATGCATAATTCAATCACAATACGGATTGATATCAGAATTATTTTAATTTATGTATGCTTTTTGAATGACCTCCTGTTCGGTATAATATTAAGAACAGTCAAAGCAATAAACGGAAATAGAACAAAGATAAACAGCATCTAATCACCGTAAGTTAGGCCGTGTTTAAATATTTCCTTATTTAGATGCTGTATTTCATAACGATGCGCGAATACTAATTTGTTTGCAAGCTTTCTCTGTGTCATAGGTAATTATTGTTAGTAGGTCAACTGTATTTTGTGCTAACACGTTTGATGGTCTGTTTAATGATTATTTAAATCATGTGATATAATATGGAAACAAGTTTATGAGAGAATTTGTTTGAGTTATGTAGACGGTGTTTTATATTATTTGCAATATATTGTATAATGTACATGCTAGTGAACACTGGATAAGTGGTTAGGGATTTCGTCTTTAATGAAAAAGTTCGAAGGTGATTAGATGAACAAGGGCAAAATTTAAAATTAATTTTTCTGAATCTCTACACTATCAATGATCTTTATTTGGTTAATGACTCTATTATATATATTAGGAACGACGATTAAGACCATATTAAGACATTAATGTGTAACGTGGAGTTTTCTCAAATGCATGTTTTAATTCAGATTTAACTCTACCTACTTTCTATGAACATGGTAACTTAAACAATTCGTTTTGTGCTAACCTTTACCTGCTAAATTAGGCATATCGTTGTATGAATGACCACAAAAGGTTTTTGTTCAAACCAAGGTTGAATGTATAGTTATAATGAATTGATAATATAACAATGGAGCTAGGAATTATTCAATTTAAAATATAATTAGTATAGATAATTATCTACTAAATTTATTTAATTTGTCCTATTACTTTTATTCGTTTTGTGCGTATTCATTTTATTACTTGTCTCATGTCTGTACTATTTTTATATTCGCCGATTAAATTAAATTCTTATTAAATAATAACGTTAAAAATAACATAATTATTTCAAATAGAGTTTTTATGATTTTCATGATTATACTAAGGTTATTAATTATTTTATGCATTTGAAAATTACGTATTACGAATAGACTTGCATATTTATATAACCGACACACACTTGACCTATCTATAAGCTCAACGATCACTTTCACCCTGTATAAAACAAGTATGGCTAGGGTCCAACTACAATTTAGTTATTAAGGATTTCCTAGGTGTCCAGTTTTTTAAACCTATAAGATCCGTTAGTACCTAACTACCTAGTTAATTGGTTTTTGTACGGTTCCGTATGTATATCCTGTGTACTTATGGAATTCCCGTTAATATTACTTATTAACAAGTTTTTTATGCCGTAAAAAGTTTAAATATGTGGACGTATTGACGGAGAAACATTATAAGTACATGCAGTTTGAATTCTGTGTGTGTACCTACCTATGCATGTGTGTCTGCCAACATCCGCCAACTCGCTTGGCCATCTTCGTGGATTATGGCCTGTACCCATAGACCCGTGTCCCATCAGTTGGAACATACATATTTGGGCTGATGATGATGATGACGATGTATGTGTGTTACTGCAATTCATTTTCTTTTAAGTGTATTAATTTTTAAATCTTTTATGTATGACGTAAATGGGTTTCACATGATTCATTGACCGGTTTTCTAAAAAGGTTTGATTCTACGTCACTCGGGATTTACCCTGCGACCTTTATATGGAATGCCTTAATTATCACTGTACCAAGATGGTCTTTAACAGTTAATTATGGAGCTTAGGTTAATAAGTATACATTAATGTTTAAAAAGAGGCCTAATTACATTGCGGATTAAAAACAAAGCACGTAGAGTTTTGCTAGGAGAAAAAAAAGAAATGTTGAATGAATTTGACTTCTTAAGGCCTATGTGTTAATTCAAGTTACCCTCTATATGTGTGCTAAATTTCATTGTAATCAGTTCAACACACACACATCCTCACAAACTTTCACATTTATAGTATTATTAGTAGGGTTCAATTATTTCGGAATTAGAGTTGATTGAGACAATGTTAGTCAAAATTGCTTTTCAAATGCCTTTCTAGATATTAATAAGCGTTGAAAGACCATAATCTACATTTCATATGCATTTTAATTTTTTCCAATCTATCAACAATTAAGTTTGACGAAACAATTTCTCATCCGATAACCCATTATCTAGAATCAGTAAAAACAACAAGCCTGGGAACAAATTATTTCAATCGAGTGCTTACATTGTTCATAATTTCACAGTCACTTTACTGTTTTTATGAAGATGCAGTAAGGACTTCTATATTTGGCTTTATGAATATTTAATTTTGTTAATGTTTTAGTAGGTTTGGTGCGTTATGGTTTTAATTTTTATGTAGTTTAAGAAAAACATGCGTCACGCATTGAATTATTATACTACTAGCGACCCGCCCCGGCTTCGCACGGGTGCAATGCTGATACTAAATACACTACAGAAAATCTGTGAACGTTGTATATAAAAACATAGCGGCCCGGCCGGCCGGTACCGCCGCAAACGCTACGTCTCGCAATTTTTAAATCTGTAATATCTTCGAAAATATTCACTTAAATCATACGGTGTAAAGGGCCATAAAGATCTATATTAAATGAAAAATGTATTCAAGGTATTTAATTGGTTAAGGATTAATGCTGTATTGGTTAAAATCGCTTCGAAAATCAGCCATTATTTGTCGTAAAAAGTAAATGACAAAAAAAAGTTATTGTGAGTTATCCATAAGAGATAGACATATACCACCGCGGACTTTTCTGTAGACCTTTTCAATGTGTATAATACTTAGTACATTATTTTGATAAAACTCGTAGGGTTCAGCCTGCGTTTGCAATGTAAGCGGAAAAAATGTAATTTTTTACGACATCACGTTAGAAACCTCAAAAATAACAGTACTTCTCCACTATTTAATGGATGTTATTATACATATAAACCTTCCTCTTGAATCACTCTATCTATTAAAAAAAACCGCATCAAAATCCGTTGCGTAGTTTCAAAGATTTAAGCGAACAAAGGGACATAGGGACATAGGGACAGAGAAAGCGACTTTGTTTTATACTATGTAGTGATGATGACCGATCCCTGATAAGTGTACAAAATCTGTCATTTAATGGGTCAAAATCGAGTCTAGATGATGTGATATGTTATATTTTTTGTATGTTAGTTGTAATAATAGCTTTTAATGATGGATTTTTTTAATAATGTGCAGTATGACGTTAAGGAAACGATTGGACCGATTTTGATACCGCTTTTAATGTCATGAGGCTGATTAACAGGAGCTCCCGGTTTTTTGACATTTTACAGGTGACATTACAATTTTATTGTGAAATCTTTTGTGTACGGATACTGTTATAATCAAGGACGTAAAAATCAGCTCTATAGAGATTTAATTTTGGATTTTTTCACGGTCACAATTTAAAAGTTTCTTTAGCTCAAATAAACAGTATTTTGATATTAGTCTATAGGTCTAAGATATTTGCCAATTCGAATACGCATTGCTAAAATTGGAATTATTGGCACTTCCTAGAATTTAATATGTTACTTATTTACATCAAATTTTAATACTTGCCAACCTATTTGGAATAATATGAAAATATTATATGGAAAGTTGTTTCATGATATGTGTGTACTTTTAATTTTGTGAATACGAACCAATAAATTATTTATGTTGATGAATTTAACGAAATTCTGATACTGAATTATAAATAATTAACTGGTATTGCTATTATATATATCTACTTCCCAATGTAATCAATGCTTAAAAGCCGGTTATTTTAATATTCATTTATTCGTATTAAACTTGGTTATAATACGATTTCGCAATGACTTGTTCCTACACAAATCGGAAGTACTAAAAACATATCTGTACATTGTATAATAGTTACTACATACGTAAAATTATTATAATTTATAATATTAAGGATATTTAATATTCAAAAGCTAACCATTCAATAAATTCGTTTAAAGTTATCGATATTAGAAACTAATTATAGTTGTTAGCTTCAATAACAAGTATTTTTTCTCTTTATTAATGACTCTATCATAATAATCACTACATAGTATAAAACAAAGTCGCTTAATAGTTTGAGTGATTCAAGAGGAAGGTTTTAGTAATATAATTTATTAGGTTTTAGAGAAAGCGGGCGAAGCCGCGGGCGGTAAGCTAGTTAATAATAAGTAATTAATAACTACTTTGCTATTATCCAATCGATGTGAAAGATTCAATCTAAAATCATTAATGATTAATCTAAACGTAGGTAACAGTCATGTTGAAATAAAATGTGATTAAATGTATTCAAATTAATATTATATTATGATGAGAGATTGTTATTCGCAGCTATGGCCATTACAATACATTACATTAAAACATATGAATACATACTGTAATTGAAAAACATAACCTTCCTTCCACAGAGGAAACCTACAATTACAAAATAATAGAAACATCATCCTGTCAAACCGAAATAACGAATAACCGTTTTCCGATAACGGTATTGCCCATCGCAACGTTACGTAACTGTTACATAATAACGGAAACTGAGCGGAAGTATCGCCGAATGTGACCGACTTTGTCACGAAATGTTATATTGAATGATGACCTGTGATGCAGCGTGCAATTTCTAAACGTGCGTTCTTGTTAATTGAAAAAAAAAATAAAATTATTTATTAATGTTCTTACGGTGCATTTAGACCAAACGAATATATAGAGCCAGAGCTAGAGCAAGAGCATTATTTCGTGATCTTTTGTAGTATAAACGATAACTCGTATTCACTGATGTTCAGTATTAGAACATTGCGTATAATCTTTTCGAACGCACTAAGAACAACGAAAGAATGCTCTACGCCTGTTTACACTAAAATAATTTGACATATGGGTTAGAATGAGCATTCGCTTGTTTGATCTAAATGCACCGTTAGACAAATATTAATAAGAATGTGTAATTAATAGGTAATTGTAGACTCTATATCGTCAAACCAGTCTCTACATAATATTATTGTAGAGAATAGTTTGACATCTCTCATAGGTAGTTACATAAAGCCGGTTAATTTATTTTATAGATTGTTTGAAGCAACTTATCTCGGGAATTATTGGTTCAAATTAAAAAAAAAGTGCTTTTAATGATTGAAGTGTCATCAATCCATTTAATTAGGAAAAAAAGTTTACACTTATTTCATAAAATGACATCAACTCAACTAAGTATGTATTAAGTAAACCATCGCATATAATTTCAATTTTCAATAAAGTTCACGTTTGCTTGCCCTTATAAGATCACATAAAGTTCATAAGTTAAAGTTTAGAGCGAAAGTAGAACTCCTTGAAGCCTACTTGAGTACTTGACAATGGTTTCTATAAATAACTGACCAGGTATTTAGGTGAAATAGCTTTGTGCATTGTATTGTTTTTTTATTACTGAATTGTTGTTATAAAATTATGTAGATCTGAATTTAAACAATGAAAATTATTCATTTAGCAATAAGTAATATATTTTATAATTATTAACTTACTAGAAGACTAGATGTGTTTTT
This sequence comes from Colias behrii, assembly GCA_029959065.1. Lineage (NCBI taxonomy): Eukaryota > Metazoa > Arthropoda > Insecta > Lepidoptera > Pieridae > Colias > Colias behrii. Next base: position 1,299,314 of record JARWMC010000027.1, read on the forward strand.
TTATTGATATAAGTAAGTAATTTAAAATTTTAATTTGAATCTATATATTTGGGAAGAAAATTTAAGTGTGCCACAGATAAAATAATACTATACTAGGCTATTAAATTATTTTTAATTAAATATTTTGTCGATTGTCAATAGGTTTATAAGCCCATACTTTTATAACTCTCATAAGACCAAGTTGCAGTATAAAGTAGATATAAATAATTTAAATAAATCTACTCAAATATTATGTACAGTTTGTTAACACATATGCAAAAACCTAATGTTTATGTAAATACTAAAACATCATACGTACAAAATTCCAAATCCGTAAAGTGCACACAAAAAAAAATACGTTATTAAAAAACTAACGCATTGACACACATTTCACAGATGATAAATTAAATTAATAGTCTATGGAAAAAAAAGATGGCGTGAGCGCGCCAAAATGATCTTGGCGTTACTGAATCTCGGATGTCTGTGTAGTAGTATAAATCGATTGGCGAATGTTTTTGCTATTAGGGGGGATAAATTGAATACTAGATTATATTATTTTATGAATTTTATCTAAATCTAAACTTTTATTGCATAATAAGTTCAAAACATTGTAAATACATCGTTTTAATGACTTCATATTTCATCTTGCAAGGATTTGCATAAGGCAACAGAATTAAATTAGGGTAAACGCAGCTATCAACGACCCATCGAAAATCTGAAGGTATTACCGACCTATAAAAGTAATTCGAAATTTAAACGTTTCCAGAACTATTCTAGCTATAGGTAGGCAAAGTTATACACGAATGTATTACTTGAGCATCGTATACTTTTAAGTTAGTGTGAGTAGCTGTGCAAAAAATAGTAAAAATACGTAAGTTGCTGCGGGGTAGCGTGGACGCAGGACGTTTCGTACTGTTCCGTTGTTCCTTCGGGTAAGTACTGTGATTTATCTTTTTAAGACATTTACAAACAAATGACATCTATACTTTAATTTATATTACTAAATGTCAATGCATTTTAGTGTCAACTTTTCATTTCTTACAACATTTTATTAATAAAAAGTAATTTGAAACGATAAAACTTTAAATTAAAATGGGACGGTGTTAGCTTCACCAGTTTAAGTCGTGGCAGGTATCAACGACCCGTAAGTCGGCAATGGCAGCAACGTAACTTTTTGTTTAAATTTTCTTTTATGTTATTGTATCACACTAACACAAGTGGTTTTATGGACCAGTTTAAATCTAAGCTATGAGTCTTCATAAAAATCTATTAGCGACTAAACTTTTTTTGTCTAGTGTTTACCTTTTAGCGTTGTCAATTTATACAAAGTTATGATATTTTTCGAGGATCGATATCGAATAGTTACAGTAGTAAATCATTGTTTTTTTGTTCAAACAATATGCATTTGTTCATATTTTGTATGACATTAATCAATTATAATCTATTTTATAGTCTGATGGTCAAATGAATTAAAATAACCATTTTTTTATGGGTCGGTAATACAATTTAGGTTTATACTTACATACTTTATTACCGACCCATGTGGGTCGGCAATAGCAACTATAGGAAGCTATTACCGATCGAATATAGATTGTTTAGTTTCTCATCTAAAAATTCAAATTCAAATTGCTTTATTTGCAGAATGTAGAATAAAGATGTTTGTAGATACAGATAATATCGATCCTTAAACATTCTGCTCGTAGTTGAGCGTGCAAATATATTTTTACTACATACTTTTATGACATAATAGGTGCCTATTAAAAAATGCTTCTTCATGGTTAAATTAACATAAAACATATAATTATATTTTTTTCCAGAAATATGGAGCCACAGAAGCGGCGAAAAGTATACAGTAAAACACAACTCGCCGAAGCAATCAATCAAATAGCATAAGGAAATATCCTAGAGTTTGAAATCCTTAATTGAATATATGTACATATATTAATAGTATTATGTTGATTAATTTAAAAGTTTATAATTATTTAGTTCATTACTAAGAAGTACTCATTTGTTTTATTAAAAATAACTATAATAAAAAAATACGAATATATTTGCATTTTTATTTCATTTTATTAAGATCGGTAATCATCATCATCACTAGCCATTGCTGGAAAAAGGCCTCCTCTCACATACGATCGGGAATAGCTGCATAAAAATCGTTAATAGCTTCACAGCCGTTTTTATGGGTCGGTAATTGCAACAATCGACTAAGTCACATTGTAAATTATTTTTTACAAGATAATCCTTTATTAGAATGTATTTGCTTCAATAAAAACATTTTTTATACATAACACTAGCATATAAAATGAAACTATAAATCTTTAGAAGAACCAGTATACTTAAAAAATATGGTTGATTTGAAAATTGCCTTAGAGGGGTCGTTAATACCTGCGTTTACCTTATTATAGATTACAGTATTACATTATGTTTAATTAATTACTAGGATCTAAAAGTTCATTCAATGGCTTACATTGTGTATTAGTGGATACAAACTAAATTCAGTAATAAAAGTTATACTTAATATTTAAAACAAGCGTTTTTTTATGCCCATTCATTATGCACCTACGCATTTTGTTGGACACAAAATGCGTAGGTGCATAATGGGCATGGCATCTAGAAACCTTTAAATAAAAACAAAGAATTTTAATTTTATTTATTTATTTCAATTTATGAATACGAATTTTTCTATCCCAAACTGATAATGCTAATGCGCATAGAAAAATCCGTCACTGTTCGGCAACTGTCATATTCCCCGAGCTTCCGAAGACGATATGTATGTATATAGAGTGCTTAAATGTATTTTTTTCATGCATAGTTTATTAGAATTATGAGTTTTATTGTGATTTTATGGTAAAAGAGATAAGTAACGAAATTTGTTTCGATAATTCAATGTAAGTTAATAGCGAGGATAAGCCACACGATTGCGAATACATGTTGTATTGATTTACTTGGAAAATTCTATACTTAGAACTATTAAAGTGTCTTACTGAAGCTGGCGTAATGATGTATGTATGGAAGGTTAAAATAAGAGAAGTTTATATTTAAAACATTTTTTTTCAAACACTGTTTTACATTTAAATTGTGAAATCTAATCATTAAAATCTCAGTCCAAAGGATTTACAGAATCAGGGATTATCTCTATTTCTGATATCGTAGAATGATCAGAACTTTCATTATGCTCTTATTAATTTTCACTTTCCCCACTGCTATCTGTTACCTGTGTAAAAAATCATTTTATCGGAAAATTCAACTTTGAAACAAAACTAAGAAGGGTATGTAACAGCAGCTCTATATAATTCCATACAGAGATAATACGTGCGGTCACCAGCAATATATAAAGACGACTGACGGATTTTTGAATTTTTTGACTGACAGGTTACCGTCACCTACCGCCCGAATTGTTTTCGATTGTGTATGACTCTGAATTGACTCCTATTTCTTTCGAACAAGGTGCAAGATGCAAGTGCATTGTTTAGGGCACTTACGATTCAATGATTCGGGGTGATTCGGGTATTTCTGGAAATACGATAATTAGCGAAGATCTGCATGCGCATTATTAATTTTGGAGTACTGTATTACATTTCATTAAAATGTTTTTTTGAGTGATTATAAGTATCATCGTATTTCTTCATAAGAGTTTTCGATAGATAATACAATTAGTGGAAGAATTTAATTATTAATGTAAAAAAGAATATGAATATTTTATCACAGATTTAACTTAGATATATTTTAATATTATAAAACTGAAGAGTTTGTTTGTTTGTTTGAAGGCGTTAATCTCCGGAACTACTGGTCCGATTTGGAAAATTCTTTCCGTGTTAGATAACCCATTTATCGAGGAAGGCTATATGTATATCATCACGCTAAGACCAACAGGAGCGGAGCACTTGGGCACACAGCACACTTAAATAATTAAGACATTTATAGTATTTGTATTCACATTTTGTACGCATCATTACATAGAACGTGATTTTGTAAGCAAATCTAATAATGGCATTATGTAATGATTAAAAACATTCTTAACAAGTGGATACACGCGACTTTGTTTATGTTATGTATTAGGTAAAAATCATCTTTATGTTGAACTATAGGGCTAGCGCGCAAGAGCAACTTTTGTCTCCGCAACTATTTTGTCTCTCCCATCAACTTTATGGGTTAGTAATAAAGTGCGCGCACGTAGCGACGCAACTCCCGGGAGACTTTTTTATTAGCCCATACATTTGATGGGAGAGACAAAATAGTTGCGGAGACAAAAGTTGCTCTTGCGCGCTAGCTCTTGCTATATTTCGTTGTACCTATGTCTTCTTGCGAGTTTCATTAAAATCCGTGCACAGATTCCTAAGGGCGTTTGTGCACTACAAGGAATTTTACTGTCCGGCATTCCGATTTTTTACGGTCCGGTATGGCACGCCATCAATCTAAATACTAGCTTGTGCACTATACGTAATTTTACTGTCCGACATTTCACTTTTCCCTATTCCGGATGGTTTTTTGTGTCTACGAGTCGCTGTAGGTATAATTGTTTTCGAATGCCCACTTGCTTGGATTTTACTCTTTTTACTGCATATGCCAATTGAAAGCAAGCTCTTGTTTTACTTTCTTTTAGCTGGCAATGTGATTTGAGAAGTCGGTATTGTTATTTTTATTTATTTATTTATTTACTTATTTATTCTTTATTGTACATAATATACCAAACATAAATAAGCTATACTATAATTACAATTAAGATACAATGAAAACACACGGCACATACGTACTAAAAGGCGGCCTTATTGCTTAAAAGCAATCTCTTCCAGGCAACCCTGATTGGTAAGGAATGTATGCTAGAACGCGACTTGGCGCAAATTCAATGAATAAATTAAGCATTACAATATAATTAATAAAAACAATATATACAATAATAACATTAGAAAATAAAATAAAATAAGTATATAAATCAATATAATTACGTAAATATAATAAAATACTTACATATTTTATAAATATACATACACATAATAGTACATAACCTACTAAATACACTACAAAGATACAATACGAAAAAACAAACAAACTATTATATAATATAAAATAAATATAAGCAACACATTATAAAGACAGGAAATGATTTTTGAAACTGCTTTAAATTGAAAAAGCTTTAAAACTTTTAACATTTTGCGCCCGCCTAATGGATTCAGGCAGAGCGTTCCAAAGTTGAATAGCGCGAGCAGTAATTGAAGATCCATAGAAATTAGTGCGGCGAACCGGTGCAGAAAGAAGCAGAAAATTAGAAGAGCGAAGAGAGAGAGAATTATTTGAACTAAGGTAATTAAATTGAGTTTTAAGATAGCCTGGCGTTTTAGGGTCAAACAGAACACAGTACAGAAGGTTAAGTATGTGGGCATCCCGGCGAAGACGGATGGGAAGCCAATTAAGTTGTTTGCGAAATTCGGTGACATGATCAAATTTACGTAAGCCAAAAATAAATCTGATGCAGAAATTTTGCACCCTCTCAAGGATGTCTAACTGATACTCAAAAAGATCGGGAAATGAGGAATCGGCATAGTCAAGGAAAGGAGACCAAGCATTGACCTATAATTATTATCTAAGTAAGTGTTAGTAAGTTAAAGTTCCAGTGGGAATAGCTTTAGCTCCTCGTCACTGATTAAAATAAATAAGTGAAACACGCATTTTAAATCTCTTACGGAACTTTACTTTTTATTATAACGAAGTAATATAATATTTCATCTTCTATATTTTTTTCTTGTTTCTTGTAAAATGCAAAAACAATCATTTATGATAGCATTATACCGCCAAACTTCCTTGAACTGTACCGCACTGATCCGAGTAAAAACGGACAGGTGCACAAGTAATTCATCGGTTTTTTCATGCCACACCGGACCGTAAAAAATCGGAATGCCGGATAGTAAAATTCCTTGTAGTGCACAAGCGCCCTAAGTTTTATCTCAAATAAGAATTAAGAATATTTAAAATATAAAAGTAGTTATCGTTTTCTTTTCTTCGATTTTTAACGAAAAATTGTAAACTTATTGAATGTGAAATGTCACAAGTTTCATATTCATATTTTTATACATCATAATATTATCTTCTATAATTTCGACCACAATATCAAGCGGCTCGTTGGTCTAGGGGTATGATTTTCGCTTAGGGTGCGAGAGGTCCCGGGTTCAAATCCCGGACGAGCCCGCGAAAACCTTTTTTGATTTTTATTATTAAATGTTACAACTTACAATTATTCTTTTAAATAAAAGTATTAAATTCAAACTTATTTTTAGTTTTGTTTATTTTTAACTTGATTTTATTTTATAAAAATATTTCATATCATCATTAGATTTTTTTTATCTGACTACATGCTTGATGTTGCATGTTTAGTAGTCAACGTAAAACTGTAATCTAATTAAAAAATAATTATTAAAATTTAAAATGAAAAAATATGGCACGGTTATTTTTTTTAAACTGTCTATTTCACTTGTTTCAATCATATAATTTTAAACCAACTTATATCACAAACATTAATATTGAATTATGTTTTTGTTATAAGTATTTTAATATCAGATTTATTTTGAGAAAATCGTACCTATTATTAAATTATTATCCGTATTAATAAAAACACATACCATCGTCATAAGCGCCATCTAGGTGAAGTAGTGAAAATGTTGTGTTAGGAATTTATAAGAGTTGCTGCAATAACATATAGATGGCGCTTTTCACAATAATGCCGACACACAGGATAGATAAAAATTGTAATTTGCAGCATTTAAAAATTAACTTATTTCATCTACTTAGTCCTTTCAATATTTTTAAGTACATAGTAATTTTTTTGTCATTCAAACAAACAAACGAACAGTAGCTTTATGTTATAAGCTCTTATTAGTTATAGATTATGAAACGAATGTTATTTTTCGTTGGCTTTTATGTGATCTGTTAGTCCAATAAAACAGACAAATACTATTAAGGGCCGATTTTTCAATGCTTGGATAAAACTTATCCGTCCAATAAAGTATTACACGATATTATTAAAATGTCACGTAAACTGTCAAATACGGGCAATTAGAATACGTTTTTAAAATGGTAGTTTTATACATTATTCGACGAATAAGTTTTATCCAAGCATTGAAAAATCGGCCCTAAAACAAACACAATTCATACGAAAAACATTTATTTATCAAATCTAATTCTAACAATTTCGCTAAACTACCTAAACTCAAATACTGGTCATGAAATAATCTTCAGGTGGGCAAGGATCATTCGTATCAATTGGTTTATATCTATAAATCTTACCTCGCGTACCAATTATAATATTATTTCTATGATCAAAAGCCATGCCAGTAATTTTAAAGCCCAATTGGCCGATTTTAACTGGCAGAATGCTCTTCGTAAACAATCTGAACAATGATCCTTTCACGGCGACTATTGCTTCGTCATGTTTATTCAGTTTTAGTATATACTTTAATTCCCTCGAAAATCCTTTGTATTGTATCGGTTCATAGAGATCAGTTGAAAAGAAGTACAATCTTCCATCTACGTATTCGTAAAAGGCGTTTCCTTTCCCGTCCAAAACGAAATTGTAGGCTTTCGGTATTTTCTCATATCGTTTTACAGCTGCAGAACCATTGACGAATCTAAATATTTCGTGATTATGTCCAGTAGTTATGTACATTTGGTTGTCTGTTTTATCTATAAAGATACTTCGTATATCATCGTCTCCTATAGGTCTGTCAGCAAGGATTTCTGGCCTTGAATAGTCATAAGTGACGAGTCCTTGATTTGTGCCAATGTACACCATGTTATTTGCAACATCAATACCAATGCATTGTCCAATAATATCGTCTGATACTGGTAACTCTTTGACTCCAAGAGCCCCGTGTTTTAAAATGTGTATACCTTTAGTATAATTCCTTTTATGCAGCAGGAAAAATATGTTCTCCGTTCTAGGATCAATGACCATACCTGTGGGATAGCCATCTATAGCAGCTATGAGTTGTCGTTTGTAATACTCGTTTCCGATTTTAACCCTTTCGCATTTATCTGCTGTCAATTCAGTGATAAGAACGGATAGTAAGATGGTTATTACTTTTCTTAGAGCTTTCATGATTCATGTCAATTCCTGGAAAAAAGAAAAAAAAAAGGATTATACATGGAAATTATAGTCAGAGAGCCCTCCATTGACTTTTTTCCTTTACAGATTTTTTAATATTTAAAATATAAAGGATGAATTAAACTCCATACCTAATGCAAGTGTTGACGAAGGGATATTGCAGTATGGATGACATCCGCCTCTTTATAAAACACGTTCATTGTTATGTCATTGGAGACCAGTTTGTAAATATAATGCGTTTGGGCATAATAAAGGGTGCACTTTCATATTGTAATTTATATTATATAGGTAAATATTATACTAGCTTTCTACCCGCGGTTTCGCCCACATTTTCAAAGAAAAACCCGCATCCCGTTGCCGTGGGATTTTCGCGATAATAGCTTTCCTATGTGTTAATCCAAGTAACCCTCTATATGTGTGCTAAATTTCATTATAATCGGTTCAGTAGTATTTGCGTGAAAGAGTAACAAACATACACATACATCCATTCTCACAAACTTTTGCATTTATAATATTAAGGATTAGTAGGAAGTAGGATAGGATAGGATAGGATTGTTTTCTAATTACAATTTTGATTACGTAAAAAGGGTCGAATCTATCTTTTATCCCTAGTAATATTATAAATGCAAAAGTAACTCTGTCTGTTCTTTTGCCTGTCTGTTTGATACAGGTATCAAACTAACCTTTAGGAGAAAGGATAGCTTTTATCCCGGAAATCCTACGGGAACGGGAACTATTCAGGTATATTTCTGACTACGCGAGCGATGCCGCAAGCGGATAGCTAGTATATAAAAGAAAGTCGTGATAGTTACACCACTCAAAACTCAAGAACAGCTTTTTAATTACGATTCAATTCCGTTTTGTTTTGTTGAATTTGACTCCGAATGGAATAATATTATCAGTGTGAAAAATAAAAATATACCTACAAAAAAAGATGTGATTTCGAGACATCATCGAAATCTTAATATATATAAATCTCGTGTCACAATGTGTGTCCTCAATGGACTCCTAAACCACTTAACCGATTATAATAAAATTCGCACACCATGTGCAGTTCGATCCAACTTGAGAGATAGGATAGTTGTAGGTACCACGGGCGAAGCCGGGGCGGACCGCTAGTAATATAATAAAATATCAGTGACTGTGGTCAGGCTCTTTGACACTAAAATTCTAAATACAGGTATAAAAAGGAAAAAAAAAAACATATTTCATTTATCTTGGAAAGTAATTGATAAAGAGTAATAAACAAGTTCTCAAATCTCCTAAACACACAGGAATTGTTTTGTCTCGGACTAAATTTAGTGATAATTCAAGAGAATACATACAAGAGTATGGAAGATAATTTATGTTAAGATTTAGTACACTTCTCATATTATATTTTATTTTAACACCCAGAGACGAAAAAAGTGATTATAATAAAAAATGGAAAATAAAGATGTTATCACATAAATCTTGGAAAAAAAAAACAGGTCCATCCGAACTTGTAATCTTATATTATATGAGTATGTAGCTATAACTCCTATCGAAACATCTGTAGAAACACTCTTCATACAAAAATGGTGGCCCACAAAGTCGGAATTTATTTTTATTTTCCGACAATTGTCGGGGTAAATTTGGTCATTTGATTTTGTACAGTATCTGTGTCATACTATTTCTATACTGCTTTTAATCCATTATTCCGCAACGCCGTACAAAAATCATGGAGACAAGGGGAAAAAATCTCTACCTGTACTTTCGAATTCTCATCTGCACTCAGGTGGACAGCTTACAAGTGACGGCATAGTGCTGAATCTTATTATTTTATGCTCTTATATCGTTCTAGATAGGTCACCTGGTGGTTAAATGACCCATAATTTTTTCAACATGGGCCTGTAGTCGTCATCGTCGTGTGATATGAGTCGTCAAACAGAATAACGTTTGCAGAGTCAGCTGTTTTTTTTAAATATAATTTATGTTTTTTGTTGAGATTAAAGTGTGTTCATGTTCTGCCTTAGACAAGAATTTATTTCTCTTATGAAAACTATTATAATATGTATGAAAAATAAAAGAGAACATGCCGTATAAATTACTATTGGTGAATTACTAGAAATTGTTACGTAATTATAATAATGGTAATGTTATGATCACATATCTAGCGAACAGAAAAAGGGCCTCCTTTTATAATAATAACATTTCAATCTTCATTGATTGACGAGCCCTTTGTGAAAGAGTAAGTGTTTAAATAATAGTATTGAATAAGACATAGGTAAGGATATAAAATATTAGTTCGGTCAGTTTAGCTTAATACCAACTAGCTAAAACTATAAAGATTTAGTTAGGTACTTCTTTCATGATTTTAAGGTATTAAAAGTTATTTTATGATGAACTAGCTTTCCGCCCGCCCGCGTTTTCAAAGAAAAACCCGCATAGTTCCCGTTCCCGTGGGATTTCCGGGATGAAACCTATCCTATGTGTTAATCCAAGTTACCCTCTATATGTGTGCTAAATTTTATTGTAATCGGTTCAGTAGAATTAGCGTGAAAGAGTAACAAACACACACACACATCCTCACAAACTTTATCATTTATAATATTATTAGGAAGGATAGGATAGAAATGATTAAAAAAGAGGTAGGTGATCAATAAGGTTAACTCATATTTTCTGTTAAATTCGTTTAATTATTGGCACATTTCATATTCGTAAATAACTCCTGTCGTAGATACATACATATTATTACCTTTAAATGCTACACCAGCTGGAACATAGTCTAAATTCATTAATTTCTTAGGAATTATATTATCAGGTTTTAACCAGTACAGGCCGTCATTTGCTGCTAAAATAACTCTGCCATTATCATCAACTGCTATTGCTCTAGCTGCATTTTTGGGAATACCAACAAATTCAACAGATTCCTGAAAGTCTTTTAATAAAACTATAATGAATTTGGAATCACATTCGTAAAATATATTTTCATCTGAATCTACAGCCATTATGAACGCACAGGGGACATTTTCAACGCGATGTTTCTCAGTGTTCTCGTCGATTCTATAAACTTCATTATCTGGGAACAATACTGCGTATAAGTTATCAGAGTTTCTAGGTTTGAACAGCTGTACTATATCTTCGTCTTTCATGCCTATGAAATTAGCTCGGTCTGTACCATTCAGTATATGAAGGCCATCATCGCTAGCTATGTAAACTCGATTATTTCTCACATCCACAGCAGCTGCTTGACCATTTACATTGTCAATTAGGATTGGCTGACCACCTCGTAATATGTACTGATCCATTTTTGTCTGTATTTCATCGTTTTGTAGCGTTTCTAGATCTATTAACGTGAAAAGAAGATCTTTGCTAAGTGGATCGTAGACTAAGTTTGTTGGTAAACCTTTCATGGTTAATATTGTTGATTTTGAGTATTTTGCATTGTCGTACACATGTGAACATTGGTCGGCAACCGCTGATGAAACTAGTAGGAATAATAGCAGCATTTTTGATCTGAAAATCAATAGTGATATTAGCAATATATAATTTTAAAGTATTGAACGTAAAATGTATTGAATGTTAATGTTGTCTGGTGACTGCGATGACTATCAAATATTTTTTTTGAAAATATGAACTATTGTGAAATTCTGAATAATTTTCTGCCGAAAAAAGTTGTTTTTTTTTAGCGTAATGTTTCTCAAGAGATAAACAAAATTATACACTTAATAGCGTTAATGATGACTTGTTTTCAATGAATTTATTTAACAAATAAATTTTCACGATATTAACTACTGTCTTGTTAAAATTAAGTGCGAACAATAATAAACATCCATACTTAATATTATAATATTATAAATGCGAAAGTAACTCTGTCTGTCTGTCTGTTACTCAATCACGCCTAAACTACTGAACCAATTTTCATGAAATTTGGTATGGAGATATTTTGATACCCGAGAAAGGACATAGGCTACTTTTTATCCCGGGAAAATAACGCAATCCCGGAAATCCCACGGGAACGGGCACTGTGCGGGTTTTTCTTTGATTGCGCGGGCGAAGCCGCGGGCGGAAACCTAGTGTGTAATAAATCAACACGACACAATAAGTTTCTTACAAAAGATGTTTATTTCACAATAATTGTAAATTTATCATTTTTACCAATTTAATCACTACATAGTATAAAACAAAGTCGCTTTCTCTGTCCCTATGTACCCTTTGTATGCTTAAATCTTTAAAACTACGCAACGGATTTTGATGCGGTTTTTTTTAATAGTTGGAGTGATTCAAGAGGAAGGTTTTAGTACATATATAATTTATTAGGTTTTAGACAAAGCGGGCGAAGACGCGGGCGGTAAGCTAGTTAAATATATTCTTGTTATGTGAATGTACTTTTGAGGTCACTTCATACAGGAATAGTAAAGTTATCTGGGGTTAACAGAGAAATGATACACTTATGATACACATGAAAAATATGATAAACAAATAACATATTGTTTATCATATTTTTCATGTAAAACAAATAATACATGTTCGAGTTATGTTATTATCATGATTAATTTGTTTTTGAGTCTTCCGTTGTTTTCAAAATTTATTATAAATTTTATTGTTTTATTTGACATGCAAGTTAAAAAATAACAAAGGTATTTACAATAAAAAAATCTGTTCTGAGTGTGTTAAGTACATATAACGCTGAAGAATATAGGATAGAACTTTTCAGACGGATAGACCGTTCACCATTTTAATCCTAGGAGAACACCATAGCAATAAACGCATAGAGTAAATTAACTATGTTTATCTGATCTTTAAAAATCTGCTGTTTTTTTAATTCTAGTTACATTGTAAATTTAAACAAATTATGAGTAAAACTAATATTATTCAAAGTTAAACTATTATACCTACTATGGTTAAACTTTGGTAAAGCAATAGGTTAAAAAATAAGTTTTTGATTACATATTTGTTTAGTCTTATGTTACTTTAAAATAGACAACAATAACCTAGATTCCATTGGTTGTTTAATTTTACATGAAATTACTTGAATAATATAATATTAACTTGATTTCGTAAAATTCATGCAGGTTAGACTATTTTATAAAAATAATTAGCAACCCGCGCATTATCAATATTAAATTACGTTTGAAATTATTATTCTATATTATTCTATATTATTATGTCTTTTTTTGATATCTCACAAATGTACCGAAGAAATTACATTATGAGCAAAACTCCCGAAAATAAGTTTTTAAATCTAAATCAGTAAAAAAGAAATTAAATATTGACAACTAATTTTATACATAATAATGTTAGTAGGGCAATAATGTACTAGACATTAATTAATAGATAATAACTAATATACTCAATGAATATAATTAATATAAATAATATGCAATTACTTACATGTTCTGCACACAATCGTTTGATATTTAAACAAATTGAAACTGTTGTTTGTTTTACTCAATATGACTGGAGTTCAACGCACTTTATCAAATTGGACCAAATTGAGGAATAAATAGAAAAATCACTGTAAACCAACGTTTTTAAACTTCTTAATTAATATTTTTTTGTATTTTAATGTTTGTATTTGTATGTATCGACTATGAAATAAGATTAACAGTAGAAGTTCAATATATGTTGTTATATAGGAAGGAAGGAAATATAGATAGTGTTTCCATTATCATACGAATAGAAATAGATATTAGTTATTTGTTATTGTTTTTATTTCACAAAGTATTTGTGGGCGCGTATTAAATAGTTTAATTTATTGTAAATATTATGCTTATCACAAGATTTTTCAGCACTTATGAAAAATAATATATTACTACGAGTGAATTATAATATGTTACAAATATTAGATTATTCAGTTGTTTTTTCGTGAAAGAGCAACAAAATTCTTCATATTCTCACACTTTTATTGTTACAATAGAAAATTATTATTATTATTTATTATTTTATAAATAATGTAAAGATATGTAGAGATATAAAGATATATGTTAATACATAATAATATGTATGTCTTTGTGTTCTTGTCACATTTTCCGCTTTGAAACTACTACCTGTTGCAAATAAATTTTAAACAATATTAGAATATAATTAATCAGAAGAACCAGAAAATTTCTTAGATCATTCGTAAAACTTTGTCAAAAGATCGATAGACGAATATAATTCGTATAATATAAAAATGAAACGCTAAATTCGTTGAATCGCTTTCGTCAATTCTTTTATAATATTCCTTGAAGAACGAGGATGGTTCTTATGGAGAGGAAACGTAAACATGTACCACAAGCGAAGCCGGGTGGACCGCTAGTTTCATCTAGTTGTAGATTATCGTCTATAAACTATTTCTAGAAACCGTGATACAATGGAAACGCATTAGGAACTGTCTCTCCACGCATAAATGAACACGGCTAATTTTACTATTATATAATGTGTTTGCTGGTTTATTGCACGCCTCATAAGCGAAGCGTTGAGGTGGGTACTACTGTCACTTCGCGCAAAACATCTGATTTTTCAAACTTAAAATGTCTTTATGTATCATACATTGCACTTGTAAGATAATACATACACACACATATTAAGAAAAAACACTATTTTTAACATTCATGATATTTTTGATGTCATTTTTGTTATTTAAACTAGTTAAAAAACAGTTTAAAAAAGTTCTGTCTTGGACGTCCGTGTGTCTGTATGTGCGGAGGATTTTCTTGTTAACACGATAGCGACCGAAATACTTTACTAATCGAGTCTTTTTTTTTCTCTTACGCTTGAGTATGCTCAGGAATAGAACCCTTTCATTTTTCAGGGTCTGATTCGATGTGGTTTAATTGTTATTAAATAAACAAAAATAATAATTAATAAATAATTATTAAAAAAAAATTATGAGGCGTGCACTTTTGGATTTTCCAAATTATTTTCGTTTTCATTGAGTTTTCAAAATGGTATAAGGAATTTGTCGATACTGTTTTTGTGTTTATGTTAATTAGGTTAGGCCGTCGTAATGAATACGACGCGACAGCGGTTGCGATACTACAAATAATATTTACTAATAATATAAATGCATATACCTATACTAAAAAATATTTTGGAAATTTGTAGAGCTGCGAAATGCATTTAACCAATACTCGAATTTTACATAATTTCTGGAGAGTAAGGTGGCCTTGGCAACAGTATATTTAGATTTTCCAATGACGTAAAACAAAAGAATTATCGACTCAATACCATTTACAAAACACTATTTCTTCGATTCTAAAACCACAACTATAACTTCTAGTAATAAATTTCCTTGTGTTTCAGGAACATGCGCTGTATCACCCTAATTCTAGTATGTTTAATGTCATCAAGTACACCTCATAATGTATACAGAGCCTATCAAAAACCATACACATCAATATTCAGCGAAGAACAGGTCATATTCACAACAAATCATAACATAACCAAGCTATTAGTACCAGCTGATGGAATTTCATACATCCAACATTCAGACATTCCTTCGATATTTTTTACGGTTCACGACAAAAACTTGGAAGGCGAACATTGTATTTACGTCCTAGAAGGATTGGCTGCATATGAAATCCTCGAAGGTGGAAGAGATTCAACATCAGATTATGGACCCGATAAAGCTATTTACTTCGGTGCTAAGGACGGTGTATATGTTTATGATGCAGCAAGCCTATCAGCCAAGAAATTCGGCCCCTTCCGTGACGACATCGTCCAAATACAAAAAGCAAACGGTTCAGATATTATCTTCTATTTAACAACACAAAACAGAATATACAAACTTGAGAAACACGGAATGGTCAGAACTAAAATTACGTCAATAATCTGCGCTTTGGAATTCGTTCTGGACACCTCGAATAATATTTACTATTTAGCTTGTGAAGACAAATTACCCAGAGTTGTAACACCAAATGGAGATTTAATATCATTTTTCTTAAGTGTAACTGGTGACTTTAGTAACGTAAAACTGTTAAGACCTGCATTTATTATGGATAATTGTGTACCATTTTTTGCTGATGGTGTTCTCTATATAATGTACTCCAATGGAACGAGTGAGAAAAAAGATTTTCATATAAAGGAAAGACCATCAGCATTTAGCATTGATTCTATGTTATATGTAGTAGCAGCTATTAATGGTAAAATATATGAATTTAATGTATTGGAGATGTTACTGAAATCAATGTTTAAAGTACATTCGCGATGGTCCATTAATTTAAAGAATATTATCATGTCAGTGATAGATTCAAAGGACAGCATGTAATAGGAGTATTTGGTTAATCTATTTCTTGCATTTTTACTCATTGTTATATTTTGTTATGTCTGTTGGGAGTTTTGAAATAAAATAAATGTTCAGTTATTTACTTGTTTTATTTAAATATTAGTTTATTTAACCTCCAATTCTTTATTTTTACGTTTTTCGGTCGCAAGATTCACTATATTATCGGCTTTGGTGCCCAAATACTTTTTCAATTCGTTCAATTCATTGTGTTCTAATAACGCAATCAGATTGAATTCATAAATTTTCTTATTGAATGCGTAATAATGGATAATTGTCGCTTCTGGACCGAAACCAGTTGGAACAGCATCGGAATCAAATATAATACTGTAAAATACACTGCCTCCTTTCTTGTCAATAACAAACAGGGCTTTGTCAACAACAACCGCGAGACCCTCTTCAGCAATAATCGGAGGCTTCACCAGTACAGCCTTGGAAAAGTTTATAGGCAGGCCTATGATCTCTTTAATTCCTTCAGATGTTCGCACATAAATTTCTTTGTCAGAAGTATAGAAAAACAGATTGTCTTCGTTATCTAGTTTAATTTGTTCAGCGTTTTTAACATCTTCGAGTTTCTCTTTATTGTTTCCGTTTTCAGTGACTCTGTAAACTGAGTCGTCTTCAGTTAAGATGTATAATACATCGCCTTTACTAGCTATAGCGATAGATATGATATTATCATTGAGAGAGCCGTATTTATTAACAGATTGGTCTTCGTCATTGTAAAGATATATACCGTCACTTGCAGCTAAGTATACTGTTTTTTTGTCATCAACAGCAGCGGTGGCATCTCTTCCATTTTCTAGAATCTTCTTCGCTACCCCGTCTTTTAATAAGTACAAGCCTTGGTACGTACGTTTTCCGCTTGCGTCAACATCAACTTCAGTAAAGAATACGGTTAAATGGCGATTTTCATCTGAAGCGTTGGAATCTTCTACTTTGAAGTTTAGAGCGTTATAATTTATGGCGTTTAGGGGTACCACTATATTGATGATGTCGTGTTGGCCTGTATACTTGACGTATTTGTCAGAGAAGTATTCTTTCTTGATAGGCGTAACATGATAAGGGTCACGAGCGGGAGGGGCGGCATAAGCCAGCCCGAGTAATAATAGCGCGGGAAAAACTTTTAACTCCATCGTGGAATCTGAAAATGATAATATAAATTTTAATATTGATAATGCAGCTGTAATATTGATTCGAATACGAAAGAAGGAAGATTGTGATTTTTGAGTATGAACGGATTTTGACTTGTAAATTAGTTACAACGATAATCATCATAATTTTGGTAGTGGTAAAAGGCTTTAGAAAAGGCATAAATTAGCAATCGGTTTTTTTTCATATAATAATTCTTGTTAAAAGATTGTGTTACATAATTATGCTCTGAGTCCTAATGTCTCAAAAAATTACAATTTATTTATTGAATATTATCACCATTTCATAATAATAAAACTAGGACTTATCTACATACGTATATGATCCGTATGCAGGCTGCAGGGTGAAATGTCAGTGATAATGTTTGATAATATTAATTGTGCAGGAGCCACTTAGTTATAAAGTGACCTTGCTTTACAGAAATAACTAAATAATTATTGATTTATTGTTATTTATTTATGTATCCTATCTTATGTTCTGACAGATTCAAGGACGACATTCTATTCAGAAATATATATATGTATAAAGCTGAAGAGTTTGTTTGTTTGCTTGCCTGAACGCGCTAATCTTGGGAACTATCGTACCACGATTTCATTTGTTTCAGCGAGATACCCCTTTTATCGAGAAAGGTATCATACGCTAAGTCCAACAGGAACGAAGCAATGTGGGTAAAACCGTGGGGCAAAGTCACTTCTGAATATAAACATTTAGATGTTTTATTTAGAACTAGCTATAATCACTACATAGTATAAAACAAAGTCGCTTTCTCAGTCCCTATGTCCCTTTGTATGCTTAAATCTTTAAAACTACGCAACGGATTTTGATGCGGTTTTTTTTTAATAGATAGAGTGATTCAAGAGGAAGGTTTTAGTATATAAATTATTGGGTTTTAGACAAAGCGGGTGAAGCCGCGGGCGGTAAGCTAGTTAATTATAACAAAAAGGTAAAAATATTGTTTTCATAAAATTGTAGACTCAGTGAAAGACTAAAAGATAAAAAGGAAATATCTATACGGTTGTGTGTTTGTACACTTTAATCGAACTATCACACTGATTAGAATTAAATAATAAATCTACAAAAAAAAAACTAATCGATTGCTCCCTTCCTACGTTATAGTCGGACAGACAAACACTTTCTATTATATGTGTAAAAAGAATTAAAAAAAAAGATGTGATATACTTACTGTCTCTCTCTGGTATGTTGATCTTTTGTAAAATACTTAGTTTTATAAATGGCAGATAATGTGGTTATCATTAATGTTTATGTATAGAAATTTCTGGAATTAGTCTAGTCAAAGAGCAGTGCATTGAATACTACTTCATAACTACTTGAATACTACTAATATGGCATAACTAAGTACCTACCTACTGAAATAAATACTTTTAAGTTGACAAATGATTTCAAATTTGTTATAAAACTCACCTATTTGTACTAAAAGCCTTATAATCTAGTGATAGTCCAATAGAAATCGGTAGGTATCCCATGTAGTTCCCGTTCCCGTAAGAATTGCGGTATTAATACTATCCCACAGTATTACAATATCTGTAACTATCCTATGTCCTTACTCAGGTCTCTAGCTATTTATTAAACCGGTTCAGTAGTAGATGAAGAAGAGACAGACAGACAAAACGAGTTACTTTCGCATTATAATATGATTTAGGACAAGATTAGGATTTTAATGATATAATATATAACAAATAAATATATATAAAAAGAGCGTGTGTGCCGACACCATCCGCCGCCAACGACAACAGCCGCCATCTTATCACATAAACACAGCGCTTGCAGCGCCTCTACCAATAATTAATGTAACTATTTTACGATATGATCAAATAATTTTGATCATTTCATAATAAAACCGCGCGTTTAGTTGGCCATTTCGAAAAACGATTTCGATCGATCATTTCATGAAATGAGCAAATCATTGATATTATCTAATGAAGTGGGTCATTTTTGTTTATATATTATTTAACCGATTGAGCTTATATAATACTTAGAAGTAAAAATAAATATTTAAATAATACTAACATAATATTTTTTTACAAAACTGAACAGTTTTTTGGCTTGATTGTATGCGCTAATCGTAGAAAGTACTGTATAGAATTGTTTTATTTTTCTGTAGGATAGGGGATGTTAAAACTAGTATTCCTCCTGCGGCTGCGCTCGTGTGGTCAAAGAAAATTCATAGTATAAAACAAATTCGCTTCCCCTTAAAAGTTCAGGGATTTAGCTTTTCAACTACCTATTTATTATTATAATTCATAATCTTAACTTAAATATATTATGTAAATAACACACGTAGGGTCTACCTGCGCTATACCTGTATAGTACGGTATACCTGTACAGGTGGACCCTGTACAGCTGGACCTGTCAGGTGTACCGTAGGCCGTAGCGTGTGTGGCAGCCATTACACTTATAGGCTCAATAAGTCAATACTAAAATGATGATGTTTTATTTAAGTACATATTTAGTTTTACAAAATATAATATTTTGTACCTAAATACCTAAAACGGAGTAATAAGTTTATTCCAGCTATAATTTGGGGAAATACTCACACATTACAGTATTAAAAACCATTGACTATAAAATGCGTCAATGTAAAAAGCGAAATAATCTTGTTTCGTCATATAAAAAGTAATCAATAACAATTAATTATTTTGTTTTGGACATTTTTAATGAGATAAGGTGATATACCGTATCGTTTTCTTAAAAAAAGTAATCTAGAATTTCGGTGTTGATATAGTCCAAGAGTTGACGTGCATTTTAGGGATTTGAACTAAAAATAATGAAGTTTTATTAAATGACTAACGTAACTTTAACTTTTTTTGTAACTTTTTTTTCCTCGCTAAAATTCTCATTACCTGGTTTCGAAGAATCGAATATTATTTTTTCAAAAGGACATTTAAAAAATAATTGTTAGGTATTTGAATACTAGAAATTAATAATTTTATTTAGTTATTAATATATTAAAACTGTTTTTTATCCATGTATCTTTCTGCTTTTAGAAAAAGGCGAACCGATTTCTATGAAACTTTCACTCGATGATTGCGAATCAAATTAAACGTGTTTCAAATCGCTTTTTCTGCTAATCTAACTCTAATATAGAAATTGTATGCACAAGCTCTTACACTATGTCTAAATTCAATGTTTGGCCCAATATATAAACATATATGATAACAACATTATCTACCGTTTATAAATATAAGCAATATGCGAAAAAATCAGCATATCAAAAAGAGACAGTAAGTATATCACGTCTTTAATTTTTTTTTATATTTGTATATCTACTAATATTTATTATATTTATTAATAATTATTATTAATAATTATAATTTAATATTTATTATTATTTAAGTTTTCTTAATTAATGACATGATATCTAGCCTTCGTCTAAATATAATTCGATTTGTTTAATATTACAGTATTATGATGATATTAGTAAATATAATACTTTTTTGTTTCTAATTATAAGATGATGATATTTAAAAAACCAGTCATACTCTTTGATACGACTAAGCATCATACCGATTGTCCCCTTGATAGTACAAGTCGATTTTAAGAGCAATAATTGTTTTAGTATCAGTATTTAAATTCATCCCCTGTTGTCTAGCGCCATCTTTTTCCCATACTGGAAACAATACTGCTATAAGACACCATAATAACCCATATCATTCTAAATTTCAGGTAACACGATGAAGCTACAAGTTTCTACCGCGGTTTTACTTTTTGGGCTGGCCTGCGCCGTCCCTCCCGGAAGGGACCCTCGTGATACTACGATTATCACAAAGCAATACTTTTCCGAATCATTTGTCAAGTACACAGGCGAACATGAAATAGTCAACCTATTGGTCCCCCTAAACGCTTTAAACTTTGACGACTTGAGTTCCGCCGTAGAAGAGGCTATGAAATCGTATAAGACCTCAGAAGATATAAACAAAGTAACCATTTTCTTTGCTCAAGCTGACATTGATGAAAGCGGAAAGCGTACTTACCACGGTCTCTACGCATTAAAGAACGGTGTAGCGAGGAGGATTCTAGAAAACGGAAGAGATGCATCTGCTTCAGTTGATGACCAGAAAACAGTATTCTTAGCTGCAAGTGACGGTGTGTATCTCTTCGATGGTGAAGACCGTTCAGTGCAACAGTACGGCTCTATTACTGACAGTGTGATTGGTATCGCTAAAGAGAGCGAAGGTGAGGTATTATACATATTAACTGAAGACAACTCTGTATACAAAGTCACTGACAATGGTAACAAGAAAGAAAAAGTAGAAGACATCGAAAACGCACAACAAATTAAACTGGATAACGAAGGTAATTTGTTCTTCTATACACCTGACAAGAAAGTACATGTGCGAACATCTGAAGGAGTGAAACAAATTGACAGTTTGCCAGAAAATCCTTCCAGCATTGTGCTGGTCAATTGCCCTGTTGTTCTTGAAGAGGGTCTTACTGTTCTCGTTGACCGTGATCTCTACATTGTTTACAAGAATGGAACTAGCATATTCTATGGTCTTGAATTCGCACCTGATTTCATGCCCACTGCTTTTGGTCCAGAGGCGACAATCTTCCAATACCACGCTTTTGACAAGAAAATCTACGAATTCAATGTACCTGCATTATTGAATGAAGAGGAATCTAAGAGGAGTGCAAAACCCGATGGTTTACTTAAGTTTGTTACTGAAAAACGAGCCCAAAAGAATAAGGTTTAATTTAGCTGAGTTTTAAGTAGTATTTAAAATAAAACAATCACATAACTGAATTCTCATTTTATTTCGAAACACCTGAAACCTCATAAACATTCATAACTGTAAAAATAAGCAAAAATTAATGATATTACTTTGTTTAGGTAATAAAATACTTGTAAATGTGTTCTTAAGTATTTCTACCATTTCTGACATGATAATTATTTATTAAATTGGTAACCGATGTATCTTTAAATTTTTATTTTAGAAACTCTAACATACAATCATGAGTAATAAACCTTACAAACATAGCTGCTACATAAATTATGTTTTTTGTACACAAAAATCCATCCGATAGTAATAAATTTAAAAAGTATAATGTTTAGCTATCAGGAATCATGCAAGATTTTCTATACATAACATAACAAAAGACCACCTTCAAATTGTGAGAAATAGAAAAAATTTAACAAACCGGAGGGAGGTTTCTTCAACTTTTCGCCCCGTTGCATCTATCAATTGACCGCCTCCTTGGTACAGTGGTTGACGCGTGAGCGTAGCACCGAGGGGTCCTGGGTTCGATTCCCGGTGGAGACGAAGAAAAAAAAATGTCTCGGTCTGGTAGGACACAGAAGGCTGATCACCAACTTGTCCCTAAAGAAAATCGATCAGTGAAACAGATATATAAAAATGCATCTGCCCCTTACCCCACTAGGGGATATGGGACTTCACATCTATCAATTCATCTATTTTTATTTATTCGATACATGAATTGATTTTTGTTTGACTTCCATACATACTTGCATCCCCTATCTACGATTTTTTCCTTTTCCAAATGCAGCTCCATCTTCATAAGTACCAAATTTCATCAAAATCGGTTTGACAATAACGAACTTTCATACAAACTTCCGTCCCTTATCAACTCGTCCTACCATTTTTTCGCATTAAAAAGTATCCTATGTCCTTCCATAAGTTCAGTTCTATCTTTATAAGAAATCTCATCAAAATCGGATCAGTGGTTTAGGCATGAAAAACGCTGTCTATGGTGATTTCAATGATTGTTAATAGTGCTATAATTAAAAATCCAGACCCCGTACTATGTTATCTTACGGTGGGTTCAGACGCTTGCGTTCAAAGTGACATTCAACGAGCTCAAGCACAGGCACAAGCATGTAAACATTTTGTTTGTGTCTGCGCCCGTGTTTCTTTGTTTGTACCGTAAGCGCCCGGGAGCTTGCCGTGCTACTTGCCGGGCTACTTGCCGGGTTACTTGCCGGGCTGCTTGCCGAGCTACTTACCACGCGTCTGAACGTACCATTAAAGCAGTATTAATTCTAGTGAAAAATGACAGCGCTAAATAGGTCGTAGTGCCATCACTTTCCTACACTAGAAATAAAACTGCTACAAGACATCATAGTAACTCCACAGTTATTTAAGCGTTCTAACAGACGAACGACAAGTGGTGACGGCTGAAATAGCCTCTGCCGTTCGCAACTTGCCGTTCGTCTGTTAGAATTGTAAAGTAACATACATATAATTATAAAGGTATAATTAAAAAAAAAATCGTATACATTTCGATTTAATAATATTTAAACACTATCAATTTTAACTAATTATTACATCTTATGCAACTTTTTTAGATAGGGTTTATCATTAATTATAATATATTCTAGAATTTTAGTATTGATATAGTCCAAGAGTTGACGAATAATTCGGTAAGATTTTTAAGCGATAAATAGATTAATTAATATATTTTTTTTAAAATACACAGGGTGTCTCAAAAGAAAGTTTATATTTTGTGGATGAATAAAAAAAAAGTAAGCGGTGTATTGAAAAAATGTTTATTAATTATTAAAGTGGTTGGACGATATTATTTTTAAGAATTTATTTCTTAAAAATAATATCGTCCAAATGCAGTCCATTGCGTTCACAGCACTCATTTAATCGAACAGTAAAATTACAGTATTTATGACATCTCGGCAGGTAGACACAGTGATGGCTGCCATTTCGTGCCGGATATTTTCTTTTAAATGCTCTAGAGAAGTTGGTTTGTTGGCATACACTTTAGATTTAAGATACCCCCACAAGAAATTATTGAGGATAGAAATTAGCGAGGAATTATTGGCCCTTACTTTTTTGAAGACGAAAGGGGGCGTGCAGTTACAGTAAATTCAGAGCGCTATGTAAAGATGATAGACGAGTTTTTAGAGTTTTCGATTAAATGAGTGCCGTGAACGCAATGGACTGCATTTGGACGATATTATTTTTAAGAAATAAATTCTCATATTATGCACTTTAATAATTAATAAACATTTTTTCAATACAACGCTTACTTTTTTTTTATTCATCCACAAAATATAAACTTTCTTTTGAGACACCCTGTACAACAGGGTCAATAGGGGCTCAGTGCTAAAGCCTTAGGACATCAATTGAAAAGTTGGTTGTTCCTGGATATCTTAAGTAGTGTTTTAATTCATCGAATGCACGATATGACTTGATGACATAAATAAATCACTATAAATAAGCTGATAAATGCAATGTCTTGTTAAGATTTACTATTCAATATTATTTATGTATTTATTACAATAGTGGTGGCTCAGTGGTGAGAGCTCGGACTTCGGATCGATAAGTCCGGGGTTCGAGACCAGGCGAGCGCGCAGGAAATAAATTGATTTTTCAATTTATCTGCGCATGTTGTAACATCACCACTGCTCGAACGGTGAAGGAAAATATCGTGAGGAAACCGACATGTCGAAGAATCATAAGTTCGACGACATGTGTCATCCGCCAACCCGCACTTTGCCAGCGTGGTGGATTCTGGCCTGTCCTTCATAGGAGGCCGTGTCGCAGCAGTGGGAACGTATAAGGGTTGATGATTTATTACAATACGTATGTTTTCATTGTATGTTTTCTTAGCTAAACGTATTTGTTCTCATATCAGGATCAATGAAAGATGGATGGATGGTATGATTATGGAAGATGAAGACGATCTAGTTATCATGAAATCCATTTACGAAAGTTAAAAATTAAAACATTAAAATACATAGTTTAAAAACGTTTATTTATTTACTGCGAAACAATTTCGATGGAATTTTCATTAGATGATAGAGTCATTGTTACTACTTACGGCTTTTATAATGAGGAAGAAATTGCGTATCAATTTAAATGTATTTTAAATCAGAACTTTTTCTGCAAAATAATAATTAAGATATTTTCAAAAACTTAGCTCTTTGACTATGAAATATCTATCTAATTTCATAGTATCGTCAATTGTCAATTGTATAAACAATAATGATAACCACATTATCTACCATATAAAAAACTAAGCAATTTGCAAAAAATACACATTTCCTGAAGAGACAGTAAGTATTTCACATCTTTTAAAATTATATTAGCGTTTAGCTACTATTATGTATTCTGTGATTATATCTATAATCTATATATTTAAAATATAGTGTGACTGTCTGTCCGTAGCAAAGGGACAACTTTTTAAAGATTGATTTTTTAAAGTTATTACTAACTCCAAGCACATACAAAAAATAATAAAAATCCGTTCAAACATTTTTGTTATTTTCTCGTATACTTAAGTTTATAAAACAGTTTTAGATGTGCCATTTTGTCTTCTTTTTTTTAATTTTTCCAAGATTAATTACAAAGTTCCATCTTTATTACACTGAAAGAATAATCTTAACATATATAAATCTCGTGTCACAATGTTTGTCTTCAATGGACTCCTAAACCACTTAACCGATTATAATAAAATTCGCACACCATGTGTAGTTCGATCCAACTTGAGAGATAGGATAGTTTAAACATGTAGGTACCACGGGCGAAGCCGGGGCGGACCGCTAGTAACTATAATATATTTCTAGTTATTTTAAATTTTAATATTTTAATATAAACACAGGTCATTTTATAATTGACTCCTGTACAAATAATATTATCAAATACTTTATCATTGACATTTCACCTTCCAGCCTGTACACTCAGATTCGATAAATCAATATTTTCTTTACTCTAGATCATTTTGATTTCAGTGACAACTGTATAAAGTATAAAATATATTATAAAAACATATTTTTCTAATTTTCAGGTGAAACGATGAAGCTACAAATTTTTGTCGCGCTTTTGCTACTCGGGCTGGCTCATGCTGCCCCTTCCAATAAAGAACGAACGATTGTGAAGAAAGAACAGTTCCCAGAAAAATTGGTAAAGTACACAGGCGAACACGACATAGTCAAGATAGTGGTTCCTGTGAACTCCTTAAATTTCGACGACTTTGATTCTATAGTGGAAGAAACAACTAAAATTCATCCCAATCCCAATGTAGTGGGTAACTTAACCGTATTCTTTATTGAGGCTGATGTTGACGAAAGCGGTAAACTTAACTACCAAGGCTTATACGTATTGAAAAACAGCAAAGCGAAGAAGATTCTGGAAAACGGAAGAGATGCTGCTTCTTCAAGTGGTGACAATACAAGAGTCTTCTTAGCTGCAAGCGACGGTCTGTACCTTTACAACGATGAAGACCAATCTGCTCAAAAGTACGGCTCAATCACTGACAATATCATAGCTATCGATAAAGAGAGTGAAACCGATGTATTGTACATCTTAACTGACGATAACACCATATACAGAGTCACTGACAATGGAAACAAAAAGGAGAAACTCGAAGATGTCAAAAATGCTCAGCAATTTGTGATAGACAATGAAGACAACCTATACTTCTATACTACTGACAAGAAACTTTATGTGCGAACGTCTGAGGGAGTTAAACAAGTCGCCGGTTTGCCTGAGGAGCCTTCCAGCGTTGTTCTGCCGAAATGTCCAATTGTCCTTGACGACTTACTTCCAATTCTTGTTGATGAAAAACTGTATATTGTTTACGCAAACGGAACCAGTACATCATATGGAGTTGAATTGGCTAGTGATTTCCATCCTACTGCTTTCGCTCCAGAAGGTTCGGTTGTCCAATACTACGGATATAATAAGAAAATTTATGAATTCAATTTACTTGCGATACAAAGTGAGAACAATGCTAGTATTAAAAGTGACAATTTGATAAGAATTGCTGCAGAAAAACGTGTCAAGAATAAGAATAAGGAATAAGTAATCTGAGATTTAAATAACGTAATTGTAATAAAAAATAAATAAACGAACACTTATTTTATTTAGAAACACCCGAAAATTATCGAAACACTGAAATTGATTTAGAAACTAAAGTAAAAATGTAAAAAAAAACCTTTGGACTTAATACTTTTGTGACTATTACCACCACCAATTACCACAGATCTCTACTTTAAAAATTTATTCTAACCAAATATTCAATAGGTACATTAAGTTTATAAGATTTCCAATTTGTTACTACCTAGTGTATAAAACCACCTTCCGAATTCCTTCTGATTTATTTTCTATTTAATTTTAAATTACGTTTGTTGATTATTACATTTACGTTGTATGTTGTAATTATTTAATAATCCGTGATTATTTAAATAATTTATTGGATACTAGCGGTCCGCCCCGGCTTCGCCCGTGGTACATATTTCGCAATAAAAAGTAGCCTATGTTCTTTCTCAGGGTCTAAAGATTGTCTGTGCCAAATTTCATCAGAATCGGTTGAGAGGTTTATGCGTGAAAACCATACATACATACATAATTACATAATTACAAACTTTTCCTCTATATAATATTAGTATAGATAATTTTAATATGCATAGGTAATATAAAATCTATAAAACTTCATAACAAAGGATTTAAATATTTCCTTATTTCTTGGTTTGAAAACAAAAAATTTTCGTATAATTGTTATATAATTGGGCAAAAACTCCGCAACCAATTTAAAAATATAATATTATCTATTACTATATGACTTCGTATATTTATTGATCTTTAGTAATTAACATCTCTAAAGTGTGATTTATGTTTAAATTATAATTCCATTTTGGGTTTTATGATTAATTTGCTAGGTTTTTTTTAAAAGGAGTGCAAAAATAAGCAGCTTATTTTTATTACATTTCCTCTTGATATAATATAAAGAAATTATAGAGTACATTTAACAGGCACATGTTTCTTTTTAGGATGCACTCTTTAAAATTTAAAGAGACAATGGTTTTTTTTACAAAAAAAAACTCACATGCGCAAAACCTTAACACGTTCGCTGCGAAACAGGGCTTGAAACACCCTGTCCGTGGCGTGTCTCGTCGTTATAGCGGTAGGAAAAAACTTAAACTTCTCTGTCGTGCGGGAGGCATAACTTCCATCTGGTTCAGTGTAGGAAAGTGATATCTATATATCTGAGATGTGCTATTGATTCCTAGTTCAATGGTATACCGACCTTAATACCGGGTTTCTTAGACCTCGTGCCGCACTGAACAAATAAAAATTCTAACACAGTGCGGAACGAGGTTGCGAACACCTCGTACCACCGCGCACCTCGTACCGCACCCTAAGCTAGCTTCACGCGGTTAGTGTTGTGCAACGCATTCGAGACTATTTCTGGAACAACTTATTGAAGCTTTTACAAAGAAGGACTTGAATGTGGATACAGGTAATTTTCAAACATCCTAACTACTCGTTATAATAAATATCGTTTATAGAAACGTGAATGTGACATGTTGAGTAACTTTCTTCAAATAGGTTCTAAAATCATGATTACTATTAGTGTGTTTGTTCATTGAATCAACTAGCGGCAAATCCAAAACACCCGGCAATCGGTGTATGGCTCATCAAAATTTAACTCTTGCCCAAGTCAACAAGCCAACAAACAAGGCACATCATCTCCCCTTGACCACCGAGCGGCCCGATCGGGCCACGACACGATAGATTTTCTATTGTGTCTGTGATTCCGGGGGCTGAGGGATAGGGATCAAAGAAGAGGAGATGTGTAGGATGTTACGAAAAACTCCGCACCTTCTTAACAAGTCGTGAGGCCGACAAAAAAGTAAAGGAAATTCTCACAGAATGCACTGGTTGCAAACAATATTCTGGTTTGGCCTGTTTTAATGAAAAACATCCATAAGTTTGATAAATAAATACAATTAAATAAAATCGATATTTCTTTTCCCATCACTAAATTATATGAAAAACTGCTATTGTTCAGTGCGGTATGGGGTACATCAGACCCCACATTTTATTTTACCCATAGAATCTAAACTAACTAATCTAACCACGGGCGGCGGTAGATTTAGGTTAATGAACTCATTGTTAATAATAATCACGACAAAAGCCGCACACTTTGTCTTATTTGGCGCCAAAAAAAGGATTTTGGTCTCCTACGGGCGGTGGGGTTTAATATGCCTCGTGCCGCCACAATCTCTGGTATAGGACAAGGTTTAAAACGACCCGTAACGCAGTAATGGAAAGTACAGATATATCTGTGCCGCTGCGAACGTGTTAAGCAAATAGCTTTTTATTTCGACTCTTGTTATTTTCTAGTGATATATTGGCATCCAAAAAAGCTTCTAAAACTTTTTATTACCACAATTCTGACAAATAAATAATTTGAATTTGAATTTGAAATACAAGACATACTCGTTTAGAACTAGCAGTAACTTATTAAGTTATTCGTATCGCACAGTGTTAGCATCACAAATAACTTGTGAAATGAGTAGTCAATCGATTTATGGTAGGGGATTTACTAGTTTCAATTTGCATAGACGTAAGTTGTAATACAAACAAACAATACATTATCTTAATACTATTATAAAGGCGAAAGTTTGTAAGTATGGATGTATGGATGTATGGATGTTTGTTACTCTTTCACGTAAAAACTACTGAACCGATTACAATGAAATTTAGCACACATATAGAGGGTAACTTGGATTAACACATAGGATAGGTTTTATCCCGGAAATCCCACGGGAACGGGAACTACGCGGGTTTTCCTTTGAAAACGCGGGCGAAGCCGCGGGCGGAAATCTAGTACAATATATATATATATATATATATATATATATATATATATATATATATATATACAAACAATACAATATATATATATATATATATACAATATATATGTACAATACAATACAATATATATAATACTTTACCAACTAATATTATAAATGCGAAAGTTTGTGAGGATGTGTATGTGTGTGTTTGTTGCTTGTTTCACGCAAATACTACTGAACCGATTACAATGAAATTAAGCACACATATAGAGGGTGACTTGGATTAACACATAGGATAGGTTTTTTCCCGGAAATCCTACGGGCTATACGGCTTTTTCTTTGAAAACGCGGGCGAAGCCGCGGGCTGAAAGCTAGTACTTTATATAATTATCATCTTTTAGCTTTGGAACAAGAACGCTGTTCTTACTTTGTGCTTTGGACAAGTCCATCATACAATTTCGGATAAATAGAAATATAGAAATTTATCAATGACAACAAAAGCACTATAAACTCAATAATAATAATATATATTAAGCCTTTTTAGAAACATGGACATTGGAAAATGAGAATATGTTTTACCTATCTGTCTGTTAAAATAACAAAATTATTAAAATATAAGTTGAAAAGTTTTAAATTTTAGTCAATTTATCATCAAGTGGTGAAACTGGCTGTCAATGTGTTAAATATTTACAATTTTGATTTCAGAAAATGACCCATTACTTAGTACAAAATTATAAAAAGGGAATTCAAATAAGAAACATATACAAACGATATTTTATTTTAAGCATAGCTCATCTTTATTTGCAGCAACTTCAAGTGATTATCTTAAGCCTTCTTCCGGAGATCCTTTCGTTTTTGTGTAGCGATACTCTGAATGCTGTCAGTTTTGTCGCCCAAGAAATCCTTAAGTTCCTCAAGAATGGAACTTAATACTATTGCGAGCATATTGTACTCGTATAATTTCTTATTATGTCCATAGTATTGGATTAAAGCAGCCTCCATACCATACGCAGTAGGTATAGCGTTAGGTTTGATATCAACGCCGTAGTCTTCTGTCGTACCGTTTGCATAAATAATGTACGAGGCGGCATCTAGCACAACTGGAATTCCATTATCAAGAAGAATTGGTGGCTTAATAAGGGTAATTTTAGATGGGTTTTGGGGAAGTCCTGTAACATCTTTAACGCCTTCAGAGGTGTATACATGTACCTTCTTGTCAGGGGTATAGAAGTACAGATTGTTCTCATAGTCTAGTACAATTTGTTGAGCATTCACGATGTCATCAATTTTGGTTTTCTTATTACCGTCCTCCGTGACCTTGTACACGCTGTTATCTTCAGTTAGGATGTATAAAACATCGCTTTCAACTTCTTGTGCGATACCAATGATGCTATCAGAAATAGAACCAAATTTAGTAGCTGTTTGGTCTTCTTGATTGTAGACGTAAATTCCGTCGCTGGCAGCCAAGTATACCTTTTTGCTGCTATCACCAGACGCAGCGGCATCTCTGCCATTTTCTAGAATCTTCTTAGCGGTTCCATTCTTCAGAACATACAAGCCTTGGTCTACACGTTTACCATTTTCATCGATATCAGCCTCCGCGAAGAAAACAGTGATTTCTGATTCGCTCGATTCGTCGGACTCAGAGGAGTCGTCTTCGTCAAAGTTTAATGAATTAAGTGGTACAAGAATGTTGACAATGTCGTGATTTCCTGTGTACACGACTAGAGACTCAGCATAGTATTGTGTTGTGATTGTGAGATGCTCTTCGTCACTGGTTGGCGCGGTGGACACAAAGCCGAGCAGCAAGATTGCTGCGAACGTTTTTAGCAGCATAGTGATATCTGGAATTAAAAACATTTTTATTTTTCAACTATCTATACATATAATAAAATCGTAGGAAAGTCAAAACTGTACATTGAATATTTTTTTAAAAGAATACATAATCCATGATCTATAATCGATATAGAAGCCAAAAATATAGTTTTTAGAATTTTTGTCTGTTTGTCTGTTTGTCTGTTTGTCTGTTTGTCTGTATGTTTGACCGGGCTAATCTCGAAAAGTACTGCATAGATTTACTTCAAATTTTGCATGAATATTCCTAAGAGGTCGGGTGAGGATAGTTTAAACATATTATCATGATATCACCTTCGGGGGAGGAGCTGTGAGCCTTTATTTTTCTTACATATTCCGTGTACTACGACAGCGTACAATCTAAAGACTCATGTTTAAATGTTGGTTTCGAGTAAGCCATGCTATTATCTAGCTTTACAAAATAAAAACTATGTCATTTACGTAATTTGGGCAGAGAAACAGTTAAATGAATCTTAGCAGTATAAAGACAAATTTGAAACAGCGCCATCTATGAAGTGTTAGAAAAATCAAACACACGTTAACTATTGGAAATTAATAATCAAATGACGCATATATAAATGTTGTTTGACAATATCTAGATTGACACTATAAAAATTATGTCATTTAAGTAACTTGGGAAGAGAAACATAGTTGAAAGAATGTAAGTTGTATAATGTTAATTTTGTAACAGCGCCATCTATGAGATTTCGTAAAAATCAAATCAATTTAGATGTTAACACTACTGAATACACAGTTGGAAATTAATAATTTAAATATAATTATGTTATTTATTTAACTCTTTAGCCCATATCTTCCCTTCCCTATAAGGTATATTTCGTGTAAATAATAAATATACTACATTTTTTTAAAGTGAGGGTAGATGTTTATTATTTTAAGTAAAACTAGACACCATTATCTACAGTTAATCTAATATTGATTGCGTTCATTAGTTACAATTTTAAAAATCTTCGTATTTTATAAATTTACTAGCTTACCGCCCGCGGGTTCGTCCGCTTTGTCTAAAACCTAATAAATTATATACTAAAACCTTCCTCTTGAATCAGTCTATCTATTAAAAAAACCGCATCAAAATCCGTTGCGAAGTTTTAAAGATTTAAGCATACAAAGGGACATAGGGACAGAGAAAGCGACTTTTTTTATACTATGTAGTGATATTTATAAAGCAATTGAATGCCATAAAACCAAAAATATCAAAATAATGCAATCTTCGTGTTTTGTGAATTTTCACCATCATGCGTTCCCACAAAAAGTAAGTTGTTACTTATAGGTATTTATTTTTTATAATGATAGCAATTCATGTTTTTTGTTGGTAGGTATTATATTACACTTTTAGAATGAAATAATAAAATGATGAATTCTTTTATTATTTTGAGGTGCATTGGGAACAGTAGTTTTTGATAAAATTTTATTTGTAAGTAGCTTTTTTTATAGATTTACAGTTAACTTTTGATTTTGTTATTTACAGATTCAATGCTCATAAAATTATATCGCCTTTGGAAGACGATTTCTGCTGATATTTTTACAACACCACTTGAAAATTGATGATTTGATGGTAAAGATAGTAGCAGCGAGGATTAAGTGGAAATTAGTAATCATCCGCTTCGTCAATTTTTGACTGAAGTTAATGTCCAACGTCCAATGGTTCAATCATTGGAAGTATCTCGGGAAATTTTGGAGGATATTTTTCAGGAAGGAGAGGAGGGGCAGCCAACCACATATCAAACGACTACGTTTTAGTACCGAAAAAAATGTTATTCCAAATGAAACGTAAATTTTGCACTCACAACTGTACAAGTAATGTTTTTATTTTGACTTTGCGGTTATCTGATTATAATATTTATCGTTATGGCTATCGAGGTACCGACCGTACTGGGATCAGAGTACATGATACAGTTCATCATCCAGGATTGCTAAGAGCATTTTAACACTGAAAAAGATGTTTTCTTTGAATCGTAGTTGCTTCATTTATTTATTTTTAATCATTTTACATAATATGTTTTATATTTTATAAATATAATATCATTTTCATTATTTAAGTAGATAAAATAAATTATGTAACGGTTTTATAAGAAAACACAGTATATTTATTAGGCGACGGTGATTTCTTCCAGGCAAAAGATATTCATCAGCTCAATAAAATTGAATAGTATGTTGTTAGTTATTCTTTAGATTCACAATTGTAATGAGCATTTCCGCAAGCAAGTTGTATCGTAGTTTAGATATATCATAGTTTTGACATATTAAAGTTCCAACAAAACCCTCAAATTTTTGAGCAGGGTTGAGCAAGATAATTTGAAAAATGTGCCGTGTTAAGTATTATAGAAAAGGTTAGTTCGTTGGTAATTATTATTTCTTCTTCATTTACATGTTGTTAGTAAAAATAAACTTTGACTAACAGTCAAAGTATATTTTAACTAATACTACTTAATATCTATTATACCTACTTATGTTCAGTATTTATCTGTATTATTCATCATCATCAGCCCATATACGTTCCCACTGCTGGGACACGGGCCTCCTATGAGGGTACAGGCCATAATCCACCACGCTGGCCAAGTGCGTGTTGGCGGATGACACATGTCATCGAACTTTTTAATTCTTCGACATGTCGGTTTCCTCACGATGTTTTCCTTCACCGTTCGAGCAGTGGTGATGTTACAACATGCGCAGATAAATTGAAAAATCAATTTATTTCCTGCGCGCTCGCCTGGTCTCGAACCCCGGACTTATCGATTCGAAGTCCGAGGTCTCACCACTGAGCCACCACTGCTTATCTGTATTATTATTGCTTGGTAATTAATATATTTTCATGTCGTATACCTAATTATAAACATAAGTTTGATGTGTAATTAGCTGGATTTATTTTTACACACTCACAGACTTATATTTTATGTTAAAGGAGTGTTAATAGTGTAAATCATGATATTTTTTCACAATTAATAATAATCCTTTTTTCTAATGGTGTTGGCATTAAATTAAAC
The DNA here is from genome assembly GCA_029959065.1 of Colias behrii. Taxonomy (NCBI): domain Eukaryota; kingdom Metazoa; phylum Arthropoda; class Insecta; order Lepidoptera; family Pieridae; genus Colias; species Colias behrii. The sequence goes on from JARWMC010000027.1 coordinate 1,334,200, forward strand.
CGCGCTGTCGTTTCGTTCACAAAAAGTGATGTTATGAGGAGCATATTCGGTCCTCATATCATAAAAAATCTGTGCGAAAACAATAAACACGTGTGAGGCCCTCACGGCAGATCGGGGCGGTCTGACGCGAAGTGGGGACAGCGTTGTCACTGTATCGCTCTTGCCACGCTGTTCAACAGACTTATTCGATAGTTCAGTTTTGTGTTAAGACCGCTGTGACAACCAACCCGTGAGACAACCAAACCCGGTCTCCCCTACTATCCCGTGAGACCGAAACCTTCACTGAGAGGGTATGACGTCTCACAGCTGATCGCAAACGGCATATTGTACTATCCCGTGAGACCGAAACCCTCACTGAGAGGGAATTACGTCTCACTACTGATCACGACAGTCATATTTTATCTCGAGAATCTGAAACTTTACTCAATATGAAGACCGTTTGACAAATGATAGGGTGCATCATAATATTATTCGATCTCTTGAAGATGAACATGAGTATAAGCAATCACTAGAGTAGGGACGCGAATATTACAATTATATGAGACAAGAACGATTAATAAGTTTGTTTAATGAAAGATTAAGAATTGAAACTATTCGGTCTCTGGAAACGGACGAATAGCGAGAGGCCCGTCTTACTGCAGACAGATTTCGTCATAGTCTTAATGACTTGAGGTAAACAATCTACGAATTCGGTGGTGTGGTCTGACAAATATAAAAGTGGGTTTGCTTATAACCTCACAATTGATTACAGATCATCTTCTGTAAAGGCGTAGTATGTTCTTTTTGTAATGCTTTAAAGTGTAGCTTTGAAATAACTACTTTTAGAGGAACATACTGTGCAATGTAAACTGTTATTAGACAATATTCGCTCTTATAGTAGCGCGTTTCAAATGATCCTTTGGTGCTCAATAATTATCAGAAGGTCCGTTCATGCTTACTTTTAAGATACAAGGTCAAGTTTACCATTTGATAGGATCCCTTTTGCCTGTAGGCCAACCTAAGTTTGTTTAAATAGGGTAAAAGTGGGATAGATGCCCCACTTTTTGAAATAGCCTCATAATTTTAAAAACATGAATCTTATACGAACACTTTGTATGAATATAGCTAGGTTAATTATCTGTTTTGAATTACTATATATATTTTTTATCCTATCATTTATAGATAATGTGTAATAAACATTTTTGTAGAACACCTTTTTTGAGGATAGATGCCTGCAGAGTGGGATAGATGCCTTACATACTCTATAAACGCGAAATCTAATAAAATTTATATGATAAACCAGCAAATGTCATGTTAACATAGTTGTTCTGTTGTCCAAGAATATACTTGCGCTCGCACTCCTTCTTTTCTTTTGTATTTTCGTGGCGTGGTTCTCCTACAATCAGTATAAGGGCAGATCATTAATAAGTAAGTATACATAACAAAAAAAAGCAAATTAAACGAGTAAAATCGGTTAACATAGAGAAAACCTCTGGCGCAATCAGGTAAAAATATAAACGGTACCTGTGATTATCGATAATAACATATACATAATATGTATTGAGGGATAGATGCCCTTAGAGGCCCCTAAGGGTATCTATCCCTCGAAAAAAAAGGGGCAACTATACTTTTTGATAAGGATAGCTGCCCCAGTATTTTTTTTATTAAATAAAAACAAAAGAGCCACTATTTTCACTTAGATTTGTAATTAATGAACCAGTGTATAGACATAATAAGAAATATAGTGAAATTTATTAATGCTTATAAAGTTATGCAAAGGCAAATATCACCCTTTTTAAATTTTAACGTGTTCGTGAAGTTCGCCGCGGATATTACAACACGTACTAGCGAAACACGTCTTCACCAAACAACAGCTCATGCGTACCCGAGGTGCGGGGTGATAGGAGCTCCTATTTAAATCATTAATTCGTAGTCACGACTCTGGGAAGTGAGGTTTTTTGAAAATGAGGCATCTATCCCGGTAAGGGCATCTATCCCACTTTTACCCTATATTTTGTATTCGACTACAACGAATAGTGGAATACAAGAAATCAATATTTCTCAAATTTAAAACTGAACTCATTTCACAATTTTAGAACAGGTTAATTCGTATGTATGCAGTTTTAAATCGACATTAGAAGCTTTTCCTCAAGATGGTGATATCGGCACTCAGGAACTCCCTGGACGTGTTATAACGCCCAGGCCACAGTATTACAAATTTTTCCTAAAATAGAGCAACGAATGTATTTTCGCATAGCAACGGAGGGGAACTCGCGGGGGGTCAAGTGACGCGTCACGCGGGCCACTTACCACAAACATGCTTAGTTTGTGGTACCGAGCGCGAAAGTCATCGTGTTTTTAGTAAAGTTACTATGTTAACTAACGTAATTTAATACTTAAGTACATATTCTCAAACTCTGGTGTGCTCAAACTGTTAATCTACATTTAATTTAGATTATTATATTTTGATACTAAGTAATGTAGAATTTAAATCACATTCATTCATGTTTTCTTCAGATTTTAAGATTTTCTTATCAGAGTGTTCAATTTTAATGTAAGTAGTTAAATTTTATAAGAGACAATAATTAAGAACATTCAAAAATAAAGTGTCACGTATTTTTTTTAAACGACGAATGACGAAAAACGACCTAATCGCGGACGAAGTCGCGGGCAACAGCTAGTATTTTATAAATTATGTGTTATTATGTGAAAAAAATTAATAAAATTTGAATTTGAATTTTGAACTGATTGGCAATTAATACAACTAGTGGCAAATGAAACTACTCTCAATTGCAAATGCTATATCTCAACGCGTGGCCATTTCTCTATGTATATCTAAAACCAAATAACTATATTTTCAGGAATTATAATGAAGTTTACATAGTTGGGAATAGTTAACAACGTTAGTAATAACTGTTCGAATTTATTTTAAAACAGACTTAAATAACAACCTGAGGTACCTAACAATTAAAATGTATTAATGTCTATAAACGAGCATAAAATTAATTTTCTCATATATTGTAGATAAGAAGCCTAGATTGATAAATAATTTCGTGAACTGTGCTATCCGGGATACAGGGTAAAAGTCACTGATAACATTATTGATAATTTTGTTTGCACAACACCCTATATAGGAACTTTATTTGCAATTAGTCTTTATATATTATGTAACTGGCTGCGCTCCGCGGTTTCACACACGTGGCTCCGCTTCTGTTGGTCTTAGCGTGATGATATATAGCCTATAGCCTTTCTCGATAAATGGGCTATCCAACACTGAAAGAATTTTTCAAATTGGACCCGGACTTGAGATTAGCGCGTTCAAACGAACAAACAAACAAACAAACTCTTCAGCTTTATAATATTAGTATGTATATAGATATAATATTAAATTGATATTATGTATTTTCTCGTATTAATTATAACCGTCTACACTCACTCTACAGTAGGGAATGCAATCCGGATTACCCGAAATCCGATAAATCCGGATTTTGCTCGAATTTAAATAGGCTTTTAAATCCGGATTTAAAGAATGGAATCCGGATTTTTCGAACATATTAGCACAGTATTACAATATTTATAGGTTCTAATGTTTCTTGCGTTAGACGATAGATGGCACTGTAAGTGCATCCCGTTCCCGCGCAAGCAGTCGAATTTGGCGCGAATCGCGACACGTCGCGAAGCGGGCCTAGAAATAATACGTTTGAATTTAGATCTTATCACATTGCATTACTGTTGACTTTTGTTTACAACAATTTATCACCATTCGAAGCGTCGACTGGAACGTATTTCAGCTTACGCTGAGAAATAGAAGAAGTAATTTGTAAAACTGTGGACTTGGAAAGCCGAAATAATCTTCAAGTGTCTGAGTCTGAGGCTAACACAGTCGAATCGTCGACAACAACATCGAGACAACGCGAATTGACTGAATCTCAGCATCTTAGTTATAGAGACAAATTGGATCTGGAATTAACAAAAATAAAAATGATTGGAGTTGGGGAAGAAAATGTGCCCAGACGGCAGGCAGAAACTGACATACTCAGCTTAGTGCGGGTAGAAATGGCATTATTTGAGGAAAGTGGTTCGCGAGGCCGATACTTGGAGGCCGCCTACAAACATCTTTTATGCATCCCACCAACAAGCGTTGAATCAGAGCGAGCTTTTTCCGCAGCAGGAATCATCTGTAACCGAATTCGCAGCCGGTTAAATGACACTACATTAGACGCATTGTCATTTTTGAGGTCTCATTTTATGTCTCAAAAACAAAAGTAATTTTAGATTATATTTTAGAGCTAGCGCGCACGAGCAACTTTGTCTCCGCAACTATTTTGTCTCCGCAACTATTTTGTCTCTCCACCCATGGGCTAGTATGAAAGTGCGCGCACGTAGGAACGCAACTCCCCATACAATTGATGGGAGAGACAAAATAGTTGCGGAGACAAAGTTGCTCGTGCGCGCTAGCACTTAGTAATAATCTGTTTGCTCGTTGTGTTCATGAAAATTTGAATTTTGTTATTACTGATTTTGATAAAAATAAGAACTCTGATGGAAAGACTGTCATCATTACTAATAAAGAATGAAAAAGCAAAATAGGATTTTGCTTACTGATTTAGAAAATTGAAGCTGTTTCGTTTTATATGTTTGTATATGATGAAAACTCTGTTTGCAATTTATGTTGTTTCTATTATCTAAGAAAATATTAAATGTTTTGTTATAATGTTTATGTCTGATGGATGTGACAAGGAGTCTGCTTTATGTTTTTTCTTTACCAAAATGTAAAAGTTTTTATTTTATTAGAATTTTAGAGTTTGTCTAGTTAATTTCTAGGTATTGAAAAATATAAATACATTTGATTTAACTAAGATTCATGTTTTTTATTGATTTTACATAATAATAAACGTTTCAAACGGAGAAGTTAAATTTTTCATTAAAAATCCGCTAAATCCGGATTCTCCGGATTATTGTATAAATCCGTTTTTCAAAATCCGGATTTTGTAAAGTAAACGGATTTGCATTCCCTACTCTACAGTGATGCTCGAAATAAATATGAATAATTGTTTACTTATTAAAAAAACAACATAATACGTTATCTACACTTCTACTGACCAACTTGTAATTTTTACGCAATAAATTATTTATTATTCTATACATACTTGAATCCATACTAATATTATAAATGCGAAAGTAACACTGTCTGTCTGTTACTCAATCACGGCTTTTTTTTTTTTTTTTTTTTTAAGTGGGGAAATCTTGCATAGATACCCACGGCCTCCGGGGAAGGGGCCGTGGGTTATGTCGGATTCCTACCGACCAAAACCCCACTGTGTTCCGTCAAGCCGCATCAACGACGGGGCCACGGGTATGGTAGAATTCGTCCGTGACCCCATCAGCGTACTCAATCACGCCTAAACTACTGAATCAATTTTCATGAAATTTGGTATGGAGATATTTTCATACCCGAGAAAGAACATAGGCTACTTTTTATCCCGGGAAAATGACAAAATCCCGGAAATCCCACGGGAACGGGAACTATGCGGGTTTTTCTTTGACTGCGCGGGCGAAGCCGCGGGCGGAAACCTAGTATAATATAATGGCACGTTAAGTTTTACGAGTAGGTCTATTTCTAAAAAACAATGATCAAAATATTTGTGAATTAAAAATTGCCTCTATAATAGAACAGTAAAATTGTTTCATTATTGTTTGACTTGTTATTTATTATAAATATTAAATGCAAGGTTTAAAAAAAATCTAAGAACATTAAATATGAAGGAATTAACAACTTACCGGTACTGCGTAGAGATGAGACTAATATTCACTTGAACTTGAATAGTTGATACAAGCTTATCACTTTGTTTATATTGGATTCGGAGAATTTAACTTATTATAGTACAGGAGCTAGCGATGATTTTTATATAGGACCCCACTCCCCAGATTGTTAGAATATGTCACTATTGAGATCTAAGAAGACTCTTGCATTTGTGTCAGGTCTTTTGTCTATAAATTTAATTTATGTTATGGAAAACAAACATTACCCTCCTTCTGTGGTGGGATTAAATTTAATGAGCTACAATTGCAACTGTAAACTGCTAACTTTTCACGATGTGCAGAATATATGTGTCAATAAAAAAAAAATAAACTATCAAATTTCGACTAGTCTTATCAATAAGAAATTGTTATTTCTGCCCAAAGCACTCAATTTATTGTATTATCATAATAAATAATATGATATAAAACGTATGAGTAAATTACTAATTGGCTCTTGTACTATAATTACTGTATAATTTGAGACTGATTACAAACTCGATTGGTTTCTATAATTCACTAGTTGTTAAGCATGACGTTCATCGCATCAAATAAAAATTAATTAAAAAATAAATAAAAATCTTTAAAAGCTTTTTAAAGTTATTTTATAGTATCTATCTATTTTAAATAGCATATCACTACATCATAACTACATAGTAGTATAAACAAAGTCGCTTCTCGCTGATGTATGCTTAGATCTTTAAAACTGCGCAACGGATTTAATATACATGCGGGTTATTTAATAGATATAGTGGTTTTTGTATATAATTTGTTAAGTTTATGACAAAGCGGGCGGAAAGCAAACCTTTAATAATTAATTGTACAGACTAGTGAGTAACTAAAATCGACTCGCATACGCCTTTGAATTTTCGTAAATTTTTGGATATTCATATTATTTGTATGATAGACATACAAAACTCATGTACTGTGTATGTATGTAGTTTTATGTATAAATGGCAAATCATGGTTGTCTGGATGCGATATGAGGAAAACGTATAAAAACAATCTTTGAGGAAACAATCAACTACGAACTTTTAGTTATTTATAATTAACTAGCGACCCGCCCGCGGCTTCGCCCGCTTTGTCTAAAACCTAATAAATCATATTATGTACTAAAACATTCCTCTTGAATCTCTCTGTCTATAAAAAACCGCATCAAAATCCGTTGCGTAGTTTTAAAGATTTAAGCTTACATAGGGACAGAGAAAACGACTTTGTTTTATACTATGTACATGTAGTGAAGCATACCTACAAACCAAATTTATTTATTTTTTAAAATATAAGTTTCATTATATATGGCCTAGATGGCGTAAGTAGCAACAATTTACCTAAGTTTAGTACATATTATATTATCTGTATCTGTAAATGTATGTAGTTCATAAAGCATATGGATTGTTATTCATTCTTAAGTTTTTCGTTAGATTAGATGTCGTTAATAGTATCGATATCAGTATATTCAAATTCGTTATGGGCCCTTTTCACAATGGGCAGCGTTGGGCGAGTAGAAGCAATCACGATAGTGTAGAGGGCCTAAATATAAAAATATAAAATAATATTTATCAGCCAATTTTACATATTCGGTTCACAATTTTGCTCTGATTTCTGAACTACATAGGTCTTACCTGTGTCTCAGAAAACAGTGCCTTCCCTTATGAGTTCATACAAATATTATTAAAAAATACGTAAACAGAATAGTATAGTTAAATAAATGTCCATGATCGGCCGTAATTGTAGATGTTTATTCATAAATAATTGCCGTAAATAATGGCGGCAATCGTAGACGATCATTTGTTGGGCCAACGCTGCCTATTTGAAGAGGGCACATTAAAATTGTATCATTTAAATATTATAATCAAATTGCATTTTAGATATAGGTAGATAATTTTAGTTTTGTAGCATACTATCAGATATACACGTCACTACATAGGATAAAACAAAGTCGCTTTCTCTGTCGCTATGTCCCTTTGTATGCTTAAATCTTTAAAACTACGCAACTGATTTGGATGCAGTTTTTTTTAATAGATAGAGTGATTCAATAGGAAGGTTTTAGTATATAATTTATTAGGTTTTAGACAAAGCGGGCGAAGCCGCGGGCGGTAAGCTAGTTTGTAATAAAATAAGCTACTTTAACTCCCAAATAAATATACGGATTTAGTTTTAAGATGATGTGTTTTTTTAGGTAACAATAAAAAAGCCATCTTCAGCCATTTTATTGCTGATTAATATAATTAGTACTTTGGAACAGTAGTTGTGATTCGCGCAAGCGCCAGAACCGGCGAATCACGTGTTGGCGAACCCGAAAATCAGTGGTACCCCATCCTAAAAAAAAAAAAAAAAAAAAAAAAAAAAAAAAAAAAAAAAGTTTGGACTCTTTTCCCACTAAAGCGGCCACGCTGAGTCGATAGCACTCACTCCCGAAGCGATAGGATGCACGGTTTCGGAGATGTGCAGATCGATTAACTCTTATCTAATTGATATCCGGTGGGTCATTAGCGTCCCATGGTTCACCTTTTCCTATTAGCTAATTACACCGTCCGGCGTTCTTATCTATTACTCATTGTGCACCTCGCTTATCACTGCTTTTGTATTAAACTTCTTTGTTATGACCTACCTCACTATTCTAACCAAACGATGTATTATTATATTCAAGAAAAAATACGTCTAAAATCCTATAACTATATTTATATATTATCGTACTATATTATCATAATTGTTGCTTTTTTAAAAAGCGATTCGCTTCTGGCACTCGCCGGCCGCTGCCGCGGCACGCTCGCTTTGCTTGCTCGGCTCGTGCGTTGTTTATCAAAGTCTAACCTAACCTAACCTAATTGTTGCTTTTTTAAAAAGCGATTCGCTTCTGGCGTTGTTTATCAAAATCTAACCTAACCTAACCTAACCCAATTATTTTTCCGGGTAATCTGATGTATCGAACTTTGTTACGAGCTACCTCGCTATTCTGAATCATCAATAAAACACATTCATTTTACTGCCATTTTTATTTCCAAAATGTTGTTGCTTATTATCTACTGGTTTGTGTATTTGGCGACCATTTGTCCATTTTGCTATATAAAAATAATTATTGATGAACATTTGAATTGTAGCCTTATCTACTTATAAAATAGGAGCGAAACATCTCATCCACTAAAATATCGTTGTACAGTGTGTTCCCTGTAAATATGCTCGTAAAACTATGCATTGAATATCCCTGAAACTTATATAGCAAATACATTAAGCAATATTCTCCACAAACTGAAGTCCAATCATTCTGAATCCTATCAACATTCCAGTCCCATCTCTTACAATTCCTTTTCAAAAACTGGAGATGATATCGCTCAGGTGTTCGTCCATATGAATCAAAATATTGACCGATGCCATTCGTATCGATATGTACAGCTACCCAGTGTGAACCCGGTTTATCATCCGCATCCAAATTGCATATTATATACGTTGGTACATGGGTATACATAGGCAGTCTATTAGCAGCATAAACATTATTTTCTAGACTGGGATGAATCTTTTTCATATGTTTTTGTAATTCTAGTGTATCCATGATATTACTGTTATTAGCAGATTATTACAGTACCAATCTATTCAATGGTTGTCATAGGAATGTTCAATTATAGTGTTTTGTATAAGATTAAATAGGAAGTTTGTAATGAAATAAAAAATAGTAAATTGCATACAATTTGTTTTATTTAATTTTATAATGTTTCCTTTAGTTACATATACACAAAATGCATTAAGCATAACACATAAATCTAAAATATAACACACATTATAACCTTAACTACTATAGTCTACAGTAACATTTCTATTTTTATCTATTTCAATAATATTATCAAACTCAGCATAAACAATACAGTTAATTGTTTGTGTTAGTGAGGATTCAAATCGTACTTCTAATCTTACACTACCATGCTTTATGAGATTCCAATGAGCTGATGAGTTAGCTGATAAATCAGGAGTTAAATCAAATGCTAAAAGACAGTAGCCTTTGGCATACTGTTCACGAGAGATTGCATTTCCTTCATTAAGAAAGTGAATACCAGTCCCCGAGAATAGAGTATGACAGGTTGATACCTGTTGCGAAGCAATTTGAGATAAGTTTGATGATTCATAGAGTTACTATCGGTTTCGTTTTGTAAATATTTAATCGCATTCTTTTGTGAGAGTCACAAAGCAGGTTGATGTCATTTGCGAAGGAACGTGAGATAAGTTTGTTGACTCATAGAGTTACTATCAGTTTCGTTTTGTTAATATTTAATCGCATTCTTTTGTGAGAGTCACAAAGCAGGTTGATGCCATTTGCGAAGGAACGTGAGATAAGTTTGTTGACTCATAGAGTTACAATCAGTTTCATTGTACTTAAGAATTTGCTTTAGATAAGAATGGTGCTATATATGATCGAACAGTTGCAGTCATGCAGTCAGTCTATGGTCGTTGGACCACAGTGGATTGTATACGTCTACCAATACTACGTTTGTGTTGTGTTTTGTGTCATCAATGATCATGGAGGTAAGTGATTATTCTATTAACAAACTTACTTGTATTTCTCTTAACATGTGTGTGTGTGTGTCAGACTAAGTGTAAACAAATTGATATTAACGCGATAACTCTGTTGTTGCAGAAATCATTCAACTTCGATGAAAATACCTATAAACTGTGTTACTACTCGCCACTCTCTCCTCAAAACGAAGAAGAGAGTGATGACATCATCGTTAATAACACAGACGATGGCGGAAAAAGGAAATTGCAGTCAATTGATCAATTTTTTGAAGTGGCACCAAAAATAAAAAGGAAGAAGCTGCTATCGTCAACTGTGGCACGAGCTGCTAGAGATGGCGTATCATACATCTCTACAAATTCTGATGACGGAGACCAAGCGATGCATCTCATAAAAATTGAAATGTATGATATGAAGAAACTATCCAAGATTCCAACTAGTGATCACTGGAAGCACGCTACCACGAGGATTAAATATTACGTAAAGAAAAATAAGGATAGCATCTATGACAACACAAACGCCCTCGTATACAATATTACAAAGACAATAGCAGAAAGTGAAAAAGTGAAAAAATACTTTTTTAACAATGATCATTAGTTAATGTTACTATTTTAACAATGATCATTAGTTAATGTGATTCTGTTTTCTTAAATTACTTCCATGTACTCATTAGATTTTACAAAACTTTCCTAATCCTATGCTAGACTATAAATATTGAACATTTTTTAAATTGAGTATCAGTTACTCTACCAACACTTAACTGTTACTTACTGTGCTACATACTTTCTTCTATAAAGAATATAAAGATGGAAATATATAATAATAATATAAAGATGGAAAACTTTAGTGAAATGTGCACCAGTGCTTTCTTTTCCGCACCCATTGAAGAGAATATAGAACAATTCAACAGCGAATTCAATCAGGAGCTGCATAAAGTTTGTGATGAAATGGAGAAGCATGAACTGTTCGATTCATCGTATGATGATGAGTTGTATAATCAATGTTTGATGGTTGAAACAACGTTAATGTAAGTATTAGAAGTACAAACTCAATAAGAAATATTATTGTAGTAATGTTTTATTTTAAGATTTATCTAATAATTTTCTTTTTTTGTTACAGTCAACAACAAGTTGGAAGAGGTATCAAACGAGGTATCACTACAGATGAAAATAAGGTTACCAAGAAAGCAAAATTTGATGAGGGAGCTTCTACATCATCAATTGAAACCAATGACGTGGACAACAATAAGGTGGAATGTGATACATGTCATGTTTATATTAATAAAAGGTATCTAAACAACCATTTAAAAAGTAATACACATAAAAATAATCTTTTAAAATCACATAATTCATTAACAAATGTAACAGTTGTTGAAACCGCTTTTGGTAATCGAATTTTAACATACAGAATTAATAGTAAAACACTTCAATCGGGGCAATATTTTGTAACACCGGAATCGTTTTTAAATTCACTAAAAATCGATATCTTATTTTTGATAAATGAATGTATTCAACAACATACAATTTTAAAAATAAACTTCATATTGCATGCTGATTTCATACAACAAACTAAAGATATTAAAAATACGTTTGATTTTCAAACGTTTAATTACATCATTTGTCAGGGAGATGACTTAAATATTTTTTATTCATCATTAATAGACACTGTAGTTGGTAAAATTTGTCAATTTGAAAAAAAAGATAGTGGTTGGAGTCTTAATCAAATTAAATACATAGATATGAATGTTAACAAATTCACCCCCCTACGTGGTAGTTCATATATCGACCTTCCTCAAGATATTAAATCAAAAAAAGCTGTAATCAATGTTAAAAATAATGATAATATGTGTTTTAAATGGGCATTACTCTCTGGTTTATATCCTGTATGTAAAAGTGTAGATCGGGTAGCATCTTACGCAATTCATGGAAATAAACTAAAATTTACTGGTATTTCTTTTCCGGTTAAAATTGCAGATATATCAAAAGTAGAGAAATTAAACAATATTAGTATTAATGTTTTTGGCCTAGAATATAATAAAGAAAAAAAGTGTAATTCTGTTGTAGGTCCTTTATATTTAACAAAATGTCGTACACCTAATCATATTAACCTACTATATATATCGAATGGTACTAACAATCATTACTGTTATATTAAAAACTTATCGCGATTAGTTAGTTCACAAATATCAAGTCATCATCATGCAGTTTATATATGTGATTCATGTTTACTTCATTTCCCATCAGAGGAAAGACTTAATAACCATCAACAATATGATTGCGCTCACATTTGTACGGAATTACCAAACGGCGAGGATTCCAAATTGAATTGGTTTGGTAAAGCAACCTCAAATAATAAATTAAAATTTGATAAATTCGCGAAAAAGTTGGAAATGCCCTTTGTGGTTTATGCAGACTTTGAGGCATTTTTGAACCCGATAGAATCATGTAGTAACGATCCATCCAAGCCTAGTACAATTAATATTCAAAAACATGAAGTGTATAGTTTTGGTTATTACATTAAATGTTCATATGATAACAGATTATCAAAATATGAGACGTATAGTGGGCCAAACTGTGCACAAGTGTTTATGAATCGCCTTTGCGAAGATGTGAAAACAATAGTTAAAAAAAATAGTTTCCAAAAATGTCCCGTTCCATTATCAGATGAAGATAAAATTAAAATTTCAAATTCAAACATGTGTCATATTTGTGAAACTGAGTTAAATGGAGATCCTTTTAACGATTTTGATTGGTACACTGGTAGTTTTAGAGGTGTTGCACATCAAGTGTGTAGTACTAAGTACAGAACCCCTCGTCATATTCCAATATTTTTACATAACCTCAGTCACTACGATGCTCATTTCATTGTCCATGCATTAAACCTCTATGATGGCAAAGTTGAAGTTATTCCGCAAAATAAAGAACGATACATATCATTTTCAAAACAGTTAACAATAAATAATAATCAATCAGTAAGTTTAAGATTTGTAGATTCATTGAAATTTTTATCGTGTAGTTTAGATCAACTAGCTAAAAATCTTAATGATGATCAGTTTACAGAACTAAAAAGGAACTATCCTAATAATGAAGATTTTTCACTTTTAAGACGGAAAGGTATTTATCCTTATGAATTTATGTGTAATAGTGATTGCTTGAAACATCCATCACTTCCTGATCAACACCATTTTTATAGTTCACTCACAGATACAAATATTTCAAATGATGATTATAATCATGCAAAAGATATTTGGCAACATTTTAAGTGTAGTAGTATGTCCGATTATTCCGATTTATATTTAAAAACTGATGTTTTACTTTTGACTGATGTATTCGAAAACTTTAGAAAGCTTTGTATTAAAACTTATGGATTAGATCCTGCTCATTACTATACTGCCCCAGGTTTAAGTTGGGATGCAATGTTAAAATTTACCAAAATAGAATTAGAATTGTTAACGGACTATGACAAAATTGCTTTTTTTAAAGCTGGTATTAGAGGGGGTGTATCTCAGTGTAGCAATCGTTTTGCTAGAGCAAATAATAAATTCATGGAGGATTATGATAGTGAAAAACCTAATTCATATCTAACATATTTTGATGCGAATAATTTATATGGTTGGGCAATGTCTCAATCTCTTCCTGTTGGCGGTTTCGAATGGATAGATTCTAATACAGATTATAATGTGCCGGATAACTCTGATTTCGGTTATGTTTTAGAAGTTGATTTGGAATATCCTGATGAACTTCATAATTTGCATTCTGACTTTCCGTTATGTCCTGAAAACATATGTGTGGGTAATACTAATGAAACTAAATTAGTTCCTAATTTAAATAATAAAAATAAATACATCATTCACTACAGGAATTTAAAACAATGCATTGAAATGGGAATGAAATTAATTAAAGTACATAGAATTTTAAAATTTAAACAGAGTTCTTGGTTAAAGAAATACATAGACTTAAATACTACTTTGAGAACGTTAGCTACATCAAACTTCGAAAAAGACTTTTTTAAATTAATGAATAATTCTGTCTTCGGTAAGACTATGGAAAATATTGAAAAAAGAGTAAACGTTAAACTACTAACTCACTGGGATAATCGTGGTAAAGTTTTAGGTGCTCAGGATTGGATTGCAAAACCAGAGTTCCATAGTTTATCAATATTTTCAGAACATTTAGTTGCAATACAATTACGTAAAACAAAATTAATTTATGATAAGCCGATTTATTTAGGATTTTGTATTTTAGATATATCTAAGACCCTTATGTATGAATTTCATTACAACTACATGATTAAAAAGTTTCATAATAAAATTAAGTTATTGTACACCGATACCGATAGTTTGATATATCAAATTTTTACAGACAATTTTTATGAGGATATAAAACCAGATCTACCTCACTATTTCGATACATCAGATTACCCGGAAAATAATATTTACGGATATCCAAAAATAAATAAAAAAAAGTTAGGTTTTTTTAAAGATGAGAATAATGGTAAAGTATTGAAGGAATTTGTAGGGTTGCGATCAAAAATGTATGCCTTAGAAATAGAAGATAAATTTATAGCAAAGGCAAAAGGGGTTAACAAAAGTGTTACCAAAAAAATGAATATGGAAAATTACAAATCGTGTTTGTTTAATAAAAATGTATTATATTGTAGTATGCTTCGATTTAAGTCAATCAAACACACTATTTTTACACAAAAAATAAATAAAACATCTTTATCATATAATGATACCAAACGATGTATTATGAACAACAACATTGATACATTGGCTTGGGGACATTATAAATTACGCTAAGTGACTTTTCACTATTATTTCTGTGTGTATATACAAATAAGTGACTTTTTACTATTATTTCTGTGTGTGTATACAAAATTTGTACTGATTGTAAAAAAAATTATGATATTGCTATAATGTTATATAATAGTTTATTAATAGTTTTATAATAGTTTAGTATTGTTTGATTGTAAATAATGTAAAATAATTGTAGTTTTTATTTGTGTACTTAAATTTGATGTTGAGGTGATTGTGAAATTCTGATAAGTACTAATTGTGTTAGAAATAGTAAACAGATCATTTATTTTTAGCAATATAATATATATATTAAATTTTTACACCAACATTTTCATTTTTTATTTCATCCCTTTAAACTCTAGACGTGTGAAATGTTTCACTTTATCCATCCGTTTACTGCTATTGTGGCCGGACCAAGTGGATGTGGGAAGTCAAATTTTGTAACAAATTTCATAAAATCAGTTAAGGAAATATGTAATTGTGATTTTAATCATATCACATGGTGCTTTGATGAAATGCAACCTTTATATAATTTACCAAATGTTAACTATCATCAAGGAATTCCAAATCTTAATATGTTTGATGGTGAAAACCCACACCTTATTATTATTGATGATCTAATGAGAGAGTCTGATGGAAGAATTGTGGATATATTTACAAAAGGCAGTCATCACCGGAACCTTAGTGTATTTTATTTAACACAAAATTTATTTCATCAAGGTAAAGGTCAAAGAGACATTTCTTTAAACTCAAGTTATATAATTTATTTTAAAAACCCTCGAGATAAAACTCAAATAAGATATTTAGCACGACAAGTGTCACCAGATAACACAAAATTCATTGAAGACGCCTACAGGGATGCAACTTTAGAAGCACATGGATATTTAATGGTAGATTTAAAACAGAATACAAATGATTTTTGTCGTATCAAGACAAATGTATTCCCATTTAATGGTCACTGTACAGTCTACGTCCCCACGAAAGAGTTTAAATACACCAAGAATCAAACAATTCAAATCATTTCTAAATGATGCATCGTCGAGTCACAACGCATAAACATTTGCTAAATGCTTTGCATACGCTTAAACCAAAACATCAAAGAGCATTACTTAAAACGTGTGATGAAAAAGAAATAAATTGTATTTGTGAATGTATTCATAACGTTTTACAAGGAAAGATACCACTTAAAGATCAAGATAAACAAAAATTGAATAAACACAAAAATATACTCCGTAAACTGGTGCGTAAGTGTAAACATAAACTAAGAAAAAATATTATTATACAAAAAGGAGGGACTTTCTTACCAATAATATTAGGTGCAATATTGAGTGGATTAGTAAGTGGACTAGCCAGTTAACATGGAAAATGCTAAGAAAATGATACTTATTGAACCTGGATTGATTGAAAAATTAAAACAAGAAAATAAGGATACAAGTAATTTGTCTCGATTAGATATTGAAATGCAAAATATTATGAATAGTAAGACGGAAGACCGAAAGAAGTGGATGTTATATTTACAAACACTACAAAGATACCTTCACTTTACCGAAGAGGATCGTCAACCACTCAGATTACCAATTTATTCTGATACATCTAATGAATATTCAAATGAGTCTAAAATTGGTTTTAAAAATAAAGATAGAGATCTAAAAAGTTCAGTTGATGCTGAATCTTTGTTGGAGGAGAAAGGTTCCATTAAAAGTATAGAAAGTGAGGCAAATCCACTGTATTCACCAACACAAATACTCAGTTTAATACCAAAAACTTATAATAAAAAAGGTGAGTCATTATTAAACTTAATTGGAACAAGTAAAAGTAAAATACGTTGGGATAATGAAGGCACAGTCATAATTGATAATGAAAAAATTCCAGGAAGTAATATTGTTGATTTAATAAATGATTCACTTAGACCCTTAAAAAAAAGTGATCCGATAGGGTGGGATAGATTTGCTAAAGCATTGAAAGATATTAAAGTACCACTTACTTATATTGGAAATCCAAAGAGATGTGAGTTTATTAACCAACTTCAAGCGAAAGATCTGAACAAAACCTCTGAGATTGAAGTTCAAGAATTTTCTACACCGAGCAGTGGAGATAAAAGATATATAACTAAAATACGTAAAAAGATCGATTGGGAAAAATGGACCCCGTACTAGAAGAAATTAACAGGATTTATTATGATCCATCTAACCCCGCTGGTTTTGGTAGTATTGATAAATTATCAAAAGCTATGAAGGGTAAAATGGATAAAAAGCAAGTGAAGGAATGGTTACAATCACAAGAAACATATACATTACATAAACCCATTCGGAAAAAATTCCCGCGTAATAGGTACATTCTATCAAATATTAATGAGCTGTGGCAAGCCGATTTAAGTGATATGCGAACTTATTCTCAATATAATGATGGTTTCAACTACATACTTTGTGTTATTGATGTATTTAGTAAATATGCTTTTGCAAGACCAATGAAAAAGAAAAACTCAGAAACAACTAAAGAATGTTTTGAAAGTATATTTACTGAAAGTAATTCAACCCCTACTCACATACAATCTGATAAAGGTACAGAATTTGTTTCAAAAGATGTACAAAAATACTTTAAATCCAAAAAGATAAATTACTATACCACTAACAATCCTGATATTAAGGCTAGTATTGTTGAACGATTTCAAAGAACTCTAAAAATGAAAATGTGGCGTTATTTCACTCATAATAATACTTATAGATATATAGATGTTTTACAAGATTTAATATACTCTTATAATCACAGCATTCACTCGAGTATTAAGATGTGCCCATGTGATGTAAGTTCCAACAATATTATGACAGTTTGGACTAATCTTTATGATAGAGGGTCAAACAAACTTTCTTTAGAAAATTCAAAACCAAATTTCAACGTGGGTGATTATGTTCGAATAACTAAATATAAACATGTTTTCCAAAAAGGATATGAATCAAATTGGAGTGATGAAATATTTATTATATCTTCAATAATTGATAGATCTCCATGGGTTGTTTATACAATTACAGATTTACAAAATGAACCAATAGTTGGTACTTTTTATGAAAGAGAATTACAGAAGGTCACTTACAACCCCACCTCACAATATAAAATAGATAAAATAATTGGTACTCGTTATTCGGGCAACAGAAAAGAAGTATTAGTGAAGTGGAAAGGTTATCCAGATAAATTTAACAGTTGGATTTTAGCTTCTAGTTTAAAAGAAATATGAATAAAGAAAGTTTTTATTTAACTTTGCTCAGCAATAGTTCAATGGAATACTTTCCTGATAACAAGACCACAAATTTTTCAACAAAATTACCAAAAGCTATGAAATTAGAAGGTGAATGGTTGGTTGGAGTTGTCGAGTTTCAATATCCATGCACAATGTTTACTGTTCAAGATCATGAAAATGTTGTATACATCACAAAAACCATGTTAATTCCTAATGAAGATAAACCATCAACAGTGTACTACAAAAAACATATTCCCGCTACCAACTACGATAACGTTGAACATATTTTGAGAGCATTAAATGGTATCGGAGAGAACTTGAAATTTCGTTATGATGAAATAACAAAATTTGTGTCTGTTTCTGTTTTGGATAAAAATATAACATCCGTAACATTATCACCCAAATTAAGTTTACAACTAGGTTATGAACCAAATACAAATCTCCTAGACAGAAATTTTGGGAAGTGTCCTGCTAATTTACATTTAGGGTTACCATCTCAACTATTTCTATATTGCGACATTATTGATCCTCAGATTGTGGGTGATGTTATGACTCCGCTATTAAGAGTCATTTCATTAGATCCTTCAAAATACATTTATGGTGCGTATAAAATGCACGTTTTCTCTCCACCTCACTACTTACCCGTTATGCGAAGAGAGTTCGATACGCTGGAAATGGATATAAGATCGAGCGCAGGACAAAAAATACCATTCCAGTTTGGGACCGTGTGTATTAAACTACATTTCCGCAAATTATAATAATGTATTCTCCTCATGATCATCATAAATGTCCATATGAAAATTATTATTCACATCAAGCTGGATCAGGAGTTGGAGTAATTTATAAGGGTTCACCATACCAACGCGGTCATGGTATTGGGAGCTTCTTAGGAGGGTTATTTAGATCAGTTTTACCTTTACTTTCAAGTGGTGCTCGAGTGGTTGGTAAGGAGGCATTAAACGCTGGAGTAGGACTTTTATCGGATATGATTCAAGCCCGTCCTATGGAAGCCTCAATAAAAGATCGTCTAAAGCAAGTTAGTACGAACTTAAAACGAAAGGCTGATAACAAAATTGATCGATTAAATATGACAGGATCTGGGTATATAACTAAAAGAAAACGATTGGCCTCGTTCATTCCACCTCTAACAGCTAAAGTGAAAGCTACGAAAAAACTTGGTCTAAAACCAAAAAACATCAAAGATATATTTTCAAATTAAGTATGTCTTTCCTTCATAATCATTCTTGTGAGTGCGTTAAGTCAGAATTAGATTTGTTTGCATTACCGTCCACACAAACAAGCATTGAAAATGGATTGTGGATTCACTATAAACCAATTTCATCTCTTGCTGATGATGGACCTATCGAGTTTCAAGTTCCTGGAACAGGCGATGACTACATAGATTTGTCTCATACATTACTCCACATAAAGGCAAAAGTATTAAATCAAGATTCAACAAACTTGTTATCAGCTACAGTAGTAGCACCTGTAAATAATTGGTTGCATTCACTTTTTAGTCAACTCGATGTTTATTTAAACCAAAAACTTGTATCACCACCTAATAATACCTATGCCTATCGAGCATACATGGAAACCCTTTTAAACTATGCTCCTGCTGCTAAACAATCTCATCTTACTTGTAGTCTTTGGTATGATGATACAGCAGGCAAAATGGATTCCACAGATGGTAAAAACACAGGATTTGCTAAAAGACAGGAATTAGTTAATGAAAGCCGGGAAATAGAAATGATTGGTCATCTTCATGGTGACATTTTCAATCAAGATAAATTTTTAATTAATGGTGTTGAAATGAGTGTAAAATTAGTTCGGTCAAGAGAGAGTTTTAATTTAATTGCTGGGTCAAATGATGAAAAGTTTAAAGTTTGCATTACGGATGCAACTCTTATTGTTCGAAGAGCACGAATTAATCCAAGTGTATTACTCGCACATCAGAAAGTTTTAGCTTCTACAACTGCTAAATATCCTATTACTCGTGCTGAAGTTAAAGTTTTAACAATTCCATCAGGTGTTCAAGGAAAAACTCTTGATAATATATTCTTGGGACAGGTACCCAAAAGATGTATTATTGGATTTGTGAACAATTCCGCATTTAATGGTTCACTTACTAAAAATCCATTTAACTTTGAAAACTATGGTATTAACTCTTTCAGCTTATATATTGATGGTCAACAAATACCTTCAAAAGCTTTGCAACCATCTTTTAATAATAATATATTCACATCGGCATATCATACTCTATTCTCGGGGACTGGTATTCACTTTCTTAATGAAGGAAATGCAATCTCTCGTGAACAGTATGCCAAAGGCTACTGTCTTTTAGCATTTGATTTAACTCCTGATTTATCAGCTAACTCATCAGCTCATTGGAATCTCATAAAGCATGGTAGTGTAAGATTAGAAGTACGATTTGAATCCTCACTAACACAAACAATTAACTGTATTGTTTATGCTGAGTTTGATAATATTATTGAAATAGATAAAAATAGAAATGTTACTGTAGACTATAGTAGTTAAGGTTATAATGTGTGTTATATTTTAGATTTATGTGTTATGCTTAATGCATTTTGTGTATATGTAACTAAAGGAAACATTATAAAATTAAATAAAACAAATTGTATGCAATTTACTATTTTTTATTTCATTACAAACTTCCTATTTAATCTTATACAAAACACTATAATTGAACATTCCTATGACAACCATTGAATAGATTGGTACTGTAATAATCTGCTAATAACAGTAATATCATGGATACACTAGAATTACAAAAACATATGAAAAAGATTCATCCCAGTCTAGAAAATAATGTTTATGCTGCTAATAGACTGCCTATGTATACCCATGTACCAACGTATATAATATGCAATTTGGATGCGGATGATAAACCGGGTTCACACTGGGTAGCTGTACATATCGATACGAATGGCATCGGTCAATATTTTGATTCATATGGACGAACACCTGAGCGATATCATCTCCAGTTTTTGAAAAGGAATTGTAAGAGATGGGACTGGAATGTTGATAGGATTCAGAATGATTGGACTTCAGTTTGTGGAGAATATTGCTTAATGTATTTGCTATATAAGTTTCAGGGATATTCAATGCATAGTTTTACGAGCATATTTACAGGGAACACACTGTACAACGATATTTTAGTGGATGAGATGTTTCGCTCCTATTTTATAAGTAGATAAGGCTACAATTCAAATGTTCATCAATAATTATTTTTATATAGCAAAATGGACAAATGGTCGCCAAATACACAAACCAGTAGATAATAAGCAACAACATTTTGGAAATAAAAATGGCAGTAAAATGAATGTGTTTTATTGATGATTCAGAATAGCGAGGTAGCTCGTAACAAAGTTCGATACATCAGATTACCCGGAAAAATAATTGGGTTAGGTTAGGTTAGGTTAGATTTTGATAAACAACGCCAGAAGCGAATCGCTTTTTAAAAAAGCAACAATTAGGTTAGGTTAGGTTAGACTTTGATAAACAACGCACGAGCCGAGCGAGCAAAGCGAGCGTGCCGCGGCAGCGGCCGGCGAGTGCCAGAAGCGAATCGCTTTTTAAAAAAGCAACAATTATGATAATATAGTACGATAATATATAAATATAGTTATAGGATTTTAGACGTATTTTTTCTTGAATATAATAATACATCGTTTGGTTAGAATAGTGAGGTAGGTCATAACAAAGAAGTTTAATACAAAAGCAGTGATAAGCGAGGTGCACAATGAGTAATAGATAAGAACGCCGGACGGTGTAATTAGCTAATAGGAAAAGGTGAACCATGGGACGCTAATGACCCACCGGATATCAATTAGATAAGAGTTAATCGATCTGCACATCTCCGAAACCGTGCATCCTATCGCTTCGGGAGTGAGTGCTATCGACTCAGCGTGGCCGCTTTAGTGGGAAAAGAGTCCAAACTTTTTTTTTTTTTTTTTTTTTTTTTTTTTTTTTTAGGATGGGGTACCACTGATTTTCGGGTTCGCCAACACAACTACTTGGAACTTTTACTGTGTAAAATAAAGAGCGTATTCATTTTTACGTTTCTCCAATAAGTTAATTTAAAAGTAGAACTGTTATTTACAACAATACAATATATAATTTTAATGAAAGGCAAATTAATGTAGATAATACTTTATTGGACCCACGAGCAACTGTAATTCTTAAAACTAAGGAATAAATAAAATAAAAAGCAAGATATACAAAAGGAAATTAAATTACTTTTCTTTTGAATTGAATAAAAAAATATTTTCATTATTTTATGTTTTTTTTTTATAATTACAGACTTATCAAGACAAATTAAGTTTAGAGTCGTGAATGACACATGGTTGGTCCACCAGCTATTATACCGTGAAGGCTTTTTATATCGTCGTTCCTGTAAATAAAATACATTATCATGAAATTATGAAACAACATTACATGAATAAGAAAATTTGTCATCATTTTTATAA
The DNA here is from genome assembly GCA_029959065.1 of Colias behrii. Lineage (NCBI taxonomy): Eukaryota > Metazoa > Arthropoda > Insecta > Lepidoptera > Pieridae > Colias > Colias behrii. The sequence continues at coordinate 1,357,002 of JARWMC010000027.1, forward strand.
TTAACTAGCGGTCCGCCCCGGCTTCGCCCGTGGTACATATTTACGTTTTCTCTACATAAAAACCATCATCGTACTTCAAGGAATATAATAAAAAAAGAATTATCGAAATCGGTTCAGCCGTTCTCGAGTTATGCGCTTACCAACACATTTTGGGATTCATTTTTATATATTATAAAATAGATAAAAAATGTCAAATTTTTAAACAATAGAAAAAAATCGATGACAGGCCGGATTCGAACCCGCAATCAAATTTTATGTATTCTTCTTATTTATAGTATTTGAATGCCATAAAACTTAAAATTAAATTCATCAGAACAATATAGTTATAAACAAATAGTTATATTAACGTTTAAATAATAAATAGTTTGTGTGCTGTGAAGCTTTTTTTGTGAACTTAATAATTTAACTCATATTAAGCTATAAGTACATGAAATATTAACAATACAATAGCTCTAAGCCTTTTGAAGGAACAAATATTATCACACTTGTAAAAAGGTTCAAATAACTTTTTAGGGCAATGCAAGTTTCTTTAAAAAATACGTAAGCATCTCTCATAATAGTTAATACCTATTAGATATTGTAAGGAAATGAACTAGCTGTGTGCTATTTTTTTTTGTTAAAATATACACAATTATTTTTCGAATCAGTTCAATTGTTTTATAGATGATAAACTTTCAATCTCTCGATATTAATAGAGATTGAATGTTATAGTTTTTTCTGTCATGTTGATAAAAACATGTTTTATAATATGATGTATGTTGTTGATTGATTACTGCATTTTAGGTCAAGGTGTATTACGTTTAATATGCGTATGAAATAAAAACAAAATGTAACTTAAAAAAACTTTATTTATAAAATAAAAAATATCTCAATCATACACTTTTATATAATTTAACATATAAAAATTCGTATATTCATTTATTATAAGGCAACGTCATGGGTTTCTCATAGTTTTTTTTATTTTTAAAAAATAAAAATAAAAAATATGTAAAAATGTCAAGCGTCAGCCATTAACGGCTTGAGATTTTTACGAGAGTGGAGATTTTTTCTTTTTTTTTCTCTTTGTACTTTTTCAGATTTGAAAAGCACGATTTTGGGCAATTCGTTAAATCGTGTTTTTCAAAATATTTTATAATGAACCTCAAATTATTGTCTTTACGATAGAAAATAAGTGATGTTATAGAATATTGTAAAAATAAACTTGAAAGCATAACATGAATGTGCTCGAAGCAAGCTGTGTAACTTAGACAACAAAATTAACTAATCTAAATGATAGAAGGCAGTATATAATATAAAAGATATTGCCACAATACTCCATTTTAAAATTTACAACTTGGCACCGACCGATTATCTCTTAGGAATGTAAATAGTACAAAAAATATCATAATAAATTTTACTAAATTTCATTTTTTACGTATAACATATAATAAAGTTTCCGTTTAAAATATAACATTTTCAACAGAATCATATTATATAACGGTAACAAATTAATCTAGATTACAAACAAACTTATATTAATTTAAAATTGGACGTTCGTAACCATTTAAAAAATAAGTTATAACAATATAAAAAGGTGAAAGAATAAACAGTGAATTTATTTAACAAAATAAACGCAAGAAGCTAAAGAAAGAAATCAGAAATAAGAAAGGAAAAAGTTAGAAAGTCCACACATAATAGATTACGTAGGTTATAAACCTATTTAAAAAGAAATAGACACAAAAAGCAAGTAGTAAAAACCAATTCAGACAGGAACACATTTACTGAAAAAGTAACGAACTCAGGCAGTCGTAAATAACTAAACAATAAAGGCAGATCTAGAGGCAAATGCAATGCCTTTTATTAAAAGATTTTTAGATCCACAGCACTTGAGATAGATTTAAATGACCGACCACTATTATATTTATACATCTTCGTTATTAAAAAATTCAAGAATCTTTTCAGTCAGTTAAATGATATCATTTTATATTGGCGTTATAAAATAGAAACATGTGTTTTTGGGCAATATATTAAACACAGGATTCTACTTTTCAGAAACCTTTTTAATTGGCTCATATAAAATGTTATCATTTTTAAATCAACGACATAAACAAGTTATATAACTGTCTTTTCAGAATTCTTTGAAAGTTCTTATTTAATTCTGAATTTACCATTTAAGCCAATGGTTACCGTCCACATAAATTATTAAGGACGGACTATTTTATCATTTAATTAGGTTATAGTCCACTTAAATCCCCGGTTACGACATTGAAACTCATGGTTACGGTATTGAAATTCATGGTTACGGTTCATGTAAGGTTATACTCGATGTAATGGTTATGGTTTTGTCCATCTAAACTACTGTGGATCTGTAAAGTGCTCACTTGGAGTGAACAAGGTTGAGGAACTCCTCACGGGTCTTGGGGTCATCGCGGAATACACCCAGCATGGTCGATGTGACCGTCTTACTGTTTATCTTTTGTACGCCGCGCATAACCATGCACATGTGCCTGGAAGGGAAATAAATTGTTCGTAAATATATGTGTAAAATTTAGCATATGATGTAATAAAGTGTTTTTTGATTGTATTTATAAGAATAAGTAGTTTTTTTTTAAGTTTTTTTTTAAAGAAAAAGTTACAGAATGTAGAAGGGAGGATATGTTTTTAATCTTGTGGCAAATCTAATGCAAAGTAAAATATAAAATAAGAAAGTCGTTATGGGATATGGATGAAAAAATTAATTTAAATGTGATTTGAGACTGAAAGAAGTAATTCCGCTTAATATGCTCTTTGCATGGCTATTAAATATTATACTTGTGTTATCATGATTTAAATGCTTCTCAAGGCAAATTACTTGTATAAATATATGTTCGAGTATGACTTTAAGTGTTATATTTTAGTGTAAATTTGAGTTTAAGTATGTGTAAGTATGAGATGGAGTTTGAGTTAAGTTTGAATATGAATTTACGTTTGTAGGCCTTTCAATTGAAGTGTAAATTTGAGTACAACTTTGAGTTTGAGTTCAACTTTAAATACTCACACTCCCTCAATAACAACAGCAACGCCGGCGGGTCTTACAGCCTGTGTGACCGCGATAGCGATTTGCTTCGTCAAGCGCTCTTGTACTTGAAGACGACGGGAGAATATCTCTACGATTCTGTGGAGGAAAATGGGTTATTTTGTGAAAAATTCAAATAAAAAATATTTATTCAGTAAGAATTTTAAATGAAACTGGCAATACCGTCACGTCAATGAGTTAGACGACGATTTTGGTATCTTAAAATCTTGCCAAAGAAGTTTCACTTCTGAAACGTGTGCTCTGGTGCTCTTTTTGTTTTACAAGATTTGTTTTATCTTTGAGACATCCTTTTAAGCATTTAAATGTTTGTGGTAGAATATCTCGCTCTTCCTTAGACATTACATGAATTATTATTGTTACAAAAAAAAGAAACATGTGTGCCGAGAACAGGTGTCAGAAGTGAAGCTTCTTTGTCAAGAAATAATGAAAAGTTAGTAGAAAATGCCGACAGGAAAAGATCTCCAAGATTTTGTAGAAAAATAATATTTTGAGAAATATGACTTGTTGATTTAGTAATGTTATTTGGTATAATAAAGACTTTATATAAAATAATTAAAATAAAATAAGTCCTTACCTGGCCAACTTGCTAAGTCCCAAGATCTTGCCCTGTGGTAGGTAACCAATGGAGACCTTGCCGTAAAACGGTACCAAATGGTGTTCACACATAGAGAACATTTCAATGTCTTTCACGACCACCATCTCGTCTGTGTCTTCGTCGAAGATAGCGTTGTTTAACACCTCTGAAATAATTAATTATTTATGAAAAAACAAATTTATTGCAAATCTTTATCAAATCTGCTAAAAACTGTTTCATTTCCAATAGCTGGCTTTACTTGGGGAGATACTTTTTTCCAAATTTGCAAGTGTTTAAGAGTAAATATCCTCATCCTAGCGGAGATAAAACCAGTAAACCAAAATTCTTTCAGCCGTTTTTAGTTACAAGTGGCGTAATAAACGCGATTTTCTTTTACATATTTGTTCTTAATAAGATGTTAAAAATGACCAATGTTATTAGGTTATTAAAAATTGAAAGCCAGCATTTACAAGTATAGAAAATAATTTATATTAATCTGTTTTCTTTTCAAGAAAGTCAACTACTTTCTTTCTGCGTTTTGGCTTATAAAACTTTAATCATTGTTTTTAAGACTATCGCCTACTACTTAGTTCACTTAGAACCTATGTACCCAAGGGTTTATTATTAAATTATAAAAGTTTATCTTCTTATCAACAACAAAGGTGATTGACCCACTATGTTAAAACAAAATTGTATGACATAATCTCTGTAATCGTTATGAAATAAATACATAAAGCATTAGATCAGTGTATTAAATTAAATTTTATAATTATTCTTAATATTCTGTCTATTGGTTGATAAACTGTGACCTGTAACTTTGAGTTTTACCGTTTTTTATCTTCATTGTAATACGTTATCAATAAAATAGAAAAGAGCCGTGACTCTGCTTTTATTTATTTAAATATTTGTACAATGTATAAAATTCGTGATAAAGAATTGGATAAATATTATACTGTTTTATTATTATCTAATCTTTTTCTTTATTTAAATTATTAAAAACATTCCATTAGATGAAGATTGTTTTGAGCAAAAAATATCTATGTATATAACATTATATTGTTTTTATACATATTTTATAATCAAATTATAAAATAAAGAATGATATAAGACTCGATTCTCTCATTGTTATCATGAGAAATAATATTATCTGCAATATAGCTTTTAAATTAAAATGTAAAATTTAAGTAGATTTTGTTAGTAAGATACAATTTTTTGTTGATTATCTTTTTATTATGTGGATCTATAACAATTTTGAAACAAAATATTTGATTTCTTAGCGTCAAATAAAATATTATTTGAATAGGTAAGGTGTCATTTCATTTTTCATCATTGTGTAGAGATATAAAGTTGCTTGGCAAATATAGTTTTGAGCTATAAGGCTGCCATTTAGTTAAGGAAAAGCTAAAGCAATTTAAGTATTTCATAAATAAATGTTATACAATAAATTTATTACCTTCTAAGCTCTGATCGTAACCCTTTGTGAAGAACAACATAGCTTTGGCAGCGCGCTCTGGCGTCTTTAGGAGACCTTCCCTCTCTGGGTCCTCTCCCAATCCTGGAAAATAAAAGATAATCATATCCTAAAACATAAAATAAACATTATACCATCCCACTATTATAAATGGTAAAATTATCCCAATCGGTGAAAGAAAATTGTGAATATCAAAAAAATCGACAACACCTCTCAAAAATTTACTGTATGGTAGATTGGCTCAAATAGCTTATAAGAAATATTGTTGAAGTGGGAATAAAATTGGCTTAGGTACTATAATATATGATAATGAACGAATATTAGGAAATTCTGATAGCGTTAGATTGCGAAGTTATCTCTTATACATTTTGGATAAACCATGTCTTTATTTGAGATAGAAAATAAACAGTATATTATGAAAATAGCAGTTTATTTTATTTTAAACGCTATAGACATATTTATAAGTGTTCCTGGTAAAATTTTACAACAAAAAAATATACTTTACACTCATCATAACATTTGAAAGTAAATTTATTCCAAAATGCAATTTTATTACCCATTTTATTATTCATAACCCTAGGTTATATACCGTTTAATAATTTATTAATCGTAACTTATTGTGGAATAAGACCGGCTACTCACATACCTGCCGCAGGGGCAATATTGGAACAATCTCGGTTGGTCGGCGGTCGGAGTAATATCAGTTGTTCTCTAAATTGCCCCTGCTTGCCTATACACATCACAATTAACCCATTGAGCCCCGAACGGCCAGATCCGGCCGCGACACAATAGATTTTCTATTGTGTCTGTGATTCCGGGGCCTGATGGATTAAGGAGCCAATTAATGGTCCAATATTGGAATATTGCCCCTGCAGGTACGTGAGAAGCCAGTCTTAATGCAATTTTAACAGTGTTCATAACCCTAGGTTATATACCGCTTAATAATTAATCGTAACTTACCGGTAAGCAAGAGTCTGTAGGAATTAGCCATGTCGGGTAAGAGAGCCTCCCTGGTAGGTGGTCTGTGGTCCAGCTCGAGGTCATGGTGGAATGTGCAGTTTTCGTGGCCTGGAATAAAGAAAAAGAGTTAATAAGAGAAATATTTTAGTGTGGTAGAGGAAGATATAATATTAAAATAAAGATTTATTAAAAATCTGTGTAGATGGTAAAGGAAGAAATTACAGATTTAAAGTTTTCGTGGTTAATTTGATTTAATAGAAGGATACAAATATTATATTTTATTAAAAGATTTAATACGTTAATTTATTTTGTATTTCATTTTAAATATTTTACAAACGTACGTATTTATTATTACTAAATCTACACATTCTTTTATGTTTATAAATTCTAAAAAGAGTATTGTCTGAATGATTTAATAAATTATGCTCATTTATGTACCTTTAATAAATTAAGTCTTAATCTATCTTGCATTGATTTACTAAGAAATAAAAAAGCTCATAAAAATATACCAACTTCATTGAATATTTCGATCTTATTTCGATATTCAATCAGATAAAAGCAGTGCAAATTTTGATGAAATTTATGGAATAGATAAATCTTATTTAAATACTAACGGCTCAATAACCTAACAAAATATACCTACAACCATATTATAATAAATCTGAATTACAATAGATACAATCATAATAAAGGTAATAGTTTCATCATAATAAGAACTTTAGCATACATTTATTCACCACAATATAATACAATACATTCAGTTATACCTTTTACATATATACAAATATATCTAAATTGTCGCTTGTAGAGTCAAAATTATAGCTTCAAAAGTATGCATTCATAATAAAGAAAAAAAGTATATCTATTTGTCTGGGCTATTGTCCAAAACGGCTAGATCGAACCAGCTATGTTTTAAATGACATATAGCTCCAAAACTTTTATTTATTTGGATAGTCATAGATCAAAATAAAAAACGATTAATTAAGCTACTTACCTAATACATTATAAACACAAACATACTAAAAACACCGATTGAAATCTATCGAACATAAAATGCAAAAATAAATAAATAAACAAATACTATACAGGGTGTCCACCTGTTGGTATACAAAGCTCAAAGGAGGTTATAGTTTTACATACGCTGAGTACGTAAAAAATACTTACAAAATTCCAGACGCAGTTTTTTTTCAAATAGATGAATTCTTAAAACTCTAAGTGTACACCCATATCAAGTAACCCACCCAGCGTTGCTACCAGCACGTGACCTATCGTTTAAGATTATGTTTTCATAGACAAAATGCTCATATTAGCGAAGCGGTATATGCCGGCTGCGCAAAGCTAGAGAAGAAAACATGGATTTTCAGGAAAAATTTAGCAAAAATTTTTTGATGTAATTTTGTTGTTTAAGTATTTTTACGTGATCAGTGTATGCCAAACTACAAGTCCCTTCGCGCTTAGTATACCAATAGTGGGACACCCTGTATAAAAGATTTAAAAAATCGTAAGTCATGTGTAATTTACACTATTTAGTTTTTTCTTAACATTTTCCTGTTATTTTATTCCAATAAATTTGGCTCCCATTTATTCGTATTTTTTTGGTTATTCCTAAAGGAAATACCTACCTACACTAATTATAGGAATAACCCATAGAAATCTAAATAACAAGACACATAGAAGTGCTATAATGTCATAATTCGTATGAAAACCGCTGTCGCCAAAATCAACACATTCAAACCGAAAGCTAAACAGTACACACAAGTAAACTATGCCTTTTATTGGACAGCTTGATTTTAGTGAAAACTAACTTATCTATTAAATTAAGCTTTTGAATATGTATCCTAACGCACGAATTTACGGTTTATTTTAGAATAACATCCCTAAGTATATGAGACTTTTTGCTCCAATACGAACAAACGTGATAATAAGAATGGTCGACTGTGTCATTCATTGTTATTTCAATTACTATGGTGACACTCGTAATACTTGTAAATATTCTATAATTTTAAGGAAAAACGGCATTATTTCTAAAAAAAAATATTTTCCGATGAAATATTATTCCTTTATAAGTATAATTACAACTTGTGGAAGAATTTCCGCAATGGGAATTGCTGAAACACACCATGTATACACTCATACGTCTCCAGAGCAACTGAACAGTGACGAATGCACTGGTGATGTGCAAATCACCTGAGTGGCGACAAGGTCACGCACGCTTACGACTTCTAGTGTCTTGTTATTTAGATTTCTATGGAATAACCCAACGAACAAAGGCATACAAACATATCTATACTAATATTATAAATGTGAAGAGTTTGTTTGATTGTTTGAACTCGCTAATCTCAGGAACCTGATAGTATTTGAAAAATTCTTTCAGTTTTAGATAACCCATTTACCGAGGATGTACCCTATAGGTATAGGCTATCATCATCAACAGGAGTGGAGCACTGCGAGTAAAAACGCGGGGCACAGCTAGTAAACGATAACCTTCTTGTCTAAAAGTGAAATATATGAACCACGTAACAATCAGTCATTACCACTTGACTCAATTGTCAATAATGGTTATTAATAAACGATGTTTTATAATATAGCGTTGGTTATTTTCCTTTTATATTTTTACTAGCTGTGCCCTGTGGTTTTACCCGCAGTGCTCCACTCCTGTTGGTCTTAGCGTGATGATAGATATAGCCTATAGCCGTAGTACTATTATACTATATTCTTTGCTATAGCCTCGATAAATGGGCGAAAAATCTAACACCGAACGAATTTTTCAAATCGGACCAGTAGTTCCTGATATTAGCGCGTTCAAACAAATAAACTCTTCAGCTTTATAATATTAAGTATAGATATTTCTATGGGAAGATAAATCTGAATTAATTATTATTATAAATGCGAAAGTAACTGTCTGTCTGTATCTTCTTTACGCTTTAACAACGAACCGATTTAGATGAAATTTGGTATAGAGATAGTTTGAGACCTGAGAAAGGGCATAGGATAGGTTATTATAGGTTTATAACTATTTTCCTTTCACTACGCGGATGACGTCGCGGGCGGAAAGCTAGTTTTCTATAGTTTAAGAGACTTTTAAATAAGTATTAATGAATTTATTCGTGGCGTATGATATGGTACAAATACGCTTTCTATCGTTTCAGTGTCTTATATAAACATTTTAATGAATTTCCTTGTATCGCGATGGAACACACATTCGACAAATCCGCATTGTGATATACGGGAACCACGATGTATGTTGGCTACATAGCGATCATTTCATAGCTGTCTATCTGTATGCACAGATCTTTGAAATTAGGGAACAGATTTTGATGGTATTTTATAAATAGAAAGAATGATTCAAGAGGAAGGTTTTAGTATACCAAGTTTTAGAAAAAGCAGGCGAAGCCGCGGGTGGAAAGCTAGTATTATATAGATTGTAGATTTGAATATAAAGAAGATATAATTTTGTAACATTTATTTTTACCAATTGAAAATAGGATAGCTCTAGTTTTTATGTTTGTATGATGTTATATTTGGAAAAGTTGCGTCTATTGTAAAGGTTAAAAAAATGTTGTTCATTTGACTTTTTAAACGTAAAAACTTCCGCATGGTTTAGTGGTTAATTATATATTATTATATTGTAATTTGGAGATCCTGGATTCGATGCCGATGGCGAAAAATAAGTATATTAATAACATATAATATGAGATTGAGCCTCACAACACAGGGGATCCTAGTGTGGGGTTCAATGCAGCATATGTAACTATATTATGTAACATTTTTTGAAACTAATAAAGAAATTTTTCATTTTTTACAAAAATGAAGAAACTCATTCTTTCTGAGAATATCACAAGTTATCTTTTACGAACCTGATCTGAAAATTATAATACGTTTTTTCTGTAATTCATTGACCGATCGCAAAGATTTTTCTCAAATGATCGTATTATATTTTATTCAACTTTCAGTACCTACCTATACCTACAAGATAAATATTATTTACAAATTTAATTTATCATATTATAGTATGTATTCGATTCATAGAATTCGAAGAAAATTATAAAAGAAATACTTTTGTGTTAATATCATTTTAAAACAAAATTAAAATTTAAAACACATGATAAATTAAGTCTTTAAAAGCTAGCTTTAAAGTTAATCTTAATATAAATAATATACTTAAAGACTAAAAATATAACCAAGTTCCCAGATAAGTAGATTAGGGCTTGAACGTTATAGTTAATTGAAAAGGGAAGATCCTTATTAGAATCTATATTTAGATATCAATAACCGAGTTTACGAAGAGAGTTATTCTAATTTTTACGACTCAAAAGCGTATCTTATAGGTAATATCTGTTTTTTTTTATATTCTCTAGAACAGACGTTAAAAACTGTACCTTATTAATTTAATATAGGCATTTTTTTATATTTTCTCATAAATATTTAATGTCAAGAACAACTAGTGTATCATAAATTTAATATCCGACGAAAGAATATATAACTACTTTCATTTTAACTATTATATTATATCATACTGATTAGTAAATTTATTTTGAAGCAATATCAAATATAATAGTGAATATTACTATCATAATATTGCAGTTAAAATGAAATCTAGATTCTAAAGAACACTAAAAAATAAAACATCTATAAAATCTCAACAATAAACAAAAGAAAGCAAACAATAGAAACAATATCAATGCATTTGACATTAGACTCGTGCATTTGACAGGTAAATGACACAGATAAAAAATAATATAGATAAAACAAACCAGGCGTAGTGGAGGTCCGCGGCGTGGCCGGCGTTCCAGGAACATCGAGGTTTCCCTCCGGATCGTTTATATGGAAATTCTTTAGTGCTTCAGGCGTCTTTTTGAATTTACCACCAAATGATCCCTTCTGACAAACGTCCCCGTTCTCTTTGTCCTCAGAAATTGAGTTTTTTATCGATCGCGAACTGATTCGACGGATCAGAGACGATGGTGGTACGTCATTGGTATCTTTTCCGTTTACGGCGGCCATGTTAGCACATGAACGTCTAAAATTGATTTTATTTAAAATTTAATATTTATTTAATTGTGAACGTGCGGATTGCGTGGCGACTACGCTCAAGTGATTTGCGGACTGACCTAACCCCTGAGGTTATATTCGAGACACGTTGTATGTTGATAGCCTTACTGTCAATTTGCTTCCGAGTGTTTATTATGTTACAATTACAGTTTTGCTATCTTATTACATAAATTGTTACTTTGTAGCTTAATAGAACGTTAGGTTCACGCGGTTCAATAAGTTTGATGTGTGATCATTTTGCCGCGCTTTTTTCGAAATTTTTTCGCTTTTTTTGCGTATAAGCCCGCGAATTTTTTTTTAAATTTTAAAAAGTGGCCAGTAACATTAGGCCAGTTAGAAACTAGCAGCATTGGTAGACAAAAAAAAAATGTGAAAAGAAGTCTTTTGCTTTTTTCGTGTTTTAAAAATGCGTACTTTCAGCTTTACAATTTATGATTTGGTACTAATGAGTTGAAGTTCTCATTAATAGTTAATGCCATTAAGTTTAAAGTGATTGATAACTATAATGATGCAATATGATTACATAACGACTAATGACATATTATCTACACTACTTCCTATTTAATATTATAATCTGAAAGCTTATATTATTAAGGCGGATTATATGCGAAAACTCGTGTAGATTTTCACTTAGAATGTAGAGAGATAATATCCATATTATTTTTTAAATAGACGGACACATTTTTAAAGTGAAACTTCTTTGGAAATTTCGCACATTTTTTTTTTCTTCTAAGGTAATTGAACGTATATAGTATTATTATATTTTAAACGTATTTTCTCAAATCTTAAAGGATTACAAAAATTACATGTGTCAACTTAGTTGTTTTTACTACCGGATTTATGTCATGTCAATTTTTTTTAATCTTAATTTTTTATCTTTATAAATAAATGATGTCAGTATAAAAAGGGAATGGAAATATCTAATAGTCGATGTTTGTGTCATCATAAAATATTAATGAGAGATGTCATGTCTTTGGACTCTTATCTTTGACGTATGTTGACATTCTAGGTCAATTGTTTACCCCACTGTAGCGTGTTTAAATCTTGTTAATTGGTAATTATGAAGCTTTTTACGTGTTTAAAGATACGAAAGACTTAATTATTATATTGTGTATCGAACAAAGAGATTATTATGCGCAGTATGAAGATATTGTCATATTGTTTTAATAAGGAATGATTTAATGTTTTCTTGATAAAATGTAGAGGAAAGTTTAATGGGTAGCGTCTTCGATGCGATCGGAAGTTTGCACGCGTGAAAAATAATAATAATAGTTTAAAAAAACTAAAAAACACGCTTTTTATAGAAAACCGAACTTAAAAATAGAAAATTTTATCAAATTAGTGTATTGTCATCGGTCCTCAATAAATCTACAAAGTTTGAACGAAATCTGGCCGTTTAAAGTGGGTCAAAATCGCGCCCAAAGAAGTCGGTTACAAACAAACAAACATACAGGTGAAGCTAATATAAAGCGTGTAAAAAAGAGCGTGTCAACAAAGAAAAGAAAAACTTCTTTGGCAAGATTCAAAGATTGTTCCAAAATCGGCGCCTTATGGGGAGGCTCCCTAAATTTTATGTGAATTTGCATTAATATTCTGAAACAGTCACACAATCAAAATGGAACTTTAGTGTATGATTTATTGTGTCTTTTTCTTTCCATGTACAAGACAGTTACGTAATTGTAACATTTTCGCTCGATTCATTTTTTATTCAAAAATTTTGCCTTTTTTAAGGATTATTACATTTTTTTTAAGATTTGGATTTTATGTCTAAAATAAACTTTAAGTTAACAGTAAGAAAATATAGTTTACTATCCAATCCCAAGATATTTTTTCTCTAGATCAAATATTACTTTAGTTATAAACGAAATAAGAATTGAGACTTACGAGATTTAGTTTCGAGCTCGAACGCGATCAAAGAGCGCACGCGATATTCAACTTTATTACGGCTGTGTTAGCGTCTAGCACCGTATCGGTCTAATCGGTCACTCAGTGCCAGAAATCATGTTAGGGAGCCTCCTCTTAATCCATGACCTTGAAATTTTTCTCTCAACGCGCTTATAGAACTTTTACTTCTATAAGAAAAAAGCAGACGCATCCACGAGACTTTACCATTAATAGTGTTAAAATGTTCTGATTTCTCATGATAATATTTTAATGTCTACATTTTAGTAATGTCTACAGTTTAGTATGGTAATAAATAATAATGTTACATATTATATATTTTGTAAAATTAAATTGTAAAACTGACATGATTAAAAAGAGTAACTATGGAGTTTCTTGCCGATTCTTCTCCGTAGATACTGCTTTCCGAATCGGTGGTAAATGTTAAAAACTGTGGTTAAAGATATATTATAATGACGTTTCAAAAGTGCTTCTAGAAGAATTATAAGTAATTGAATAAATAAATGTTTGAGTTTGAGTTTAGTGTCTGTCACATTAATTTATATTCTACAAATTAGTAGATAGGTATTTAAAAACATGTTTTACGAGATACATATGTAATTTTCAGTATAATACCATTTTTTGTGTTAAATACATATTATTTATTTTGGATTGATTATTCGTTTTATGTGTGAAATATCTTTATCATTAAGAGGGGGTATAAAGCAAAATTACGAATCTTCTATTAGATGATGTCTCAGGAACTACTGGTCCGATTTGAAAAATTCTTTCGGTGTTAGATAGCCCATTTATCGAGGAAGGCTACAGGCTGTTTATTATATAATCACGCTAAGACCAAGAGCGGAGCAATACGGGTAGAGCCGCGGGGTACAGCTAGTGAAATATATTATTCTAATATAACAAGATATAATATTATCTACTAATCTATGATCACATTTTTTGTTCTAATCACCCGAAAGTGACTTGCATATGTATAAATTAAAATATTATCAAAACGCATATGGAAATTACCGAAATTTACATAAAAATGTTAACTTTTGTTATAACGAGTGTTTCTTCGTCTGGTTTATGGTAATATTTGTAAATTTTATATGTTTGACGATTTATAAAATAGCTTATAAATTATCTAGTGCAATTTAGTGTGGTATGTATATTGATATTAATATTTGTGGTAAAAATTACGCAATATAATCTCAGGAATTCTGGCCGATTTGAAAAATTCTTTCGGTATTAGATAGCCCATTTATCGAGGAAGGCTATATTACTTAATGATCTAAGGTTATATTATAATATTACTAGCTGCTCCGCGCGGTGTCACCCCCGTGGCTCCTCTCCTGTTGTTCGTAGCGTGATGATATATAGCCTATAACCTTCCTCGATAAATGGGCTCTCTAACACCGAAAGAATTTTTCAAATCGGACCAGTAGTTCCCGAGATTAGCGCGTTCAAACAAACAAACAAACAATCAAACAAACAAACAAACTCTTCAGCTTTATAATATTAGTATAGATTATCATCACGCCAAGACCAACAGGAGCGGAGCAATGCGCGTAAAACCGCGGGGCATAGCTAGTAATAAATAAATTCAAATCCTAAGTTTAAATATAGTTGACCCAGATATTGTAAGGGTCAAAAACTGCACGTTTTCAACAGATGTTGTTTAAGTACAATATTATTATACGCACGAGTAGTGATTTGCGCTTAATTTTATCAATACTAGTTGCGGTCTGTGGTTTTACTCGCTAAAATCTGCTAAATTATTGTTATAAAATATATTGTTTGTATGTTGAGAAGTATAGCTTTAAGAGGTGATTGTTTGTAAAAGTTTTGTAATTTTTAGATATATTTTTGAAGTGAATATATTTTTAGGCGCGTTGGAGTAACGTTTGGTATCTTTGAATATTGCCAAAGAAGTTTCACTTCTGTCACGTGTGCTCGGTGTTTTCACACACACCCTTTTTTTGTTAGTGCTTTTTAATAAGATGATTTTTTTCTTGAACGTATAAATGATGTAAATTATAGTTGTTATTGACGTTTAATCAGTTTGACGTCTTTTACATTACAAACAAACATTTTTCATAATATTAATATGTTTTCTCATTGACTATTCTATTATTGGTAACAATCACGTAACAATGTTTCATTGAGAACTTCCTATCTTTATTAATGGGTTTAATAATTATCGTTGATTTGATTTGACAGTTAATTATAATATTATGATACATCTTAGTTACTTAATGATCTAAGTGATACATAGTTTGCATTAGCGAAAACAAAATTTACACACATGTTACACATATTTTGAACTAACTTTCCGCCCGCGACTTCGCCCGCTTTTTCAAAGAAAAGCAAGCATAGTTAGCAAGTTCTATAAATAAATGTGTGTTAGTTACACAATTTTACACACCTTTATAGATTGTTAATTTGTTTTTTTGGTAGAATTTTTTTGTTGGATTAAATTAAAGGTCTTTAAAACTCTTTAATATAAAAATAAATTGCAAAATGTGTTGGTAAGCGCATAATTCGTGAACGACTGAACCGATTTCGTTAATTCATTATTTAAAATATTCCTTGAAGTACGAGGATGGTTCTTATGGAGAGAAAACGTAAACATGTACTACGGGCGAAGCCGGGGCAGACAACTAGTTTTGAATAAATTTGACGTAAAAGTTCTATAAAAAGAGTCTTAGTATACAACGCACTTATAACTTTTACATATTTTTATTATGTTTATTTTTTGGTATTGTCTTATGCAATTTTGTTTTATTGGATTTTTCTTCTAGAATAAGATAACAGATAGATACTTATTACATTTTAAAAGGTTAAAAATACGGTCGAAGCCGGGGCGAACGGCTAGTTAAGTTTGCATGTTAAATAAATATATAATGAACTTGATATTGATATAATGAAAGTCGAGGTTAATATTTTCGAGTATAGTTAATTAGTAAGAACCTTGGTTATATCTAAACTAGATCGTTGAAATAAAGGATTTGTTGTTTAACCGACTTCAAAAAAGAGGCGAAGTTGCTTGGTATCTCTTTAGAAACATAGATATAAAATACTAGCTGTGCCCCGCGGTTTTACCTGCATTGCTCCGCTCCTATTGGTCTTATCGTGCTGATATATTAAAGCCTGCCTTCCTCGATGAATGGATTATCAAGCACCGTATTATTTCACTGTTCGACAGTCCATTTACCTATTGAGGAAGGCTATATGATATACATATATGTATTACTATATATCATCACCAATAAGAGCGGAGCAATGCGGGTAAAACCACGGAGCACTGCTAGTATATGTATATTATAAAAAATCCCATTCATTTAAAATAAATAAATGTTAAAATACACTTTATATTAAATGTGGAATTAACCAATGTTTTTTTATCTGTGTTAAGTCGTAATAAAAATGCATATAATATAATTATGTATATAATATCAAAAAAAATCTACGCATTAACAAAATAAATAATTTTCAAGGTTTAATTACGGAAATGATAACTTATTATTAAAATTTATTAGATATAAGGTGCAAGTAGCCTTAATATGTAAGTCAATGTTAAAAAAAATACGTTTCTCAGAAGATATGTTTATTAAAATTAAATTAAAACACATACATATATGTATAGATAAGAATTTTAAAATCACTGAATGAACGTTAAACTAAATAGTTTGTTTCAATTTTCTTTATTTTTTGGGGTTTTTTGTTTATTGTTTGTAATCATTATGTTCTACTAGGTGTCCTGAAATAATATGTTTTTTTAATCATAAAAAAGAGCCTGTGTGCCGAGCACACCTGTCAGAAGTGAACCTTCTTTGGCAAGATTCAAACATACTAAAATCGTCGCCTTACTACATGACGTGACGGTATTGCCATGACGCGACCTTGAAATTACTCTCAACGCGCCTAAAGAAGTTTCACTTCAAAATTTCATCTTTATCGAGTAAAATTGGCTATTTTTTATTCCGGACCAACTCGAGCGAATTCGTGGAAAGCGGCTTGTATTTATAACATACATATTATGATTACTTTTTAGATTTATTTTTTGCTTTAAAAGTCTAAACTAGACGTCTTATTAAATAATATCCTAAAACAATAACAAGATATAAATTTTTGGAACATAAAAATGCTATCAAATACCTACTACAACAAAAACACAGCAGTACCTTATGAGACGCAAGGAGTGGAAACTGTATTAAATTAAAAAATATGGATAAAACAATTATAATATTTGATTTAATTTTGGTAAAGACATTGCGAATCCTTGGCAATTTATAAAATATTTTAAAAGTTATATGTATAATATATAGGAATGAATATGAGATATGATTATATGAGATTATAAAGAGCGTAATTTAAGCTTTTAAATTGTTTTAAATAAATAGATTCGTAACATTGTTCATTAGAGGACTTAATTAATAAATTATGCCACAAAATTTCAGTAATAGACTCTATTCTGATTCCTCTTAAACCTAAAATGCAACTATAACTGTTAGAATAACATTAACTGACATTGTTTCAAGCATGTATTGATTGCATGTGACCTTAATTATTATATATTACTAGCTGACCTAGCACACGTTTACAGGCCACCCTTATTTAGGAGTATTAGTGGTAGTTGAAAAAAAAACTTATTCTCAGATTTACGAACTATAAATACGAAAATTTTCATTAAAATCGGTTAGGCTATTTCGGAGGTTGGTTAAAAGTTAACACAAAAATTGTGTAAAGTGACAAAAATTCTGTATAGGTTATATTTTTATATGAATTTTGTACTATTTCGATATTTTTTTTTTTTATTAAAATTAGTGCAAGAACTATAAGAAAGTTGTATTAGAACGTAGTAATGTAGGTTTTAGCACAATAGTAAAATTATTTAACCAAAAGCGAACATTGCATCAGAAATAAGAATGCGCGTAGAATTTTAATCTTTATTCAGATTTTGGACTAGATTTCAAATGACTTGGTTTTAAATATATCACTTTCTTTTCTATAAAAATAACTTGCCGGTTTTTTTTGACCTGATATTATTCAGGTGTTTTATCTGAGTTTTTTAGCTGTACTATAAAATAAGAATGAAGGTCACTTTGAGAAAAATGGTACTGTATAGAGATGTGGAAATTTTTCGGTTATGGTTTGTACCTTTGTTTATTTTTAATGTTAATTTGATATATGTATTTTAATTTTTATTCATACTTTAAAATTTTTGCGGGTTTTTTGAGTTTCTTGCTTCTAATATTATCGCCGAGTGAAGCCGCGAGTACATAATATAAACATTACCTGTATTGAAATTAGTACTACACAGTAAAAAACTAAAATTGTAATGATACTAAAGAATATGATTAGCTTGAATTATGCCTTAGGATATTGTAATTGCAATGAATACTCAAATTATTTCCTTTGTCCTAAAAAATGTATGAACTCCGGTTGTGATTGCCTTTAAAGAAATAATTATGGTTGATATTATATGTCACTTTTATTATTCTGTGATACTAGTTATAGCGCGCGGCTTTATTCGTTGTTCTTATACAGACTAATCTATCTCTGTGCCAAATTGCATGCACATGGGATAAGCCGGTAAAGAGAAAATAGGTTTCCCATAGGGAATATTTTTGTAGTTGTTTATTAAGAGAATGTTCGAGATTAAACCATACATAAAATATGGTGTGCGAGTAACTAGAAAACTGACGTTATCAATGAATAATATATGAACAGCACAAACTACTAGAATTGAAAATTGGAAATTTTGCAATAGGTATGCTTTTTTGTGGTTGATACAGTTAAAAAACTATTTAATAAGATGATATTGTTGTATGATTGATCCTTGATAAGTGTACAAAGTTTGAATTAAATCTGTCCGTTTAAAGTTGGTCAAAATCAAGTCTAAAGGAATCGGTTACATACAAACATGTACAGGTGAAGCTATTATAACCGTGTTTAAAACAGGGTTATTTTACATGAAATTCCCTTAGTTATGTATATTTTAAAGGATCTTTAGCCAATCATTACAAAAAATTGTGCAATTGCAATTTTTCATATCATCTGTTTATTTTGCATATACTAGTTAATATATATGTATTATATTTAATTGAGCTAACGTTGAATATATTACGGGAAAAACGTTAATTGCCTGTTGCTTATTGAACAAAACCTCGTGTTTGTGTTTTTTATTGAGTACTTGATGGGAATAATTCGTTTTGCCTTTGCAAAGAATAAGGTAGTATGTATTTTTGGCAGATGCAACACTATTTTGGTGTGAGCTCGAAGGAGTTTATAGAAAATTATAAAATGAAGTACATTGTATTGAAAGAATAGTACATTGTATTGAATATTTAAATGATAAATGAAAAAAAAAAATAGAAGAATCTAATAACTTTTTAGCATGGATGGTTAGTATAACCGGAAAAGCTGGGCTTAGCAGCATAAAACTTTGTACAAAAAGTAGTTTTTCAAAGACAGGACTCGGAAATTTACCGTCTTACTAAGATGGCGATAATAATTAACTGCATTATTTAAATGCTTTATATTATAAATATTTATTCTTGCGATTATTAATCATACAAAAAATTAATCACGCACACTAAGAAATAATAATGTTGAGAAATAGGAATGTGAGCGAAAGCGCATTAATACACAGCTGCATACAGGGTTGTCAACACAACTAAAATAAAATAAAATAAATAGACAACAAAAAAAAATCTCCAAATCAACCATTTAAGTATAATTGTGTATGTTCGAAGCGATCGGCTATTATAATAATTATACATTTCAAATTATTTTACATAAAAAATATTTTTTTATCAAAATGTAATCGATCTAACGTAATCGCAGTCAATTAACAGCATTTTTATTATTTAATGGGACAATTACGCTATTAAAATACTTAAAAATTATTGTTAGATTAACAGAAAACCCAATAAAAATATGAGGTAAACATACATAGAGGTAAAACTGGATATTATTAGGTTTTTACTGTCTGGGAAAAATCATATCTGTACATAATGTCCAAATAATATCAAAATTGCAACTTGGAAATCCGGTAGGTAGTCATTTTTTTATTTTATTTTATATATTTTTACATATTGAAATAGTTTATAAAATCATTTTGATAAGATAATTTAATTCCAAATACTTTTTAAGATTTTCCGTACAGTGAAAACCAACACATACCTATTTAAAATTACGAATTTTTAATATAAACTACTTGATTGATTTATTTATATAATGTAGATGAACATATTTTAAGAATATATAAAAAAATAAAATATGGCAACCCTATATAATTATTGTCATGTAAACAATCGTGAATAAATTATAGCGTATTAGGAATAAAATTAACATCCGATTGTAATAAAATATTAATTTTAAAATGATTTTTTTTATCAATTAAGGATTTAAAGTTAATATTTGAAATTAAAACTTTTAAAAATTGACCTTCTTGGTTATTTTTTTCTATCTTTAGAGGTTTCAAAGTTATTTTTTTGGAATTCATAATGACCTTATGTATTTCAAATTCATACATAAAATAAAATATATAACGTATTTATTAAAAAAAAAACTAACAATTTTCTGTTTTGCATAAGGTTGTATACCTTATGCCATATCAAATGTTACTTTATCTCCTAGCTAGTTAACAACTCTATTAAAATCAATCTAGCCGTTGCTACGTCCCATTTTCAAACAATTCCATATAACATACAAATTTTGTTTTGAACCCCCATCAAAGATGGTCCATAAGTGATGTGGTTATCCTTCCAAAAGATTACGTAAAGGCCTTTTGATAATTACGAACTGCCGTTAACTTCAGGGTTGCCTCCTGTACTTTATAAAAAAATATTTATGTGCTTAATTTCGAGGTAATGATATTGTTTACTTTACGAGGTAATTAAAGTAAATGAAATAACAGTATCTCTTATTTTTTGTTGTTTCTTAAATATCAATATTTTATACGGGAAAATATATGGAAATTGTAATACTTTATCACTACATAGTATAAGACAGTCGCTTTCCGTCGTCTGTATGTCCGTATATCTTTAAAATTAACGCAACAGATTTTGATGAAGTTTCTTTAATAGATAAACTATATCTGCTTTGCAAATTACATTAGAAATCAACCTAATATTAATATAAAAAATGGTTGCCTGTAAAGTCGGTTTTACGGGCGAAGATTTTACGTGACAACGTCTTTTTCTCGGTAGAATATTTATGTGCTGCGCGCGCGGCAGACCGCGGGCCTCTCTCTCGTTCGGTGACTGATCGTAACGTTACCGAGCGTTACACTTTTTCATAAGTGACTCCCAGTCGCAACCTAATTTAAGACGTTGTCACGTCAAAATTCATTCTTGCCCTAACCTTATTAAATTAAATTGTTCATGTCACCAAATCAATAAAGTATCAAGCACAAAATATCTCGGAGTAATAATAGACGAACGTTTGTCGTGGCATCTCCATCTAGAACTCCTCATGACAAGGACTAGAAAGTTTATATGGTTCTTCAAGGCTTTAAGACATGTCGCAACGTCAGATTTGCTGATAATTGTATATGTATCACTTGTTCAATCGGTGCTAACATATTGTATTACCGTATGGGAAGGGGCCACCAAAACGAAATTCCTAGATCTAGAGAGGGCACAAAGATCTTTACTTAAGGTTATCCATTTTAAACCTTATAGATTTCCGACTCAAGAATTATATTCGGTGTGTGATGTTCTTACAGTTCGTAAGCTGTACATATTAAATATTGTTTTGAAACAACACAAAAGTTTAAAATATGATCCTAACCTTGATAATAGAAGGAGGAAAACATGTGTGGTTCCCAATGTATATATGTTAAAACCGCATATGCTCGAAGACAACAGGCTAAGCAATCTTCTTGCCTATATAACTTAATAAATAAAGCCTTAAATATATATCCTAAAACAGCGAAGGAGTGTAAATAACAACTCATTAAATGGTTAAAATATAAAAATTATGAGGAAATAGAGGAATTATTAAAATTAAATAAAATATTTTTTAAATAAACCTACATATGTAATATATACACATTACACACACACACACACACACACACACACACACACACACACACACACACACACACACAAAGATACACACCTGTTCTGTTCTTTATAATATATCTGAATAGTTTTTACATATTTATCTTTATATCGCTTTTTACTTTATTGAAGAAAATGTTATTCGTGTAACAATAAATGGTAATGTAGGTACTCTAGGAAGAGCGAGATGTTCTAACACAAGCTATTAATGCTTAAAAGGATGACTGATAAAATTGTAAAAATATTTGTTACTGAATAAATATTTTTGATTTTGATTTTGATTTTGATATAGTGATTCAAGAGGAAGGTTGTAGTATATAATTTGTTTAGTTTTAGTACCCATATAATGTTCTTTTTGTACCTTCACTACATAGTATAAAGCAAAGTCGCTTTCTCTGTCCCTATGTCCCTTTGTATGCTTAAATCTTTAAAACTACGCAACGGATTTTGATGCGGTTTTTTTTAATAGATAGAGTAATTCAAGAGGAAGGTTTTAGTATATTATAATTTATTAGGTTTTAGACAAAGCGGGCGAAGCCGCGGACGGTAAGCTAGTAACCAATATAGTCCAAAAAAATTGACAGCCCTATTAAAAATGTCCTTGCTAAAAGTGAATGTTCGTCCTTACTCGGTTTATAGGTTGAGCTTAACAAATCTAAGTTAATTTCAAATGATATAAGTGAAGGCAATTTTGGAACTGTACCTATTAAGACTAGTTACGGCACGCGGAATGCCGTGTTTTGTTGTATAAAGCAAAATCCCATGTATGTTTGTTACTCTTTCACATTAAAACAGCAGTATCTGTATGAAATTGAACACAGAGATAGATTGATTTCTGGATCAGCGTTGATACGCAAGCTATTATTGTAAAGAGGAAGTATTTTTGTTTGTTTATTTGTTTGTAAATCAGAATCAACATAAACCATTTGAAATTATTTCACTAGTAGAAAGGTACTTTGTTACAATGTTATTTTCTTAAATTCACATAACTATTGAACCAATTTTGATAATTCTTCGACGAGAAGACTACACTAATTGGATTTAAATTAAATCCGAGTAGAGCTGGAGCAAACGACTAGTATTTTAGTAAAGTGAGTTTATAATATTATTTTAAAGGTTTCTAACTGAATTAAATCAATATGTTTAAACCTTAAGAAACTGGATTAAATGTATGAAAGTGATCTGGAAAGTAAATTTTAATTTCTTTCCATATTTGACATCCCTATAAGCACAATAATGTTCAATCAATATTTTGTCTGAAACGGCTGTACCAATTTTAACAGGACTTTCATTGATTATAGCTAATGTCATAATCTACTTCACTTTAAGAAGTATTCATAGATATGTACATATGTATAACTTTCAATGTGCGTATAAGAACACCTACTTGTTGCTATCAAACATTATCTTTTCCCAACTTTTTAGAAAACTACGAAAGGTTCGTAGTGCTCACAACATATTGAGCAAATCGGTTTATTCAAAACTATTACGATTTAAAAGAAACATGTCTACATTGTACATATTTACCTAATTTAGCATGGTCTTTTAGAATTTCAAAAAAAAGAAAACATCATAAATAACCTTTTCTACTAGCTGTTCGATTAAAAACTTAAGGAAAAAATTGCAATACAAAATAGATAACATAGTACATATTATAATGTAATAGGTATCTATATTGTATCAGATAATAATTTTTGTTTATTTTTATGTTAAGATTTAACAGTTTTATCATAATATAATGATTGTTTAGTTTTTGTAATTAAGATAAAAAAAATACGCATATGATTGTGATTGATCTTGTGAACTAGATATATGTATGTTAGTAAACAAAATAATTATCATTATAATACGACTCGGAAGCAAATCGTTCGAAACGTATCGATTATCATATATTTTTGTACATACCTATGCAATGTTAATTCAAACGTATCGTTTTTTCAAAGAATTATTTACGCATACGAAATTTCAATAGTTTATATTTACTTACGCAATCCAAACACAAAACACTGGCACAGTAATATTCGCGCGCAATCCGCACAGATTAAATATTGCGTGCTTTTTTTTAAGAATATAGGCATAGACTACTTACGGGGCGTGAAAAAAAAAATAATGTTTCAAAATAAAGGTTCGTTCAGAAACGCGCGCTCGCGTTTCACACTTATGGCTGACTGTCGTCGATGGGAGGTTCAAATGATTTTTGTACGACTGCGCTCGTCGGAGCCCGGGAAATCGATACGTCACAGCAAACGTCAAAAACCTGTTGAGATTCGCGGGTTTTTTTTAGATCACACGTGATTATATTAAGGCGTTTGTTTTGTTTTGTTTGTCCAATAAATAGAATTATGGAGTATTGTTAGATTATTATTACTGCAACTTGTGCAATAGGATCACAGAACATAAATAGGATATTATAATTAATATAATCGAGGTCAAAGGCGGTAATAATCTCTGCGATTTGATCTATTTATTAATGAAATACCTAGTATTTATTATTTTGCTACATATTTATTGCATGCACGTGTATACAGGGTGTCCCACTGTTGGTATACTAAGCTCAAAGGAGGTTATAGTTTTGCATACGCTGAGTACGTAAAAAATACTTATAAAATTCCAGACGCAGTTTTTTTTCAAATAGATGAATTCTTAAAACTCTATATGTACACCCCTAAAAAGCTACCCGCCCAACTTTGATACCAGCACGTGACCTATCGTTTAAGATTATGTTTTCATAGACAAAATGCTCACATTAGCGAAGCGGTATATGCCGGCTGCGCGAAGCTAGAGAAGAAAACATGGATTTTCAGGAAAAAATTAGCAAAAAATGTTTGATGTTATTTTGTTGTTTAAGTATTTTTTACGTGATCAGTGTATGCAAAACTACAAGTCCCTTCGCGCTTAGTATACCAATAGTGGGACACCCTGTATAAAAATCTCAATATTAATTCAGAGTTATAAGCATAATCAAATAGGTACCATTAGCAATGAAACATAAAAATTACATAATAAAAATAGCCTCCAAATGCAACTGGCAACAACCAACTGTTGAATGAAAAAAAAACCTAATGTGTGACGTCAAACGTCACTAATTAATAAATGTGTAGTCTGTGGTCATGGAATGAGGTATATTTATTTTAAAAATCTCCAATTACTCGGTAAAATTTGCGCGGGACTTACCTTTGCTGAGTCATTTGAATAAAACATTAAACAATGTAGGGCTGTGCAAAATGTGTTTATACAATTAATAATTTAAATAGAATTATCGTGGTGTAATTATTTTAGTCATTTATTTAAGAGTTATTTAATTAAGAGAAGAAGGTTTTAGTCAAATTTTTGCGAGGATTTTCGGTAAGTTTGAAAAAAATAATATACTTTTTTATACCACAAAGAGATAATGGCGTCTTGACGAGTGTTTGACGGTATTAAATGCAATATGATTAACCATGTGAAAAATATTTGTTTAAAATTCTAAATTGATATGCATAAAAAGTACCTACTTGAGATATCTTGGTGAGCTCAACGACATTTATAAAAACATATAACAATCATATTTAAATAATGAACAAAAATCAAGTTTGTTCAACCCTAATGCGTTTCTCAATTCCGAGTATAATATATTTCTTATTACCGGCATAAATAATTTGTCCTGTTGTTTTATATCCGCAAAGTTGATAAGATTTTTGGTTTAATTTACCTATTCCATTCTCGTAGTTTGACTAAATAGTTATATATTAGGAGTAGGACTTTCCAAAGCAAGGTGTTCTAAGAATTTTTTTATAGTATATCTCGAAACTCGATCGTTATATGCTATTTAATAGACGCTGGACTCCAATTTATTATTACTGAGAATTGAACCTGAGACCTCTTGATATCAGGCGCTAATTATTAAACCAACGGTATGTACGTAGGCTGTATTTAGAATACACACAGGTTCAAACCTCCAGGGTTTTCCTACAGGGAAAAACCCGGCTAGTTTCCCATTCCTAGGTAATTGTACACATTCCTATATCTACAGAGTGTTTCTTTTTTTTAATAGCTGACCAATTATTATTGGTTAACTACGATGTGATGTCTTCGCGCTGTCAAAACGCGCGAATTTTATAAAGTCGGGCAAGATTCTTAAAATTATCTTCTATAAAAAAATTGTAACTCCTAAAAGAAGATGAAAAGTAATCTATTATATTTATTAACCAAGTTAAATACATTTGAACAATTTTTTTATTATAAATATTGTATAGATAGATAGATTATAATATTATTTAGATAGGATAAGCAAGATCCGTTATAATGACGTAGGTATATCTCATTACGGGATAAACCCAGTACCTACTATGCAGGTAATTTGTGAAGGAGAATAAAATATTGTCTTTTCTATATAAAACCTAATTATTATGTATGTGTCAATTTCACCATTCATACTTGTATAACGATCTCTTACAAGCGAATCATATTCAATTCCGAAAACTTCAACTGACAAACAAATCTAATTTATATTCCAACTAGCTGTGCCCCGCGGTTTTACTCGCATTGCTCCGCTCCTGTTGGTCTTAGCGTGATGATGTATTATAGCCTATAGCCTTCCTCGATAAATGGGCTATCTAACACCGAAAGAATTTGTCAAATCGGATCAGTAGTGCCCGAGATTAGCGTGTTCAAACAAACAAATTCTTCAGTTTTATAATATTAGTATAGATAGTTATATCGGGGCCACCCGCAGTACATGCATCGTATTTGTTAACGCGGCATAACTACGGCCACCCTGCATCGCCTTAATGCATTTTGTATTTCTTCGAACGCAGATTGCAGCGTTGCATTTTTGTTTAGAGATAAGTTTATAGTTTTAAGTTCTCATTCTGGATGTAGAGAGCACATATTAAAGAAGTTTAAATTAAATCTTGTGTTTTTAAAAAACGTCCTTCGGTCCGTCGAAATTTGAGTAGATACTTCAAGGGACAAAAACAACACGCTGTATCAAACAAATAAACAAACAAAAAACACTCAAGTTATTAAAGTAATCGATGTTTAATTGGCGTATTAACAAACACTAATATGTGTATAATTCGTATCGATTAAGCAAAAGTTTTTCATAAATACTTGATTCACTTGCTCAATATTATTTCAAACAAACGAGTAATTAGTAATTAACTAGTTTATAATAGCGTATTGATTCGGACCATTTCACAGCTAAATACCGACATGAAAAATAGTATCCATTTTCGTAATCCATACTATTAATATTATAAATGCGAAAGTAACTCTGTCTGTCTGTCTGTTACTCAATCACGCCAACCAATTTGCATGAAATTTGGTATAGAGATATTTTGATACCCGAAAAAGGACATAGGCTACTTTTTACCCCGGGACATAGGATAGGTTTTATTCCGGAAATCCGACGGGAACGGGAACTATGCGGGTTTTTCTTTGACTGCGCGGGCGAAGCCGCGGGTGGAAAGCTAGTATCTTATATCTATGTTCTCATATTTATCTATATATTATAACTGTAACTGTTATCATATTGTGTTGTCACCGATCCTTGATAAGTGTACAAAGTTTGAATTAAATCTGTCCGTTTAAAGTGGGTCAAAATCGAGTCAAGGAGTCGGTTACATACAAACATACAGGTGAAGCTAATAAAAGCGTGTTAATAAGGAAAATTTAAGTAACTAAAAAATAAATTTTGGTTGCTAAAAATATTATTTAACTAACAAAAAAGTGTCGTGTTACGAGTATAAGTATTTATATTTTGCTAAAAAAATATATTTATTTTTTTATTTTATTATATTTATTTACTTCATAAAGGATCACCAACATGACATACACTGATAACATAGATAAAAGCATTAAAGTAATTACAATCGTAGACATAGGTACTGTCACAATTATAGGCAACCACCACTAAAAATAACATCAAATCCAAGACACACAGTCTGCAGCTAACTGCAGATTAGGTAAAAAATACATATCCAATTTTGACGGCAAAAGAATCGATTAATGTTAAAATAAAACTACATTTGATCACGTGGGTTTTTCGCAATGGTTCAATCGAGAGCAATTCCTTTTTAAATTTATGTACAGTATTTGAGAAAATGTCAATAGTCTTGTTATTGCCAGAAACTATATTTCACAAATGTAAAAGAAAACCGTTCCTTGAGTTTATAGTCACGTTCTAAGCCTAAGATGAAATTACATCTTAGAGCTCTTGAGAAAGATTTAGCTTCAAAAGCTCCTATGTGGAGTGCTCTTAGAATAAAAGTGACCATTTATAGTGGGAAATAAAGTTTTACAGTATAATATTATGTAGTATCATTACATAGTATAAAACAAAGTCGCTTTCTCTGTCCCTATGTCCCTATGTATGCTTAAATCTTTAAAACTACGCAACGGATTTTGATGTGGTT
The DNA here is from genome assembly GCA_029959065.1 of Colias behrii. Lineage (NCBI taxonomy): Eukaryota > Metazoa > Arthropoda > Insecta > Lepidoptera > Pieridae > Colias > Colias behrii. The sequence continues at coordinate 1,385,467 of JARWMC010000027.1, forward strand.
TTTTTAATAGATAAAGTGATGCAAGAGGAAGGTTTTAGTATATAATTTATTGGGTTTTAGACAAAGTGGGCGAAACCACGGCGCGCGGTAAGCTAGTAGGATATATATTGAGAAATTTTTGAAGTGAAACTTCTTTAAGTGCGTTGAGAATAAAACAAAGCCGCGTCAAGACAATACCGTAACGTCATGGAGTAAGGCGACGAATTCATATCTTTGGATTTTGCCAAAGAAGTTTCACTTTTCACACGTGTGCTCGGCATACACGCTCTTTTTCTTCGTAAATACTGCTCTGATTTGGATGCTACTGTCACTGAGAGATAGGTAATGTTTTGATTAAAAATGCAGGAAAAAATTGTTACAGTAATGGCTTACGCAGAAAAATGTTCAATGTTCTTTAAAAAATTTGTACTCAACTATTTTAGAAAATATTAAAACATAAATTTTAAATTATTGCTAATAAAATGTCGAATAAAAATATTTCACACATAATAAAATATTTTAATGATAAGTTATTGGTGTTTTATTAGTAATAAAATATTGAATAAATTATCACAGTATCTGAATCTTGTACAGTTAGCTCAAATTACCATAAATATTACTTTATACTATTACATATAATTAAATTGGTTTATAAATAATAAACTACTGTTAAAGTTATTTAAATTGTATTAAACACACCTATCAGCATATAGGAAGAAAAGAAAATTAAAGATAATAGAAATTATTGGATAAAATGTCTCTGTTCTTGACAACATCTCTAGGACATGCATAAAAACATTCCTCGAGACCACTCTATCTATAAACAAAACAGCATACAAATCCGCTGGTTAGTTTTAAAGATTTAAGCATACCTAAGACAGACAAACAGACAAGCAGGAAGAGACTTTGTTTTATATTATTTATTTTATTAAATAGGTACTAGCTTTCCGCCCGTGGCTCCACCCGCTTTATCTAAAACCTAATAAATTATATACTAAAACCTTCCCCTTCAATCACTATATATATATTAAAAAAAAATCTGTACTGTAAAAAATGTATTTTTAAATATTTAAGCATACATATATAGGGACAGAGAAAGCGACTTTTGTTTTATACTTTGTAGTGAAGTGATGCAATTATAGAGTTTCTTGCCGGTTCTTCTTTATAGATATACTGCTTTCCGAATCGGTGGTAAATGTTAAAAATATGTAATGACGATTCAAAAGTGCTTCTAGAAGAAATCTAATTGAATAAATAAATGTTTGAATTCGTTTGATGAATTATTTACTAAGGGGCGCCATAAAGAGCCCTAACCAAAGACCGACTCTATCTTCTGAGTGCAATAAACTTTAGCAACAAGTTTTCTATATTATATACCTGTAGTGGGTTTTACCAGCGATTTCATAAATTATGATTAACTTCGTGACAATTTAATTCGTGTAACGGTGAAAATGTGTCGATTATTATAATGTTTATATGTTATTATTAAGTAAAATTTAAATTTAGAGCTCGATTTTGTCAAAAATGTAGTTCATTTTCAATATTTAGTTTTTAAAAATGCAAAATGAAAGAAAGACTATCCGGGTAGAGCCGGAGCGAACAACTAGTATTGTATAAAATCTAGCTGACCCGGCTACTTATCACTTAGAAGTAGGTATAGTTTACGACCTATTTTCATATCTACGGAATATATCTACACAAAAACAAATTATAAAAATGTGGACTGATGTTTACAAACTCACAAATCTATACTTAATATTATAAAGCCGAAGAGATTGTTTGTTTGAACGCGCTAATCTCAGGAACTACTGGTCCGATTTAAAAATTTCTTACGGTGTTTGATAGCCCATTTATAACATAACAATAAATAGATTTAATAACTTCATTTGAAAATGAAATTTTCATTCAATCACACATTCCATTACGTTATTATTTATTAAAATATACGTTTCAATGAGTAATTAACGATAATTTTTACAATTTCACTATTTATATTTACTACTTTTAATATAGTTAATTATTATTATAAAAGAACATACTTATATTTAATTTATTACAATAGAACATAATAAAAGTTTATATTTACGACGCTACCATGTTGTAGAGGCAAACAAACGAAAAGAAATATTTTTTAAACTATAGATATAACTATGAATTAATTACAGTTAGCTTATTAAAATTAATACAGGATTTATTTGGTTTGAATTACAATTTTTAACCGACTTCAAAAAAAGGAGGAGGTTATTAAGATCATCTTGTATGTAACAACATTAAACCATTTTCAAACACATTATGCTTTAAGGAAATTTAAGCTTAACATATTAACTACATTCCGGTCTAGTCTAGAACTTTCCAATACAAGACTCAAAGGAAATGGCCAATGTGGATAGAAATAAACACAGTAATCGAAGCAAATTGTTTTTCATTTAATTATAATATCCCAGTTAGTTGTGAAAGCATACCAGTTAAGGGAATGAAAATATTTTAATATCAAACTTAAACATTACTCAACTATAATTTAGAAACGCTTTCGATAATCATAATACATTGAATGAGTAAAAATAATGTAGTTGCTCTTTTAAATCATACAACTTCGTGTATAGTAAGAGAATACCTAATGGAAACTAATTGAATCATGTATTGACGACGTATGTTTAATAAATTAAAAAACATAGACTTAATACCAAAAATATCATCGTCCTAACATGTAAGTAAAAAATGTATTTCTGCAAGCCTTTTCGAGGCGTCCAACAACCAGCCAGCTTCAACATGCAGTTTATAATAAACAATTCTTGATGATTAATTGTATAACAAACATATTAAAGAAACGTTATTTTAGTTTTTATTAATAGTAGATTTTATTAATAGATATTATAAAGACGAAGAGTTTGTTTGATTGTTCGTTTGTTTGTTTAAACGCGCTAATCTCCGGAACTACTGGTCCGATTTGACAAATGCTCATAATCAGATAGCCCATTTATCGAGGAAGGCTATACGTATAATATATATCATCACGCTAAGACCAACAGGAGCGGAGCACTGCGGGTAAAACCGCGGGGCACAGCTAGTAATATTAAGTCATCTCAATGAAATTAAATAGATCGTCATCTATAATATTAAGACAATAATGGATTATGCTAGGAATTAACTAGCCGTAAACGTGCAAATCATCGTTTCTTAGTGTTTCGTTTATCTTGGATTAAATTAAATTATATCTTCAATATTTTGATGCTATTTTTATAATAATAATAGTCCCAATACCGAATTTCATAACTTCTGAATCTATATACTTATATATTAAATGTATGAAAATTTTTAACAACAGTTGTTCAATAGGCTATCGGTTACTTTAACAACACGTCTTGAAAATCGCGAAAAACATGCAGAGCAAGCTATCTATCTGCAATCTGTACTTATATTAAACTAGCTACACTTCGCGGTTTCACCCGCGTGGCTCCGCTCGGGTCTTATAGCGTAATGATATAATATAGCCTTACCTATAGCCTTCCTCGATAAATGGGCTATCTAACACCGAAAGAATTTTTCAAATCGGACCAGTATAATTCCTGAGATTAACGCGTTCAAACAAACAAACTCTTCAGCTTTATAATATTACTAGCTTCCGCCCACGACTTTGTACGTGCATCCCAGTTTTTCCCCGTTCCCGCAAGAATTTCGGGAAATCCTTTCTTAGCGGATGCCTACGTCCTAACATCTACCTGCATGCCAAATTTCAGCCCGATACGTCCAGTGGTTTGGGCTGTGCGTTGATAGATCACTATATCAGTCACCTTTGAGTTTTATATATATAAGATAAATATTAGTAGGTAAGTATAGATTAAAGCAAAAACAGGTAATTTCCTAATAAATATTTTATCATATATCAATTTAAGAAAATTACTGAAAGAGTTTCACAAGGGAAAATATTTAACGTAACCAACCAGTTAAAGTTATTCTAATGATATATTACTATGATAAGCTTGATTGAGATATAATTGCTCATATTATATAATTTCCTACTACCTACTACTAATCGTTTACGTAATAAGGATTAAAGTGTATCACTACATAGTATAAAACAAAGTCGCTTTCTCTGTCCCTATGTCCCTATGTAGGCTTAAATCTTTAAAACTACGCAACGGATTTTGATGCGGTATTCTTTAATAGATAGAGTTATTCAAGAGGAAGGTTTTAGTATATAATTTATTATGTTTTAGACAAAGCGGGTGAAGCCGCGGGCGGAAAGCTAGTATTTAATAAAACAATTTCTTTTTAAATTTTGGTAATTGATATTCTAATTAAAAAAATATTATGATAAAGAAGCTATATTCGAAATTTAAATTTTTGTAGGTTTTTCGTTCACTAAGTATTTTTATAAATACATTCAATGTTTACAAAACATTAGAGAATTTATTCTAAACAAGCTTCCGCCCGTGGCTTCGCCCGCGCGGTGTTTTGATAAAAGGTAGCCTATGTTCTTTCTCAGGGTCTAAAGATTGTATGTGCCAAATTTCACCAAAATCGGTTGAGAGGTTTAAGCGGGAAAGCGTATAACAGACAGACAGAGTTACTTTCGCATTTATAATATTAGTAGGGTTACTTTCGCATTTATAATATTAGTAGGGTTACTTTCGCATTTATAATATTAGTAGGGATATATAACATATTATGAAATATTTTATAAATGGTCAAATCGAAAAGAGAAAAATGTTTCACTTGTTTATTTCGTCTATATTTTAAAATAAAAAAAAGACGTGTTGCACTCGGGGACTACCGCGGTAAAGCTATTGCATAGCATGCCTTCAAGCCACACCTCCGAGCCCTTCGGAGTGGGGAGCGTGAGGTTTTTTCGTTACGGAATTTCTCGATTCGGTCCCCGCGCTCAAGGCCCGCGATAGAAGCTATGCAATAGCTTAATGAACTCAAAAGACACGCTTGAATAAGATGAAGATTCTACGAAATTTGGTTTAAACACTTTAAAGTGGGTAAAAATCGAGATTAATGTCGGTTACATACAAACATACCGGTGAAGCGTACGCGTGAATATATCACTAACTTATAGCTGCGCTCCGCGGTTTCACCCGCGTGGCTCCGCTTCTGTTGGTCTTAGCGTGATGATATATAGCCTATAGCCTACCTCGATAAATGGGCTATCCAACACCGAAAGAATTTTTCAAATCGGACCAGTAGTTCTTGAGATTAGCGCGATCAAACAAACAAACAAACTCTTCAGCTTTATAATATTAGTATAGATGTTAGTAAATAAAATCTACATCTTAAACTTAAGGAAATCCTACTTATTCTAAGTACTTAGCCCTAATCTAAAGGTAATCAGAGACATTGAGAAAGTAGTAAATCGATTAATAACTTGATACATATAATATTTCACAGGATCAAATATCGTAAGTGTGAAGTAATATTATATACTGGTAAGGTATTATATACAGTTGTGCAAATATATAGTTTACATGGTGAGGGGTGACAATTTCTATTAATATAAACGAAAGTTTGTATGTGAAAGTTATTAGGGAAAACAATTGAAGGTATTTGGATGAATTTTTGTATATTGATAGATTAGAACATTGATATTATATAAATTATCCTGTATACAGTCATTGTCAAAAGCTCTATCTATCTATGTTTTAAATTCATTCAAATATGGTGAGAAATATGGTGAGAAAGCACAAAAAAGGGCATTATGATATTATTATCCACTTGTATTTGTCGATGTTAATTACAAACAGACATATGAAAAGTTCATTTTATAATATATGTTCGTTTTGTTTGTTTGTTGATAAAAAATAAACTATGTAATTTGATTTTGATGGTTTTTATATAAAAGAGCGTGTTAAGAACTTTGTTTAACATGTTTTATCAAAATCGATGAAAAAACCATTTATGTTAGTGTTTAAGACATACAAAACTATAATTATAAAAAACTTCAGAGATTGAAGAAATAATTATTATCGATAGAAAATAAATGCGTGTCAAACTTATTTAAATGAGTACCTACATCGATATTATTATCTACATTTTAAACTTTTATATTAGCATGTTAGTTTATTATATTGAAAGCCCTAACAGGATTTATGTCAATTTTATTGTTTCTATAACCCCGTACTCGTGGAAGATAACCTTAATTTTATAAATCAATACAAGAACCACTCGCGGTTACATTGTATGCGATTTTTTATAAATCACCTAACAATAATGATTTTTACAGATTCCCATATTTAATTGTTACCAAGTATGCCAATGGATATCTGTTACGAGGCCGCAAGTATAGGAAAACGATTTTCCTCTAATAATTATTTTTGTATACAATTTTCTATATGTATGCATTTTTTTTAACCTTTACAATGCGTTTACATAGGAAGATCATTTTTTTGTTAAATTTGCATGGAAATATATCGTAGAAATTATTATTGATACAATTTTATCACAAGTTAAATTTATAACGAAAAATGCCTCAAATAAAAAGGCACTGCATAGATAAAAATATTAACTAATGTTAAATTTAGTACAACATAATAATAGTTAAATTTCAGCATGATTTCAGCTAAGTTTTGTATCCATCTTGAAATAATAATCGTATAAACCTTTAGATAACGAATCTTAAAATGGAGGCTGTTTTTTCATAAACTTTACATTTATTTTCTTCGTTTACAACTAGATGGCGTTAGTTTGTCGGAAAATAATTCGATATTGAGTTTTAAAATAGAAAAACCATAGTATTCTAATACTATACTAGTAGTATTAGTAATATAAATTAAATAACCTTTTGATAAATAATGCAAAAATAATAAAGAAGTTATCGATTCTTATATTATATAAATAACATACCTACAATAATTTAAAAATAATAGGTACTACCACGTAGTATATTATTATTAGTCTGTGGTACTACCAAAGACTAAAGCAAAAAAAAAAAAATTTTAAACTGAAATATTTACGAGGTTATGAAGTATAAAACAGCCATTAATTAAATGCATAATTGAATTATTAAAGTATGTTTACAAAACAAGTTGTTATTTGGTACACACTAATAATAATAACTTTTTAATTAATATAATAGAACAGGTAATATGGAAAAGTTCTTATTGATGTATATGTATTACTTATTATTATCTTTTAAAATAAATTATACAGGTATTTTTGTAATTCCAATATAATGAATAAATATATAAATAAATCTATATTTAGCTAATATTGTAAACAAATAATTAAATTTTATTATTCAAATTCTATCATTAACTAATCAATCATATACAAAAGTAATTAATAATAAACTTTACTAGGTTTTCAAACTTCATAATGGACTTAACTCAGTTAATTAGGTTAGGTCAAGATTACTTATTTAATCTATAGCAATAGATACAATTTTGTTGAGCAATCAATGCAAATTACCTCTAAAACAGATATACTTTTAATTATCTTTAATTCTAACGGTTCGTAATTAATTGTTTTTAATCTTAAAGTCGATTATTAACAACCAGATCAATTTAGATAATTATTATAAGTTATAACACAGGTATTTTCATACATCGATGTAATTTTTTTGAATCGTAATAATTCACACTACTTCATAAATACCCTCAAATATAAATATACTAACACCTAAATAATTGACTTTCAATCTTACTATTTGAACCTATGCCTAAATTAAAAATAGAATTAAAAAAAAACACTCACTTTTTTCATTTTTATTTCCATTCTTGGACAGAACGACAGCTCCGTTCTTTTCCATGCACTGGCTGGTTGACACAACAAGCTCCTTCATTTTTAAAAAAGATTAATTCGAATTTGCAACAGAAAAATAAGAAACCGCGTTCGCGCGCTTTTTAACGTCACTTCGACAGGAGCACAATACGAATGGCAATGGTAATTATTGGAGCGGGCAACCTGTTCACGTTTACGGCCAAGGTAATCGCGATCGAAAATTTAAAAAAAAAAATAGCACAGATAATAATATAATAACACTATGATATAATGCGCGAAACGCGACAATAGATAAAAAAGAGCAGTGTTTTCGAACGCCGCCGGCTTACAAGTGCGCTCCGATGCGCCGTACGATATATTTATACAGAAACCTGCGTATTTAGTGTTAAATATTGTGTAATTACATATTAGAAGAATAAGATTGAGATTGAAATTACAAACTTAATAAAACTCTAATTAAGGGCCTGGAATTGTTTGATAGAATTGTCCAATATTGCATAAGAATTTTACGTTTTTTTTCAATACTGTCACACATTTATCACATACGTGTTAGATGCTGGGGTCATGCCAATAGATTACTTATGTTTTGAATTCTATTTTTTCTATTACGATAATAGTCGTGTTGCGATTAACTGTCAAAACATGATATCTTCCTGTGGCCAAAATTATTATTTCAATAAAAGTGGGCCAAGTTTAGTATTTATTGATTTGCAAAGACTCCATGATAAGGTCATTGATAAAACATCTTGGCACCCATAAAAGTATTAAACTGGTATAATATGTGGTGACTAGATCAATTGTGTTGTTAAATAAATAATAATCAATATAATAAAGCATTTAACATACTTTGTAATAGCTGGCTAATCAAGTTGCATTTTGCACGCATGTTTTAGCAAAAAAACGCACGCAATTAGTTACAAACGCATTTTTTTGCGTGTAAAATTTTAATTATCTTAAACATTAACCTTTGCCGCTTAGTAACTTAGATATCAATAGCTTAGTTTTTCTTATTTATGTAATATCACAGATAATATTATAATCCTAAACGTATAACTAACTCATCCTACTGTCATTGTCATGTTAAAAAGAAAAACACTGTATTTTTTATTTTATCAGATAAAAATGTGAATCCAAATTATTTTTCAAACAAAATTCAACAATTGAACATCGGTACGATAGGCTTCAACCTAACACGCCTACAGAAGAATTATATAAATATAGTGTCCATATCTATTTTTTAGTTCTTTATAGAAACTACATAGTTTATACACTCACGTAATACAAGTACCCACATTCTCTCTTTCAATATGTATTTATAATATTTATTTATTTATGTATATTAAATTCAAATTCCAATGTTATAATAGAGTCGTAACATAATTACTTAGCAAGTAATTATATCTTTAGAACGTAATTGAAAATCCATATCCGATTGCGTTGAGAATCTAAAAGCCAAATAATGTGTTCAAAGCTAGTGCAAAAATAAATTATCTTTCAATATTAATATTAAGTGTTTTATTAGTGAAAGAAAATATGACGAGGAAATGGACAGAATCAAAAGTTCGACGACATGTGATATCTGCCCGCACTTTGCCAGCGTGGTGGATTATGGCCTGTACCCTCATAGGCCCGTGTCCCAGCAGTGACAATGTTATCACAGCTCCTATGAATATTACCAGGTATTTAATAGAAAAATATTAATAACTATTTATTCGCATAATTGCATCTTCAATATACATATATACAACTAGCGGTCCGCCCCGGCTTCGCCCGTGGTACATATTTCGCAATAAAAGGTAGCCTATGTTCTTTCTCAGGGTCTAAAGATTATCTGTGCCAAATTTCATCAAAATCGGTCCAGTAGTTTATGCGTGAAAACCATACATACATACATACATGCATACAAACCTTTCCTCTTTATAATATTAGTATAGATATACATATAAGGTGCATTGGGGTAATTCCGGCCACGGGGTAAATACGTATATGTTAAATTAATACGTAACTATCGATAGATTAAGCAAATATGTATGCTAATAATATCAAACCTATATATATCTTCATGCCCTTCCTTCGCGATACGATAAAGCGATGCTCTAATAGTGGTATTCACAATTTTCTGAAATTACCCCTCATCCGAAATTCCCCCAATGCACTATACAATATACATATTTCGGTTTGTTTTTAGGCAATATATATACACCTAAATACTATTTGCTAACATAATAGTAGCTATCTCCCGCGTTCCACTGCATGTATCGCGATGGAACACACATTGGACAAATCCGCATAGTGATACGAGAACTACGATATATTATGTTGCCAAGCGATACGTAAGCGGAACAATATATAACATACGTACAAGAAGACCCTCTATCTATACTAATATTATAAAGCTGAAGAGTTTGTTTGTTTGTATGTTTGTTTGTTTATTTGAACGCGCTAATCTCGGGAACGACTGGTCCGATTTGAAAAATTCTTTCGGTGTTAGATAGCCCATTTATCGAGGAAGGCTATAGGCTATATTATATCATCACGCTAAGACCAACAGGAGCGGAACCACGCGGGTGAAACCGCGCGGCACAGCTAGTGTATTAATATATATTCATCCCTCTTTCACTTGAGAAATGCTTACTGAACGTAAAAGAATTCGACCCACTATTTATATTATTATGCTATAGGTCGTTCTGTTATTTTTGTTCATAAACAAGGTAGATCGCAAAATACAGGCTATCCTAGTTTAGGGTCCAAATGTGACATGTTTTATGTATCTACATTTTTTCCTACTTCCCTTATTATTTAAAACAAAGAAACTAATCACGTATTCTATATCAAAGAAACACGTGAATGTACTGAAATTAAATAAAACAAGCACGTGGTACATACTTCAATATTAATAATACTCCGTGTCAAAACAACGGCTTTATCTTAACATATTATATTGAAGTGTCAGTAACATTTTATTAATAAAAGCCCGCGACTCTGTTTGCAGAAATATTTTGCAAACCATAGCTGTCTCACCACAAAAAACTTTAGACAGGGTTTAACTTTAAGCGCGGGTTCTCTTTAATCTGGTTTTGTCGTATTTCACATAGACAACTATTAAAGAGACAGATCCCTGGTTTAAAGTTAGACTGTGTTTAAATTGTTTAGTGGTAAGACCATAGGTTTTTATTAGCTTCATCTGTATGTAACCGACTCCTTTAGACTTGATTTTGACCCACTTTAAAGGACAGATCTAATTCAAACTTTATACACTTATCAAGCATCGGTGACATTACAATAGTTTAAGGCTTAAGCGTGTTTTTTTTTTTATTTTTTTATTGATTATATTTATTGTTTTATAATGTTTTTTACGCACAACGAAATTATGCAACTATTATAAACATCGTCAGCCCATATTTGTTCCCACGTCAAGGACACGGGTCTATGAGGGTACAGGCCATAATCCACCACGCTGGCCAAGTGCGGGCAGATGTCACATCACACATGTCGTCGAACTTTTGAGTCTTCGACATGTCATTTTCTTACGATGTTCTCCCTTAATTAAAACGGAATATAGCTTTTCTAGATCCCATCTAGGTAAAATATTTTTGAACTGAAATTTCTTTTAAAGCGAGTTGAAAGTAAAATTTCAAGGTCACGTCATGACGACACCGTCACGTCATGGAGTAAGGCGACGATTTTGGTATCTTTGATTCTTGTTAAAGAAATTTCACTTCTGACACATGTGCTCAGCACACACGCCCTTTTTTACTAGTTTTAGATTTTTGACAAGCAGACAGACTGAATAATTTCGCATTATATGATAACTAATTAATGCTTAATGTACCATTATCAGTTGTTTTAATATCAAATGTCATATTTATAAGCTTTGCTTCGTTGTATTTCTTTATATCTTTGAACTTCCTTTGATATTTTACCGCCTTTTTTGGTTGGTACAGTGGTTATAAAATTATATATATATAATTATATATATATACTAGCGGTCCGCCCCGGCTTCGCCCGTGGTACATGTTTACGTTTTCTCTACATAAGAACCATCCTCGTACTTCAAGGAATATAATAAAAAAAGAATTATCGAAATCGGTTCAGCCGTTCTCGAGTTATGCGCTTACCAACACATTTTGCGATTCATTTTTATATATAAGATATATATATATATAATTATATATATATATAATTAGCTAAGAAATAAGAATTAGTTCGATCACTTCAATTTTGTAAATTATTTTCTATTCAGAAATATTTTCACGAATATTCGTACCGTACGTAAGTAAATATTGTATGTATGAAAGATTTTCTTTGTTTTTTTTCAATATGATTCAAAATATTATGTACATGAATATAATACAAGTTTTCGCATACATTTTCTTACACACATTCTTCATACTGAAAAACAGTAATATAATGTGTCTACTTCTGAAATTTTATTCATGCTATCTAATTAATGTTTCCTCTCACTTAACAGCTATGATAGATGTTATTTTTTATTAAAATAAACGTTAGAGTGTTCGAATCGATAAGTCCGGGGTTCAAGACCAGGCGAGCGTGCAGGATGATGATATTTCAATTTATCTGCGCATGTTGTAACATCACCACTGCTCGAACGGTCGCGGCGAAGGAAAACATTCTGAGGAAACCGACATGTCAAAGAATCAAAAGTTCGACGACATATTGTGATATCCGCCAACCCGCACTTGGCCAGCGTGGTGGATTATGGCCCCTACCCTCATAAGAGGCCCGTGTCCCAGCAGTGGGAACGTATGCTGATGATGGTGAAATATTATTTATAGCTTTTTTATTTTTAGTTTCTAATATAGTTATTGTTTTTTGGAAGTTAAAGTTTGGATGGGCAAGTAACACGTGTATAGATTGTATTATTATGGTATGATTGTGCATAATTTATGTTATGCTTTAGTACAATATATTATGAATTGGAAAGATAACAAACAAAGTAGTTTATTAATTGTAGATAAGTATAATAATTCTGTTACCGGAAATGTATTAAGACCTAGGCAATGTACAAGACATTGTTTTAAAAGTTATTCAATGCATACATACATATACCGAGAAATAGGAATATAATTCCCATATCGTATCAGGAAATGTATAAAACGAATGCTTTCTGTGAATAAAATTAATCAATCATAGCCTATAGGCAGGTACAGAGAATTGAAAATTGAGATGATCAAGATTCATAAAGTTTGGTTTTTAGGAGAAGATTAATTGTTACATTATTAACGTATACGGTCTATACACAAATATTTCTATTAGAATGAGAAATCCCCTAAAGTTGATTCTAGTCCGGCAACTGCCACGGCACGCTCGCTTCGCTCGCTCGGCTCGTGCGCTAGATTAACAAGTACCTAAACTAACAGTGTGCTAACACGCGTGTCGTTTTGATCCTGGCTAACCCATTTTTATAATAAAAACCATGTATATTTCCATTTGGTATTTAGGAAATATATTGATTAAATAAAACATGGAAAATAATATGAATAAGAAATTTTGCAAAGAACTTTTTAAGCCACGGGAGCTTAAAGGAATTCATACCTAGTTTAAGAGACAGTGTACAAAATTTTTAGTTTTTTGGAAAATAAAGATATTTAAAAAAACACGTGTTTGATGATCCGGAACAGGCCAGTTACGATAAATATAAAATTTAATCCCACTTTATTATATGTATAAACTAGCTGGCCCGGCGAACTTTGTACCGCCCAGTCAATGAATGTCGTGTTACCTTTGGGCTTGGAACTAATTTAGGCTTTGATGAACGGAATACAATGATACAAAATAAATATAGATATAGGTATAATGGCTTTTTATTTCGATGAATAACACATATAGAAATATAATAAAAAAATAATTACTTAAATACTTCATACCTACACGTGTCAGAGAAAAATTATTGAATTAAACTACGTTTTGCAGCTTGGGATGCACTCGAATTAACTCTTTTCGTTCTTTAACTGGTGTCGACCACAAATCGTTTCCTTTCACTTTAATTATGATAGTTCTACCACTATCATCGGGCGACCGACGATGATACAGTGGGTAAACATCGTTGCCTATGTTGGTCTTTGCCGTCAATTTTCGTGGATACCTTTTGGAACACTCGCTGTCAACCATGCATGGTGATTGGCGGTGGATGGTGCCACACGGTCCATGAATCATATTCGTGATTAGAACATAATGTCATGTCGGTCTGGATCGGTTATAGGATTAGCAATCCCCGCACATACAATTTTTATCTGCCCGAATTCTTTCGACTAACCAAATAAAAATGTGTGCATGCTGCAAGCCTTATTTTTGTCATTCGATTGAATACATCCATCATTGAATAATCCCAAAGATGTATTGCTTTTGTAACTCATGATCGGATTTTTTGTTTGAAAACACGTGTGGTAATGTCGAGCCGATCGCTTGATATCTGTCCGGGAAGCAGCAGTTGAATAATTTCCATCCATTTCGGATTACATGTAAATGTAATGAATAGATCTGGCCGACCATAATAACGAAAATATTATGTTTGTCATTGCATCTTGCGCATATTCATGACCTGTGTATGTCGCCGGTTAAATAGTAAACAGACCAATATTTTCTGCATCTTCTTCTCTGTGCTAATTGCATCGCGTAAATGGATGTAATCTTCAAAACGCAATTTAGCTTGGTTCGAACCACGAATTCCAATGAGTCAGGGGCTCCGTTTCAATTTTAACGTTATACATAATAATAATATCTAATAATATTATGTCAACGCAATATTGTTGAAGCAGTCGACGAAATTGCAACAAATTATAATTGTCAGAATTTTTACATTTTTATAGAATTTCTTTTTAATAATTAAGCGAACTAACCTCCTTGGTTAGTTTCCTCACCAAAAATACCTTATCAATTTCTGAAAACACGCGTAAACACAAATTTTTGAGGAATTTTTATGTATCTGCTTTTATTGCACTTTTTAATAATTGATTTAAAAAAATACAAACAATATTTATTCACCCTTTTTACTTTTTAATTATTTTACACATTTTTGAACGCATGAATGTCAAACATTATTTTGCGTATTTGACAGGATTGACAACTAATGATTGACATGTACGAAAATCAAAATTTTGGGGAAATATTTATTCGTCTAGTTCTTGTTGTTTTTATGATTTATTCTGCTATTCTGGACGGAGACAAATCCAACAAATCTAAAAGCATGAAAATTGGTTCAGCACATCTCGAGTTATAAGTGTTGGAACATACACGACTTTCTTTTATATATATAATTATGTTATGGACCAAGTGATAAATTGGGCAGTATACATAATGCACGGTCATTATGAAAAATGCCCAAATTGAGAGTGCAATTTGATAATAATTATTCAAATAATCAAATTGACCGGGCATTATACATATTGCCCATCACCTTTTGGGCAGAGTAATACAAACATATTTAATTACTATTTTTTTATTGTTATTGTCATTTAACTTAAAATAAACTAAATATTAAACCACTTAAACAATCAGGCTCATTATTGGGATTAATTACCAAGGACTTCTACCTTAAAAATCCACTAGTTTTTGCATTTAAAACTTAAGGAAAGTCATATTACAGTACTCCAAAATTAATAATGCGCATGCAAATCTTGAGATTTTAATGATTAGATTTATATGGTTTAAATGTAAACCTGGGTTTGAAAACCATATTTTATACAATATAAATTTTGTGTTATTTTAACCTTCTTTTCTTCCATCATTACACCAGCTTCAGTAAGAAACTTTAAAAGTACTATAAAATTTTCCAAGTAAATCAATCCAACAAAGATATATAGTTATTCGCAATCGTGGGGTTATCCTCGCTATTGACTTTAACAAGGAATTATCAAAACAAAATCGTTACTTACAAATAAATATTAATCTCTTTTAGTACAAAACGCATAATTTGACTAAATTATGCAAGAAGAAAATGCATTTTACCCCTCTATATACATATCATCTTCGGACGCTCCGGGAATATGACAGTTGCCGAACGGTGACGAAGATTTCTATGCGCATTATTACTTTTGGAGTACTGTAAAAATATAACATAAAATATAATTAAATTTAAAACAAAAATTTCACAACATACCTTTGTTTTATAGAAATGACTTATTATTATGAAACATAAAATAAACTAAAGTTTAAGCAATCAGACTCATTATTTGGCATAATTAGCAATTACTCTTAATAAACGAAATGTAAAGAAGTAAAATAGAACATAAAATTGAAAACAATAATTATACAATATGTAGCAAGTAACAGGTTTATTTATTAGAACAACTGCCACTGTGATGGCATTTTGAGGTACACAACTTTTTGGCTTTGCGACAACATTTCAAGCGTTATTATCAAATTGCCCAATTGTCATGTAGCATTATAATAATGACCGTGCAATTTGATAAATAATGAATTTAAGATAGTAATTAATCACTTAGCCCAATAAAGCTAGACATTATTCATAATGCTCGTGCATTATAAATAATGCCCGCATTAATCACCTGGTCCATAACATATAGATGATAAACTTCCACCTTTTGCTTAGATTAGAACTTTTTATCGTCAAGGCCCATTTTAAACTTATTATATTTGTGGCTTCATTGAAAAATGATAAATATAATGAGTATTAATTTATAATTATAAAATTGTGTTAAATAACTAAATGGTTTTAGCAAAATAAAGAAAAAAAAAAGACGGGTTGCACTCCGGGAGTGCCGGCAGAAGTGAAAACTTGATTATTAACGTTGAGCATGTTTGATATCCATCCGTCTTACGCTTTTTCGATCAGGTCACGTGTCCTGACGCGAGTTTAAGATTTTATACCCATTACAGAAAAAGTGCTCAACGCCGCTAAAGAAGTTTTCACTTCAATTAGATAAAAAAAGACGGGTTGCACTCCGGGAGTGCCGGCAGAAGTGAAAACTTGATTATTAACGTTGAGCATGTTTGATATTTTGGAATGATATCCGTCTTACGCTTTTTCGATCAGGTCACGTGTCCTGACGCGAGTTTAAGATTTTATACCCATTACAGAAAAAGTGCTCAACGCCGCTAAAGAAGTTTTCACTTCAAAAATGTGATAATAACGTTTAGAAATATCAACACACAAAAGGTAACAATCTTTTAGATTGGCTGACACATGGCTGACACTGACTTTAAAAAGATAAGAGGGTAGTGCGTACATATTGATTTAATTTTTGATTATCAGTGGCTATATTTTTGGTTTTGAAGTAAATTGATTTTTTTGTTAGCAGAGTAAACTGTATGCAAAGAAGTAGGATCCCCTGATATTCATTGGTCACCACTTCCCAAACGCTAGCGACATTGGCTTTACCTGTCTTTTATGATTATACTAGCTTTTTCCCCGCGACTATGCCTTCATAGTCAAAAGGAAGATGTTTCACCGCTGTAAAAAGTAGCCTATATCACTCTCTAGCCTCCTAATTATCTCCAGAAACAAAAATCATATGATAAAATCGCTCCTTTGCAACGTGAAAGAAAGACAAACAAACATACTTTCGCATTTATAATATTAGTAAGAATAGGCTTGAAATTAGGCTCTTTCCTTGTCGTAATATTTCAGGAACATTGGTCGTAAATCGTTCCAAAGCTTCAATCTCTGTGGAAGCAAATTATACATATATGTACTTACTTTCCACCCGCGGCATCGCCCGCTGTATCTATAACCTAATAAATTATACACATAAACCTTCCTCTTCAAACACTCTATCCATTAAAAAAACCGCATCAAAATCCGTTGCGTAGTTTTAAAGATTTAAGCATACATAGGGACAGAGAAAGCGACTTTGTTTTATACTATGTAGTGATAAATTAATCCAAAGCTCTTCCTGGAAGGATTTTATACATATTTCACGACTAAATACATTCAATTAGTATAATATAATACTTAATGCGATCACTCAAACGTATCATATTATGCGTTGGATTGCCAAAGCGATTGGTCGATTACATCCTTTTTAATAAAAAACATAATAATTATATCCTCGCTGACTTTCTAGTGATGTTTATAGGTCAGGTGAGTGATATAGGTAATGTGTGTTTATTAATGAGGAGCATTGTCTTATGATTCTTGAGTTTTTGTTCTGAGCGTAGAGAAGAATTCTTCAATTGTTTTTGTGCAGATGTGAGATGTGTTATTTCTATTAAAATTTGACAAGGACTTTGGATTGCTTTTATTTAATATGTATGTATTTGTAGGTAAAATTAACGTAGTTTATCCTCAGATTTTATAGTACAGATTTTTTCTCTATACAAATGGATTGCCATCTCTGCAGGAGGCCTGGGCATGAAGAAAATATTGATAGATAATGGAAAAGATTGGAAAGACTGTAAGAGATAAAGAAAAGGCCTTCTCCACTCATTGCACCATAGCATTTACATACTACTATTTGACGTTTGCGTTAACTTAATTTTAATAAAGGTAATAAGATACAAAACATTGATTGGTAACAAGGCAAAACCAACTTATATTATACAAGATGTAATAAGTTACATATCAGTAATTATCATTTATCGGTTTTTTCGGAATTGCACGATTTAATTCCGCCATCCCCGTTTTTCCATCGATCGTCGAGGCGCACAGACTCTAGGCATCGCCATATGGTGGACGTTCCATGTATCCGGACAAAGCGGTTCGGATCGACATTCTTCATTCGAACCGCGAGGGACTGGAACATGCTTCCTGAGTATGTGTTCCCCGACGAGGACAATATGAGGGTCTTCAAGCGAAGAGTGAACGGGTACCTACCATCAGGCGAGATCGTGGTCAAGCGCTTCCCTATCATATAATAAAAAAAAGTAATAAGTAATAGATCATCAAATATAGGTACATGCAAACAACACATTTTGTGAAACAGTCGATAATGACATCTATTACATTCTTACGTAGTATCGAATTAACAACATATTTTAAGTTAAAACTATCCTTATTCTATATAAATTTGACCTTTACCTGACCTTAAAGATTTAAGGATACTAACTAGGTTATTCCCAGATTAAAAGACAGTTTCCGTGAAACGCCTTAGGTAATCCTTGACTTCGGGTTTAAATGAGACAAAGAAATTAAAAAACTCACAATTCTAAGAAATTGTTCTTGCGTGATTTGATCTGCCTATTTAATGACACTTTTCCTCAATGTTTTGATAATAATTTCCTTCCTTGTAGGTTTCCTTTCCTTGTAATAGAACCAGATTTTTACTGGTTAGCTTAACATGTTTTCATTTACAGTTATTCCAGAGTACTTGTAAACAAACACACAATATTCTAAATATAAAGTCAAGTTGCTGTCCAAAACAGTAAAAAAATTAGGTTATCATATAAAGCATTTTACTTTATTTATTACGTCATCATCATCATCAGACCATATACGTTCCCACTGCTGGGACACGGGCCTATGAGGGTACAGGCCATAATCCACCACGCTGGCCAAGTGCGGGCAGATGTCACATGTCGTCGAACTTTTGATTCTTCGACATGTCGTATTTCTCACGACATTTTTTCAATGTCTCATATACTATATCTATACTAACATTATAAAGGTGACGAGTTTGGTTGTTTGAACGCGCTAATCTCAGGAACTACTGGTCTGATTTGAAAAATTCTAATATCGGGCAATGCGGGTAAAACCGCGGGGCACAGCTAGTCAATATGTGCCATGTTGAGTGTGGCAAAATTCAAATAATTTTTATATTTGCTTCATCTCATCGTTAACATACAAAAATATGTTTTTTTATATACAGATAAAAATAATCAAACTGTTTCTAGGGTCCTTATCGAATCTTATGACCTCTAATTTCGGTTATTATATAACTTAGTGTACCGTAATCAAGCTATTGTTACGTTATGTGGGTCAAGTTTAAGTTACCTTCTCTTTGCGTTTAAGTTATTACATTTTAACTGACTAAAAATCGAGGTTAGATACACGTATTGGGTGTCAAATTGCAATTAGTTTAACTGGTAATTAATAAAAGTATTATTTTATTAGATAACACAAATTCATGAATAGTTAATATACTTTTATCCTACTAATATTATAAATGCGAAAATTTGAGAATGGATGGATGGATGTTTGTTACTCTTTCACGCAAATAATACTGAACCGATTACAATGTTTGGTATGTAGGTAGATGAAGACCCAGAATAAGATAGTAAATATATGAAAGTTTTGATGACGTATGTCCGCTATTTAATCATGACAAAACTGCTGAAAAGATTTTGGTGAAACCAAGCAGGGTTGTAGTTGAGTTATGGAAATACTTGCCTCTGCATAAGATAAATTCCGCGGGGCAAATTATGTAGATATTATGTATATTTTTGGAATTTATTGGATTGATAATTATCCATGGAGATCTGATCTGATAGAGAGATGTTTATAATTTACTAGCTTTCCGCCCGCTGCTTCGCCCGCTTTGTCTAAAACCTAATAAATTATATACATACTAAAACCTTCCTCTTGAATCACTCTATCTATTAACAAAAACCGCATCAAAATCCGTTGCGTAGTTTTAAAGATTTAAGCATACACAGGGACATAGGGACAGAAAAAGCGACTTTGTTTTATACTATGTAGTGATAGTGAAGTAGGTAGTATAATACTACGTAAGTAAGTAACGTTTGTATGTTTGTCTGGTTGTAGGCAGTGATAAAAGAAGTAACTGTAATAAAATAGGGATCTAGTGAATTGATTTTGAAAAAAAGCATTTTAAAAATAAATTCTATTATTACATAGAAAGTTTCCTTCTAATGGAAAAATATTTATAAGAACGTTCGTGGAATTGAGTAAAATTCTAACAGGCAATCAAAAAGATAATATCTTCATAATGTCAATATAGATTTTCAAATCATTTTTTTCTTATCAAGTGGCGTTTAATATTATGTAATAATAAATAATAGTTTCGTAACATAAATACTTTATTTAAATATGTAGTAAATCGATTTTTAATACCTTCACTGGGGGCAGTACATTTTACTAAACGTTATGAAATTTTTATCAATGAAACCCATTAGGAATTGTAATTATTTATAGGAATCTTATAGTGATATGAGATAACAATTTAACTTTTCAGTATAGACTTTAATTTTATTATTAAGAGGCTGTCAAGACCCAATTTTGTTACCAGTAACAGTGATTGCGCTCTCGTTTACTCCCATACAATTTGGACAATTTTGGACAGTGTGCGAGAACGAGAGTGCAATCACTGTTACTGGGCGGGGCCAGGTCGTAGAAGAAAATAATAAGAAAATATGTGATTAAAGGAAAAGTGTAGGTCATATGCGAAATATGACTCGTTAGAGGTTCAGGTATGAATATGTTGACTTCGTGTTTTAAATTGCAGACCCGTACGTCAAAAAAATAAAGACATAGAATCGTTTAATGATGATTTTAAGACCAATCTTTGCAATTATTTTCTATCGAGCCGATTTCGTCCAATTATGTATCGAGTCCGTCCACGGTCTTCGAAATATGATGAATATTAACATAATATTTTTTTTTGATGGGCTAGAATAAATATCTTTTCTTAAAAAACTGCTCA
Organism: Colias behrii; assembly: GCA_029959065.1. Classification (NCBI taxonomy): domain Eukaryota; kingdom Metazoa; phylum Arthropoda; class Insecta; order Lepidoptera; family Pieridae; genus Colias; species Colias behrii. The sequence continues at coordinate 1,406,745 of JARWMC010000027.1, forward strand.
AATAACTTCAATTTTAACAAAATTGCTGCCCCGGCAGTTTTCTCTCCATAATGGCTCCTGCACACGAGTAGAGTAAACGGTAGAGTGAACTAGCATACTACTCTAGCAGTTTTGTAGAAATTTTATGGTTTCTACATTAGTATAGTAAGTAGGATAGTTAGTACTCTACCGATCTACTCTACCGTTTACTCTACCCGTGTACAGCAGCCATATGAGTTACTTTTTTCGTTAAGTATTCAATTTAGTCATTTAATTCAGAGCCCCTTTTTGCTGCTAGTTATTTCATTATTATTTTTGGTTGTTAACATATTTTACTAAATATAAATTTATAAAGAATAGAAAAAATTCGATCACGAGGCGGGACTCGAACCCGCATCCTTCGCGCCATTCCGGGGCGGATGCCTCATTTATAAATTTATATTTATAAAGCATTTGAATGCCATAAAACCAAAAATATAAATTCAACAAAAAAGGTCGTGTTCCATCGTTACAATATTGTATTCACTGAAAAGTGCTTCATATTGGTTGAAATGGTTGTTAATCATCTCAATAGATGGCGCGCGGTGTGTCCCTTCAGACACATAAAACTGAAAGAATAGAATAAATTCGATCACTCGGGCGGGTCACGAGTGGCTGAGTTGGTGAGGCATCCGCCCCGGAATGGCGCGAAGGATGCGGGTTCGAGTCCCGCCTCGTGATCGAATTTTTTCTATTCTTTATAAATTTATATTTATAAAGCATTTGAATGCCATAAAACCAAAAATATAAATTCAACAAAAAAGGTCGTGTTCCATCGTTACAATATTGTATTCACTGAAAAGTGCTTCATATTGGTTGAAATGGTTGTTAATCATCTCAATAGATGGCGCGCGGTGTGTCCCTTCAGACACATAAAACTGAAAGAATAGAATAAATTCGATCACTCGGGCGGGTCACGAGTGGCTGAGTTGGTGAGGCATCCGCCCCGGAATGGCGCGAAGGATGCGGGTTCGAGTCCCGCCTCGTGATCGAATTTTTTCTATTCTTTATAAATTTATATTTATAAAGCATTTGAATGCCATAAAACCAAAAATATAAATTCAACAAAAAAGGTCGTGTTCCATCGTTACAATATTGTATTCACTGAAAAGTGCTTCATATTGGTTGAAATGGTTGTTAATCATCTCAATAGATGGCGCGCGGTGTGTCCCTTCAGACACATAAAACTGAAAGAATAGAATAAATTCGATCACTCGGGCGGGTCACGAGTGGCTGAGTTGGTGAGGCATCCGCCCCGGAATGGCGCGAAGGATGCGGGTTCGAGTCCCGCCTCGTGATCGAATTTTTTCTATTCTTTATAAATTTATATTTATAAAGCATTTGAATGCCATAAAACCAAAAATATAAATTCAACAAAAAAGGTCGTGTTCCATCGTTACAATATTGTATTCACTGAAAAGTGCTTCATATTGGTTGAAATGGTTGTTAATCATCTCAATAGATGGCGCGCGGTGTGTCCCTTCAGACACATAAAACTGAAAGAATAGAATAAATTCGATCACTCGGGCGGGTCACGAGTGGCTGAGTTGGTGAGGCATCCGCCCCGGAATGGCGCGAAGGATGCGGGTTCGAGTCCCGCCTCGTGATCGAATTTTTTCTATTCTTTATAAATTTATATTTATAAAGCATTTGAATGCCATAAAACCAAAAATATAAATTCAACAAAAAAGGTCGTGTTCCATCGTTACAATATTGTATTCACTGAAAAGTGCTTCATATTGGTTGAAATGGTTGTTAATCATCTCAATAGATGGCGCGCGGTGTGTCCCTTCAGACACATAAAACTGAAAGAATAGAATAAATTCGATCACTCGGGCGGGTCACGAGTGGCTGAGTTGGTGAGGCATCCGCCCCGGAATGGCGCGAAGGATGCGGGTTCGAGTCCCGCCTCGTGATCGAATTTTTTCTATTCTTTATAAATTTATATTTATAAAGCATTTGAATGCCATAAAACCAAAAATATAAATTCAACAAAAAAGGTCGTGTTCCATCGTTACAATATTGTATTCACTGAAAAGTGCTTCATATTGGTTGAAATGGTTGTTAATCATCTCAATAGATGGCGCGCGGTGTGTCCCTTCAGACACATAAAACTGAAAGAATAGAATAAATTCGATCACTCGGGCGGGTCACGAGTGGCTGAGTTGGTGAGGCATCCGCCCCGGAATGGCGCGAAGGATGCGGGTTCGAGTCCCGCCTCGTGATCGAATTTTTTCTATTCTTTATAAATTTATATTTATAAAGCATTTGAATGCCATAAAACCAAAAATATAAATTCAACATATTTTACTAAGAGGATCTAAGAAACAAGCTTACTTTAAACGCATACCTACTTTAAATAACATAGCAGCAAAATCACAAGCAAAATATATTAAAAGAAATGGCAGTCATAAGGTGGGTTCCCACGGCCTGATTTCTTCACAGATCCGACCGCGCCAGACCAGACCACAGGCCGTGGGAATCGGCGCATCCGATGAGGCCTGTGGTCGTCTGCCGAGGCCCGTGCTATCCATCGGAAGTCGGTAAGATGAAGAAGAGGCACGGCGCGGCGCGGCGCGACGTCGTCCGTCGTCGTCCGTCGCGGCCTGCCGTCTGTCGCGCGTATGCGTCGGTTGTAATCGTTCATTTCACCTGCGGCCGCGTATGCGAGTACACGTACTGATGGAGTGGACGAACGAACTTATTTTCGAGTTTTTAACTCTATACCAAAATGAACCAGCGCTATGGAATTGTTCAAAACCTCAACATAAAAATAGAAATTACGTTAATGATGCGTGGTTACGAATAAAAACCAACTAAACACATGGAAATATACCTATCGTTGAATTAAATTATTAATTAGTAGGAATGACCGTCCACAAGCCTCGCCAGACGCACACAGGCCGTGGGAACGCTCAGTTCAGATCGCGACAGATGGCGACAGGCGCCTGTCGCCTGCCGATGCCTGTGATCTAGCGGGCCGTGGGAACCCACCTATAGGTATACAACCTGAAAGAAGACAGTCAAAGACTTTCCGTTCTCTTCTATAAAATCTATGATTAAATCTACATGACGTTGTCTAATAAAATTGTTTACAAAAATGTATTCAGACGAGGCATCATGTTCGGATTGTAAATTGGAGTTAATTGAGAGGAAATGGACTGAAGTTTTACTTAGCTGGGTTAGTTTTTAATTTCTAACAATGTAAATAAAGGAGTTTAATTTTAAGTAGATATGTAACTGTAGTTTTCCAAGGGAATGTGTATTTGTTAATTACTATATTTCCCTGGTTTTCACCCGATTTTACCGCCCTAGCTCAGCGTATATAATTTTCATTTGTGCACAAAACAAAATATTCGATGTCATAGTTTTTTGCTATACATAGTGCATTAAGTAATAAAGTTCTATCAAATTATATTCATCATTGAAACTAATAACTTGGAGAATTTTGTTATTAAAATTTTCATTCTTTATTTTACCTTAAAAACATAAATTTATTAGAAATAGGAAAGAAACGTAATAAGTATTTTTAAATTATAACAACATGCAATTCTGTTCCGATTAAAATATTAAATAAATTGACGGTAGTTCAACAATTTATACAAGTTTCATCTTTCATTGACGGTAGTTCAATAAATAATTATACCCTCATTCCTCCTATATTATGTTTACAGTTAAATAAATGCGTGTATCAAAAGGATGAAGTATTTGACTTAAATTTGAGAAACTTGGTGGAAATAATAAATAGATACAAAGAAGATATATGTTCTGATGATCTGAATCGAGCTCTCTTGTGTACTGACGATTTAGAACCTTACATTGGTTATAAATATCCAATATTACGACTCAGGTATGTTATTCATATAAATAAATTAAAGTGTCCGTCTGTTATTTGAAAATAAATAAGTTTTTCGTTGTGTTTATTGTTATTGTGATGCCAACGTTAAAAAGACGTTTTAGACGTTAGTGCTTTTTATAAAGCAGTATATGAGTAAATTTTATACCAAAAATATTTAGCATTACAAATACGAGTAAGTACACAAATCACCTAACACTAAGTGTATTTAATTCAAATATACTTAGTAAGATTTGTTCCTCCTTAACGAATATAACGTCACAATTCACCACTAGTATTATTACAAAACATATTTCTAACAGAGATTTATACGAAGCCTCCGACCAGCCAAAGAAGGTCTACATCATGACATCAATACTCCTCTTTCATTGTTGTATCAACTCACAAAATGGTCAAGTAGAGAAAGATATTTGTGAGAAACTAACTATTGAAGAACAAGAAATTATCTTGAAATTCTGTGAAGCATTAAGTGAAATGGAAGCTACTGTTAATAATGTTGATACAGCTATTAAAGGTAATGACTGAATGTGCCTTTGAAGTTTGTGGTCAAAAATCGACGTTGTGACTAACGACTATCACTTGCGCTCCGTACTGCACGTTGAAACGTTAGACAAATCCGCAAGACAGATACGGGAACCATAATATATAATGACGATATATGTATTCCATTCACATTCACATCCACACACATTCCTTTTTTAATACGAATGAGTACATTGAAATCAATTTTATTTCAGTCAGTCATATTTCAATATTTTATTTGTATTTTTATGTTTCTTTAAGCTGCATAATCTATATTCTATACTAAGCTGAATAGTTTAGCGCTAATCTCAGCAACTACTGGCCCGATTTGAAAAATTATTTTCGGTGTTAGATAGCCCATTTATCGAGGAAGGTTATATATAATTACGCTAAGACCAACAGGAGCGGAGCCAAGCGGGTGAAACCGCGAAGCGCAGCTAGTATATTATTATATTAAGTGTCTTTAATTCTATTTGCCAGTATTTACATTCAACGAATTTCTTGATAATTTGCTTTTCATTCGTATTTGCCACCACATTTTAAACTATTCTTCCTGATATTTTTTGTTTCTTCTTTTAAATTTAAGCTTATAGAACTTGAACCTAATATTAAACTTTCCTCATAATTTTTATATTTTAAACTTTATTAATATAAAAATCAATTTTACAGAAGCTTGCGATTGCAAAAGCAAAACCAAAGACACACATCTACCGCCCGACATGGACACATCCCAATCAACAATGCGCTTGTTATCATCCGACACATTGAAACCTAACAAGCTCACTTTAACTTTCAAATCTTCAATAACTGTATTACCTTCTGTAATAACTGATGCATCTTTATCTCGATCGTCATTTGATGTATATTCTGATGTTAATTATAAATCGTATGGGAAGTTGGATGTTAGTGATGGTATGGTGTCATCTGACTCGAAGGATACCGTTGAGTTCAGGCCGCAGGGCTTGCAGGATAGTTTTGAAAGTAAGTTTATTATTTATTATTACAGTGTTATTGTTTTTTCTTCTAATACATAACAATTGCAATTAAAGTGATTTAAGATCTACTATTTTGTCAAAATGTAAGCTAGCGCTATATCTAGGTGAATAATAAAAATATAATTTAGAAACAGAGCAGGAACATATTTTCCATCTAGCTAATAAATATCACCTATATGACTTTTTTATATTTCCCATTGTATATGCTATAAACTAAATAAAATATATGATCACAAACGTTTTCAAGGACCAAATTGCAAAGTGGACTGCAACTGCGTAAGATGCAGCACGTCGACCTCAGGCTGCGTAGATCCTGGAAGTTCTGTGGACAAGTGTCCACCTGAGGAGGAACACGTTGAGTTGAGTTTAGTTATACAGTAGACCCGCGGTATTCCGACAATCGTTTTGCAGGGCACAGTGTTGGAGTATCGAATTTGTCGGATTATGCCTATAGATCCCTCTGTAGTCCGGATGTTTTTACGCAAGTGCATGTTGTGTATGTTGGAATTAAAACATTATCTTCCAGTAAGAGCACAGTAGTGGTGGCACCTTTTTTTGTACATGTTGTACACTGTTCAATAATGCATAATCGACGCGAAAATTGTCAAAAAATAGATACTGAATACCTATTTTTTGACAATTTTCATGTTACACACATTATAGATATGTCGGATTACAGGTAGACCGGACTCTCAGTGGAGTTTCGTTTGCAAAAATAGCGGACCTAAATCTGACTTCTGATATATATTGTATAGATCCCAGACATCCTATAGACAGATGTTGCCAACCAGTTTTGTGGTCCCCCTCTCCCCACTCCGGTAATTAAATATGGCATACAAAGAAAAAAAATAAAAATTTCCAAAACATGCCGTGTGGGGTATCAAATGAAAGAGCTTATTGAGTAGATAACGAATATATAGCATACTATAACATTTCTTACACTTTCTCTAAGATTTTTTAGAAAATTTACGAAAATGCTCCATTTTTGAGTTAACTTTAAACCACTATAGATTGAAAACTCATGAATATATTTTTTAAATTATTATTTTAAATAATTAACAATAGTCCATTGTTTACGATTAAATAGTTCGTACAGTGAAATAGTTGCATGGGGGAGTGGGGGGAGCATTCAAAGATGGCGAGTATATTTTCAAGTTTATGCCAGAAATAAAGGCCTAATACAAAAATATCGGTGTCAGGGCTTAGAATAATTATCTCTGCAATGTCGTTGTGTAAGACAGAATGAAAAATATGGCAGAACATTCTTGAATCAGCCTCTGTGTGATTAGATTTAAAATCGGTAACTTCAGTGAATTTAAAACATTTTGTGGGGTCATCAAATCCACCACATACATATAGCTCACTTATTACGAACTATTGAATCGTAAACAATGGACTATTGTTAATTATTTAAAATAATAATTTAAAAAATATATTCATGAGTTTTCAATCTATAGTGGTTCAAAGTTAACTCAAAAATGGAGCATTTTCGTAAATTTTCTAAAAAATCTTAGAGAAAGTGTAAGAAATGTTATAGTATGCTATATATTCGTGATCTACTCAATAAGCTCTTTCATTTGATACCCCACACGGCATGTTTTGGAAATTTTTATTTTTTTCTTTGTATGCCATATTTAATTACCGGGGTGGGGGGAGGGGGACCACAAAACTGGTTGGCAACATCTGTCTATAGGATGTCTGGGATCTATACAATATATATCAGAAGTCAGATTTAGGTCCGCTATTTTTGCAAACGAACATCTCCTTGGAGCCTGCTCTAAGGGGGCGACGGATAGGCCAGGGGCCGGAGTAACGCGGGTCTACTGTAGTAATGTTGAGTTCAGTTTGAGTGTTTGCAATAACTTCAGAAATTATTATTTTTTTATGTCACAGCAAATTAAGGGGCAGGTGGGCCACATGATGTTAGGTCGTCAAACACTAGGTCGAATTTTATGGTATTGGGCAGTCTATAAAAGCTATAGGAGGCTATAGGTTATTAATGAAATGAGTTTGAGTGTCTGTTAACGGTATCTCATAAAGTACTAGATTAAGTTGAATGATGATGGGTATGGTTTATCAAAAGTATATAATATGTAATGTGTTAAATTTTGCAAAAGTGAGAATATTTTTTTGAGAGCAGACGAAGTTGTGCGGGTCAGATAGTCTAATATTCAATAGTTTATTCATCAATTAGATGCAAATATCTGTAATAATGAATTAGTTGTTAGTTCAAACATAGGTGAATAGATTGAGAAGGAAATATAAAGGCATTCTAACGTTACAATTTTTTAAACAAAATGTTATTAACTTTTGAAAATTTTCCTTGGTAACCAATTTGCCTTCATAACTCCTATTTTATCGCAGGAAAGAATTCGACAAATGGAAGCTATACACGACAATATCAAGTGTGTTGGTGCTAATTGCTCTTGTTACTGTGTTGTGTACCATACCACTGTGGAGGAGTAAGCCTAAGAAGGAAAAAGTGGTACGGTTGCATGAGGAGACTAGGTAAATGGAATAATAATGTATAGTTTTAGATAGCAAGGCATATAAGTTACGACTATACCGCTGTATCAAAGGGAACAGTTTTATAGTGACATAAAAATACATTAAAAAAGACGTGTGGCACTCGGGGACTGCCGCGGTAAAGCTATTGCATGCTATGCCTTCAAGCCACACCTCCGTGTCCGTCAGAGTGGGGAGCGTGAGGTTTTTTCGTTACGGAATTTCTGGATTCGGTCCCCGCGCTCAAGGCCCGCGATTGAAGCTATGCAATAGCTTAAAAAATAGTTGCTAAAATTATAAAAAATATACTTAGCAAAATTGCATTGGCTAACAGTAAGTAAGTAGTTTATACAATTAAATATATCTATATTCAGTTAAGTAGTTTCTAGAATGGCGTAGTTTAAAAAATAAATGGGACAACTGCAGTTTACATTTTAGGAGCGAAATAATAATTATTTTGGATGATTTATGTGAATATCTAACTTATCATACACAAGCAAAGCTATAAGATTATAGAATCCAATATGACGGCCATGATCAAGTACATAGAGGTGATTATAAAATTCCTAAGGTGTAAAAATCCGGTTAGGTTTCTAAATGGGCAATATGTTTAAGCAGGCTTAGAGATATAATAAGATTATCTTAGTTCTAACAGTTATGAAGAATTCAGTTTTAAGTCGTATTATGTATGTATTTTGTTTTTTTAAGCTTAATTTTAAAGGAGATATTGACAGCTTAGCGAGATTTAAGTCTAAATATGCCACTAAAGAAATCATTTATTTGTAAAAATATATCTGAAATATTGAAGAATAAATACTTACCTAATTATTTCACAAATATCGACATTGATAAAAATTCTGTCTCTTCTTCTTAATCTATTTCATAATTGTATTCCCTTTTATTAAATTCTGTGCAGATATTACAGTAACCATATATTTACAGTTACTACCTACCAGACTGGCTTTGGAAATGTACAGACGGTTTCTGCGATAAAATATTTCGTCCAAACACCAATGAAAGCATGTACACCTCAATGAGTCGTTGCAAACTGCTATGCTCTGGTCCACAATTATGGCCCCATCCGATCGGCTACACATACTTCAGTAAAACCATCGTTGCCCTGGCAACGAATAAATTAGAATATAAATTCCAATCAGTACCATCAGATGCAGTACACCAATACCTAGCTGAAGCGTTCAAAATATTCCTCAAAGATGTAGCAAGACTGGAAAAGATCGATACGAAACCTAGGAACAAAACTAGAGAACCCGTGAAGAAGATGATAATACAAATTGATGTGGAAAGTGATCCTGATCCAAGGCTAAGATTGAATACAGAAGAAGCGTATACGCTTAAAATTGAAACAATAGATAATCAAGTATTGATCAAAATAAGCGGTATATCTTTCTGTGGTGTACGACACGGTCTTGAAACGTTGAGTCAAATAATACTCCTAGATCAGAGTACAGGAAGTCTAATAACTCTTTCACATGCGGTTATTAAAGATGCACCTAGCTATAAATATAGGGGACTCATGATTGATACAGCTAGGAATTATATACCAGTTATAGATTTAATGCGAACTATAGATGCAATGGCGATGTGCAAACTGAACACATTTCATTGGAGAATATCAGATGTAACAAGTTTTCCAATGGAGTTATTAAGTGTATCAGAATTAAAAGAATTTGGGGCGTATGAAAGATCTCTGATATACACAAGAAAAGACGTTAAATCAATAGTTAAAAGAGCAGGAATTCGTGGTATTAGAGTTCTAATTGAAGTGGCTTTACCAGGTCCTGTTGGGAGACCATGGATGTGGCTACCAGAAGCCACTTGTCCAACTAAAGATGAAAACTTTACATGTAATAATATACCGTGTTTACGCCTTCCAATGCAAGCTTCTGTATTCGACATAATACAGAATATTTACACAGAAATATTAGAACTAACGAACGTTGATGATATTTTCCATTTGAGTGATAGCATGTTTTCTTTTACGCATTGTAATAACTTGCTAGAAGATAGGGAAGGGTTTTTAGATAAAGCGTTATTTCGTTTGAAGATGGCTAATAAAGGTTTTCTTCCAAAATTGCCTATAATCTGGTATTCTAATCATTTGACGCGAGATTTCGAAGCGAGAATTTGGGATAGATTGGGTGTTCAATTGTATCTTTGGGATCAGAATCCGGAGGAGTTTTTGACCAAATTCAAAGTTATACATTCGACGAAATGGGACTTGTCGTGTGAAATGAACAAGCAAAGATGTATTAAATACAGGTACGTAGAATTAATGTAGTTCTTCGTTGTTTGTAGGACTTTTATTTTTATGTAAAATAACACTTTTCACTTTCATGGAGATAGCAAAATCAGGGCAATTAAAAATAGCTGTTAATATGAATTTTGAGAGAGTATTATTCTTCTTTCGTACCCAGTTAATAAAAGTCACTAGGATGACAGAATATTCACAACACTAAGGCCGGTTGCAGAGCTTCACCGACCATCAGTGCGTACGTCAGTCGCGCTTGTCATAGGTATGTATGGAAATCCATAAAACCATTCATAGCTAGACCGACCATACGCACGCGTATTTCCATACATATGACAAGCGCGATTGACGTACGCACTGATGGTCGGTGAAGCTCTGCAACCGGCCTAATTGATAAAAAAGTTATTTTTTTTGTATCTGTTAGTCATAATACTTTCATTATTTATTCATCTGTGTTCTTACATTTTCAATTACTTCACCATACTATTTCCGTCACAAGTTATTTCACAGCAATTACTTCCATTCATAGCTACATAGATACATCGTATAAAACTAAATGCTACTAATAAGCGAAAGTTACTCGACCATATGTTTACAACTCCAGTGCTTTGAAAAACTTGTAATAATTAACTACGTGCTATAAGAGCGAATTTACACTTGAAGTGAGGTAAATTACTAGATTATATTATAGGTTTTTAAAGAAATATGAAAGTGTGTAAAATCCCTTAACACGTTAGGTGCGAAACAGGGCTTGAAACACCCTGTCCGTGTCTCGACGTTATAGCGGTAGGAAAAAACTTAAACTTCTCTGTCGTGCGGGAGGCATAACTTCCATCTGGTTCAGTGTAGGAAAGTGATAACTATATATCTTTGATGTGCTATTGATTCCTAGTTCAATGGTATACCGACCTTAATACCGGGTTTCTTAGACCTCGTGCCGCACTGAACAATAAAAATTCTAACACAGTGCGGAACGAGGTTGCGAACACCTCGTATCCCGCGCACCTCGTACCGCACCCTAAGCTAGCTTCACGCGGTTAGTGTTGTGCAACGCATTCGAGACTGAGCACGCGACGAAGTACGACTGCTGCCGATTATGTCGAAACGTTGCCGAAAAAAGTTAATCAAGGAGGAAGATGAAGAAAAACCGGGTGGTGAAACTCTAAAATCTGAAATCTGAAAAAATATTATTGCTTGGCCTGTTTTAATGAAAAACATCCATAAGTTTGATAAATAAATACAATTAAATAAAGTCGATATCTCTTTTCCCATCACTAAATTATATGAAAAACTGCTATCGTTCAGTGCGGTATGGGGTACATCAGGCCCCACATTTTATTTTACCCATAGAATCTAAACTAACTAATCTAACCACGGGCGACGGTAGATTTAGGTTAATGAACTCATTGTTAATAATAATCACGACAAAAGCCGCACACTTTGTCTTATTTGGCGCCAAAAAAAGGATTTTGATCTCCTACGGGCGGTGGGGTTTAATATGCCTCGTGCCGCCACAATGTCTGTATAGGACAAGGTTTAAAACGACCCGTAACGCAGTAATGGAAAGTACAGATATATCTGTGCCGCTGGGAACGTGTTAAGAAATTGGTTTATCGGTTTGAGTTAGCTGAAACATACATTCAATAAAGAATAAATAAAAAAAAATAATGTAAAAGAATTTTAAATTGCGATACGATCTATTGGTAGAAATTAATATTATAAATAAGTTACATTTTATGAGTTTGTAGGAGATAATCTCTGGATCTCCTGAACTGATTTTGATAATTCTTTTACCAATAGAAAACCACGTTATTTTTGGTATCATTGGCTATATTTTTTATCCCGGTTTATCACGGGTGAAGCCGGAACAATCGGCTAGTTGAGTATACTTTATCATTGCAGTATGGCTATGTATGATATCCTTTTTTAAAATTCAACTTCGTGACATATTAATAGATTGATTAGCCTATTATCTTAATCTTATCCTGTTAGTTTTATGGTGTTGGATATGGGTATACTAGCTTCAACACGCAGATTCTCTTGTGTGAAAAACGGATGAAAAGCTATTATTTTGGTCATGAATTGATCTATTTACAAACGAAATTTCAGCAAAATTAGTACAGTAGTTTTTGCATGATATACAGTATTGTTGCATTTATTACATAATTTAGATTTTTTCAAAGTCATACAGCTAATTAACATTCAATACATGAGAATTGGCAAATAATACCTTTCCGATGTAGTTTTTCATAGTGTCTGGACAAAAAATATATAAGACTATTAAAGAACTATGTAAAACCGGATGCATGATTATTCATTTATTTTAATGTAGGTATTGCATAAAGAATTTATTACTAGCTGCAGATATCTATCTATCTAGCGATATCTAATGTGTTATTCTATCTATTATATAATATATAAAGAATGTCACTGGCAAATTTCATCTAAATCCTTTAGTTCTGGCGTGATTCTTTACCTGTACATCCAAACATTTGTTTTCTCTATCTTTATTATATTTTAATCAGTATACAATCCATCTATAACCCGTTCCCAGATCATGGCAAGACATGTATGGATGGAAATCATGGAGAAACTTGGAGGTTTTCACGATAGAGGGGGGGGAGGCGGTGCTCTGGACAGATCTGGTTGATACCGGTTAGTTGATGGTGAAAGTGACGTCAGAACGTATTGATTGATTGATTGATGCGATACAAATAAGAATAGGAAGGTCAATGACCTTTATTTGCCACTTTGTTCAAAACCTAATCTATTTCTATCTATACCAATATTGTAAAGCTGAAGAGTTTGTTTGTTTGAACGCGCTAATCTCAGGAACTACTGGTCCGATTTCAAAAATTCTTTCGGTGTTAGATAGCCCATTTATCGAGGAAGGCCACTTTAAACGGACAGATTTAATTAAAACTTTGTAGGTACACTTATCAAGGAACGAACAATACAATAATTTCAAGCGTGGTTTTGAAGTGGAACTTCTTTAGGCGCGTTGGGAGTAAAATTTCAAGGTCACGTCATGGCAATACTGTCACGTGTCATAAAGACAACACACGCTCTTTTTGGTATCTTTGAATCTTGCCAAAGAAGTTTCACTTCTGACACGTGTGCTTGCCACACACGCTCTTTTTATTTTAGTTTCATTTCATTTTTTGTTACGTGTTTGCAATTAATTGTTTATTATATTATTATAAAACCAAAAAATACAAGTCTTAAACGTTAAGCGCTAATTTCAATCACTCAACTATATTAATTGCTCGTCACTGTCGTTGTCATGCACTAAATACAATTTGGTTAATAACGAAATATACATAAATGGCGGTACTAATAGGAATATTTACATGATTATTAAACATTAATAAACTATTAACCTGTTTTAATTTGTAACTTGGGCAATGGCGCGTGCAGTTTTGTTCCTGTGCGCATTTTGTGTAATTCGTATCTAGTGGTGACGTCATTTAATTTTTGTAAGAAAGCAAAGACTTGATTTGACGCGGGAAAATGGGAAATGGAACAAAAGAACAAAAATGGCAATCTGGTTGTTTTATTGTTATTACCTGACTGCGAAAGAAGGAGTCATATGTTTTTCGAGTGTATGTGTAAAATAGGTATGCTTAAGCTACATAGGTTATTAGTCAGCTTTTTGTTTTCGTAATAATACTTCTTATTTAGATAAGATTTTTGCCAATTTGGGTGGCCTGAATCTTCTATTTTCCTGATAACAAAAGTGAATTTTAGGATACTTTAAAGTAATAACAACATGCAGAAATCAAGTTGATAGCAGGTATTGAAGGCAATTCTTACAGCGTGCAACCCTTGCAAACAACCAAATATAGCTCTACAGATTTATTTGTCCATTAAATACTACAATAAAAAGAATTAGGAATCATACTAGGAAATAAGTATTATGTGAAGTTAAGTTCACTGGGTCTTCTCTCGTAATCAATAAATTAACATAATGAGGGCACATGTCATGGTCAGGTAGCTGTCAAAGGTTAGCTGGTATTGTAGTCTATTACAATGTAGGTGTTTATTCATTTGTTATTTAATAGGGTACTCTGGTGTGCACGGTTTTTACAGAGACAAAGCTTCCTTTCGATTAGATACTTATTACCTACTATCTGTGCTCCGCGGTTTCAACCGCATTGCTCTGCTCCTGTTGGTCTTAGCGTGATGATAATAATTATATAGCCTTAGCCTTCCTCGATAAATGGGCTATCTAACTCCGAAAGAATTTTTCAAATCGGACCAGTAATTATTAAGATTAGCGCGTTTAAACAAACAAACAAACTCTTCAGCTTTATAATATTAGTAGGTATAGATTGTTACGGAATAATCGTCTGTGCACACCTAACGATTAAGGTAAGGGTATACCCTTATAGAGACGAACTGATTCCATGCCATAATCTTGTTGTTTGCCAGTTTTAAAGGCAGTCACCAACTCAAACTCAAACATTTATTTATTCAATTAGACTTCTTCTAGAAGCACTTTTGAATCGTCATTACATATTTTTTTACATTTACCACCGATTCGGAAAGCAGTATCTATGGAGAAGAAGCGGCAAGAAACTCCATAGTTGCTCTTTTAAAATCATGTCAATATACAATTTAGGTTTACATAAAACTACATAATACATCTTAATATGCCAAAGAACTGTCCTGTAGTTCTTACGTGACAACCCTCCATGGATTTTCATCTTCCATATATTCCTTAATGCTGTAATAGGCTCTCTGAACTAAATTTTTTACATAAGTTTTAAATTTAGTACTACTAAACTCTAATACTATGAGGAACACATTACAACCGTAATGAAGGGGATCGAGGAAGTGTACAGAACAATTTTATTTCCATATTATTCGCCGATTGCACTTGCTGTGATTCAGATTGTATCAAGTAGGTTATTATTGATGTCAGCTGTGCTATCAGGTCAATGCCTCTTAAGTAGCATCATTGTGATTACATGCGCTGAATTCCCTTTTAAGATTACTACAATGTTATCTTTGGGGTGGATTTTATGTTGTTGTTTATGATGAGGTTTGTTTTGGTTCCTGACTTTATTCGAGTGGTAACTATATGTTGTTTCAAATTTTTAGCTAGTTTGGGTGTCTTCATTATTGCTTCATTACTACAAATTGTATTTTTTTATGATTTATTTATTGGCTTTGTATTGTTATTGTTACTATGCAGGTTTTTATCTTTATAAAATATGTCCTGGGAAACTTAGTTACAAACATATAACCGACTAAATTCACAAATCAAGTAAGCGTTATCAATTATTTCTTTACAACTACAGAGATTCTTGCCAAATCTTCTCTGTAGAAACTGCTTTCCGAATCGGTGTAAATGGTAACTCTATGTTATGACCATTCAAAAGTGCTCCTAATTGAATAAATACATGTTAGAGTTTGAGCTTATAACATTATGTGTATTATCCGTAATGCCTTATGTTTAAAGTAAGATAAAGTATTAGGAAGGTTTAGTACTAAAAATAAAATCTGGATAACATGTTTGCATTGTATTCGCTATAAAATTGACTTCTTTATACTGAACAAAACCTTGAAAAGTTTTGGACAGTCTGCAGTCTGCAAATAATTAAGTGGGTCAATGATGAAGGTTGTTTGATAAGATTAGATTTAATAATTAATAAATATATTAGATTGTTATATGGTAATGAAAAGAGCATTGGATATAGATACAAATAAGATAATTCTGCTGACAGTCTAAGCAGCGTTGGTTGGCATGGTTATGAAGAAAAATTAATACAGTTACCTCTAGGCGAGTATTGCAGTGGTGGCTCAGTGGTGAGGACCTCGGACTTCAAATCTATTAGTCCGGGGTTCGATACCAGGCGAGCGCGCAGGAAATAAATTGGTTTTTCAATTTATTATTTATCTGCGCATGTTATAGCATCACCATTGCATGAACGGTGAAGGAAAACATCGTGAGGAAAGGATGTCAAAGAATAAAAGTTCGAAGACACGTGACATCCGCCAACCCGTACTTGGCCAGCGTGGTGGATTATAGTCTGTACCCACACAGGGGGCTCGTGTCTCAGCAGTGGGAATGTATATACTATATGGGCTGATGATGATTAGACGAGTATTGGATATAAATATTATTTTACCCCAAATAATAGAACATTGTAAGAAAAAATGAATGAATAAAATGTTCTTAATTCTAAAAGTTCTTAGTCGTGCACGCATGACAAGCACGCCCGTGTATACGCACGCAAATTAACGTTTAGTAGTTATACCTACCTAGTGTATCGTTTAGAAGTGTCACGATACACTTTGTATAAAATACTAGCTGTGCTCCGTGGTTTTACCTACATTATATAGCCTATAACCTTCCTCGATGAATGGGCTATCTAACACTGAAATAATTTTAAAAATCGGACCAGTATTTCCTGAGATTAGCGCGTAAAAAACAAACAAACTCTTCAGCTTTATAATAGTACCTATAGATAAGTCGGCCGATCTATTCATCAAGAATGACTGGTTGGCTTAGTTGGTAGTGACCCTGCCTACCAAGCCAGAGGTCGTGGGTTCGATTCCCGCCCAGGGCAAATATTTGTGTGATGAATAGATGTTTGCTCTGTGTCTGGGTGTTAATAATTATCTATATAAGTATTTGTTTAAAAATTATATATGTATGTTTATCAGTCATCTGGTTTCCATAACACAAGCGAAAGCTAGTATAGGATAAGATCGTGCCGTGTGTGAAAATAGTAATGAAATATTTATTTATTTATATTTTTTTGCAGGTAACCTAGACGACCATATCTGGCCTCGGGCGGCAGCGGTTGCAGAGAGGCTCTGGTCCGACGTGGTCGCCAACTCGAGTGCCAATAAATATGTGTATGCCAGACTGGATACCCATCGGTAAGATCATCAATTCACCAGCTTAACTTAGTATTCACCTCTTTTAAAATCTTAGGTAAGTATATTATCTACTTATCGGGAAGAGTGTTTTACTTGTGTTACTAGTTTTCTTAAGATTTTCATCGTCTATGTCTTCAATTATAAGCCTATCTGATTATTTTCAACAAACTAGCTGTGCTCCACGGTTTTATCCGCAGTGCTCCGCTCCTGTTGGTCTTAGCGAGATGATATACAGCCTACAGCCTTCCTCGATAAATGGGCTATCTAACACCGAAAAAATTTTTAAAAACGGACCAGTAGTTACCGAGATTAGCGTGTTCAAACAAACAAACAAACTCTTCAGCTTTATAATATTAGTATAGATATACACACAAAATTTACTCTGTAATAAATCTTAATATATATAAATATCGTGTCACAATGTTTGTCCTCAATGGACTCCTAAACCACTTAACCGATTATAATAAAATTCGCACACCATGTGCAGTTCGATCCAACTTGAGAGATAGGATAGTTTAAACATGTAGGTACCACGGGCGAAGCCGGGGCGGACCGCTAGTATATAACTATGTTTTTACAGTTGGCGTATGTTACTCCGTGGCATAAAGGTGCAACCGATCTGGCCGGCCTGGTGCAGCTTCCACCCCAGCAAATGTCTTCAGAAAATAAATTAATTTACTATACAATTTTGTTTAACTGTATTTTACTCAAATCTTTATAAAAATGCAAAGAAAAGAACAAAAATGTTGAACTGGGATTCGTACCCAAAAATCATCTTCTCAAAAAACAATTTTATTTCTAGAAATGAGCATTGTGTTCTAGTATTTTTATGGTTCTGTAAAGTTTCTTAAACAATATTATCACTAATCTAGTTGTGAAAAGATAAATAAACTTAGGTACCTTAGTTTTCGGTTAGATGGTAAGAGAAGTTTTGGAAAATTTTAAATACATACCTACTTAAATCTCGGAAAAAATCAATTAACGGTGCATTTACATCAAACGAACATAGAGCTAGAGCATTCTTTCGTGATCTTTCAGTGTAAACGAAAACTCGTATACCTACAGTGTTGTTCAGTATTAGAACAGTGCATAGAATATTTTCATACGTAACGAAAGCTACGTCTGTTTACTCTAAAATAATTTGACATAGCATGAGCATCGCTCGTTTGATATACTTAAATGCACAATCAAAATTCTCTAATATAAATACAAATTCATACACATCAAATAATAACTTACCCGTGAAGAAAATCGATCAGTGAAAAATACAAATAATGCATCTGCCCCATAACCCCAAGGGGACATAGAGTTTAAATTTAATCTATTTTACCTAGTTATTAAAAAAAGCGTGTGTGCCGTGCTCACGTGTCAGAAGTGAAACTTTTTTGGCAAGATTCAAAAATACCAAAATCGCCTTACTCCAGGACGTTACGGTATTGCCATGACGCGACCTTGAAATTTTACTCTCAACGCGCCTAAAGAAGTTTCACTTCAAAAAAATTTGAGGTATGTTGGAGATCTTTTTAATTCTTTACCACGATTACAGATAATTATGCTATAATAATATGAACTAGATATCTTGATAGGTAGGTCAATATTTCAGTTAAGGTTATTTCACACAGTATATATTTTCAAACATTTCTTGATTATAATTTTGTAAAAAAATATAACACAACTTTGTTTTTAAAGTAACTTATATTTTAACTAAATTAGCTATAAAGTTTCAGTTCAATTGAGAGTAGATTGAATGAAATTAAATACGTTAGAGCTTTATATGAGTTCTAATTGTGGTTCTAATGATATGGATCGCTTCACCTATTTAGAAATTACCAACTGTTTTTTCATACGATATACTTTTTTATAGTTAAATAGGTAAATGTCCGCATTATGGTTTACAGTCATGCAATAAAAAGGGAGTCGTGAGGATAAAATATAAAACCAGTTCACTCTAGTTTTGAATAAGTACTAGGTATGTTTGTCTTGTTTCAAACACAAAAATAAATTGAAAATTTTGTACATATTTCTTTTACGTCGCTGAAATTGGCTATAAAAATAGGCATTTAGGAATTATGTAAACCATATCCTTCTCCTGACAAAGGCAATAAAAAAGAATTAGCAAAATCAGTTCAGTTGGTCACGCGTGATGTCTCGACCAGGAGTAATATCGATTCATTCTTCGAACGAATATATTTTACTGAGAATACTATATCTTAAATAAAACATTGTTTGTCAATTTAGGAAGAAAGCTTCCCAAACCCTTCTAAAGCGTCGCTTTTTTGTGATAGAGTTGGAATTCTGTTTAAAACAACCTTAACAAAAATACATCAGAAAATTGAACCGAATATCAGCAATCAATTTTAATTATTTTAAGTACATACATGATTGCATGTAACTAATTCAAGCCAAGTGCAGATGCGTAGTTATCATTTACAAATCAAACATTGTAAGTGCGTTTTTTACGTAATAAATAAATGGATACAACCTTCCTAATTAATAAGACCTTCTTATTTCTACACGTTATTCCTGTAAATGAGTCGGTAACTATGTAATTTAGGAAAATATTGAGCCGGTGGTATTTTTTTCTTTTAATTGGAGTTATTACATTTTAAACAGTGTTTTTACTTTTAATTAGACGTGCTGAATAATGTATTTTAATAAGAACACGTGTTGGAAGTGAAGATTCGTGTTTACTTATTAAGTTTTTTGTGAATATAATTATGTAATGTAGTTTGAAGTTAATTTGTTGTGTTAGTTTTAATATATCTCAAGCATGGACATTTTTTTCAGTCTTCGCAAATTCCTACAAGAAAATTCAATTGTGTTTCTTTGCCTATGGGTTTATGAAATTGGTGCTACGAGTAGAATCACATGAAATAAATACGATAGGTATGTGTAAGGCATAAGATGAAAAAAGATTCTAAATTTAATCAACAAAAAAACAAAAGAAATTGAAAGATTGTTTTTCATTTATCAAAATCATAATTTACAGTCGTATCAAGAACCAATTTAAAACAAATTATTACAAAAAATGTAAGATGAAACCAGATTAGTTAATTTTCTTATATTTTTCTAATATCATTTTTTAACGTTTAATATTAAATTATTTTAACACCAGATGAAATAAATAGAGAGAGAGACTTCAATATCATTAAAAAATTTATTAAGTAAAACTTTGTTTAAAGGAACAAAGCATGACTCGTTATTTAAGACAGCTTATTATAAATGATAAATAAGTAATATTTATATGATTTGCGTAAATAGTTAAAGCTTGTCAATCAAGAACCATGTCGACAGCCTGTTAAAATAAACACAAAGAACAATCAATCTAGTGACTTATCATATTTATTTACTTATTTATTTAAATAAAAGCTCATTAATACTTGTTAAATGTTATGTATGTAGTACATATTATATACTCATTAATATAAAATGATAAGTTATTTGTTTGTATGTAAGTATCAAAATACGTCTACTTATATGTTTGATTGCGCACAAGGTTGCAATTAGTTTCAGTAGGGCAGGTTCCAATTTTCACAACTTACTGATACCTAGTATCTATCCCTATATAACACTATTCTCATACATTGTTTGGCATTTTAGCTAACAAAAATTTGTTGCACGTGATATCACAGTGGGATTTTATCGAATACCTATGTGCAATACGTGCAGCGGATAAAATAAAATATCAGTCAGAATTTTATCTAAATTTGCATTAGGTACTTTAGAACGCTAGGAAATTATCTATCACAGAAATAAAACTTCTTCTTATGCTTTGTTTATCATACTATAAATACACAAGGCCATTTTTATAATAAAATAAAATCATAAAGCGTCCTTTGTCCCTCCCTTATTAATTAGCCCATTAACCAGCTGCGCTCCGTGGTTTCACTCGCCTGGCTCCGCTCCTTTTTCGCTTAGCGTTATGTTAAATAGCCTTCCTCGATGAATGGGCTATCTAACACAGAAAGAATTTTTCAAATCGGACCAGTAGTTCCTGAGATTAGCACGTTCAAACAAACAAACAAACTCTTCAGCTTTATAATATTAGTATTAGTTTTCAAGGACCTGCAGTTCCATTGACTAACCTTTGTCCCTAATAAACCTCGCCCCAACATTTTGAAATACTCCACATCCCGGCATTAACCAACATTAGCCGTTAATCAAAGGTATATTAAGCATTTATGTTACGATTGCAAGGAAACATCCGTTTACGCACTGTTTAATAATTCTAGTTTCACTTATACACGTGATGTGTATTAAATATAATCGTTTAGGCTTTTAGAGGCAATTAACAGACATGCGAACTGATACCACTATGTGCTAGTACTTTGCTAATTTTATTGCAAGTTTACACGTTATTATGAATAATTTATTTGGTGGTCATAGATATGTTATATCTATCAATTGGTATGGATTGAGAAATTATGTGTGGGGTTGTAGGCATTTTTTTTATAGAGAAGACCCGTCTTCGTGTAAATGTCCTTGAGTACGACCAGCAGCTCTAAATTGTTTTATGATATACCTACTAGCAGTCCACCCCGGCTTCGCCCGTGGTACTTCAAGGAATATTATAAAAAAGGAATAAACGAAATCGGTTCAGCCGTTCTCGAATTTTGCGCTTAGCAATATATTTGGTGATTCATTTTTATTATATACAAGATCAGTACATAAGTATAGTTACTATATTAAAGAAATCAAACTACCATAGTCGCAACGATTTTATGATATGATTTTATTTGGGAGATATTTAGGAGGCTAGCCGCTAGAGACTGACATATGTTATTTTTTACCACAGTTAAACATCTCATTCCCGTAGGAACATTCATTGTGATGCACATTGCACATTTGAATTAATCCGAATTCTATAAAGACCAATAGATGGCGCTATATAAAAATGTGACATAAATAACTGTTTATTTTCTTTGACCGTGCGATCGAAGTCGCGGGTGGAAAGCTAGTTCTTAGTCAAAATTGACGACCTTTATACCTATGAATAGCACTAAGAAGCAATAGTCTATAAATCCAGGAATGTATGACAAAAAGACGGGACTTGAAATTTAAGGCGGAAAGTACCTACCGGCGTTTTATTTTGTGTTTCAAATAAATATCTGCGTTGAAAACATTTTTTTGAATAATTCCCCATATGTACGAAATTTGTCTCGTAATATTTTGAAGTGAGAATATATTATTATTAGTTTATTATGTAGTATATTGTATTAAAAGCATTTGTGAGTTATCTAAATAAATGTTTGAGTCGAGTGGTTGAAATTCACGTAAAATCACAATAAAAAAAATTAAGCAAATGTCATACATCAATATTAATTAAGTTTACTTAGTAATAAGATTGTTAATATTAGTAATTAACCTACCTACTTATTAAGTTATCTATGTTTTTGTTCAATGCGTTTTCAAATTACATGAGGTATTGCGGACAATTAACGATATTAACATTCCAATTAATTCATTTAGCTTGAAGTTTAAGTTAATTGCAATGCTAAACGCTTATTAACTAACGTTTATTTTGAGGTTACAATTTTAATCGAATCAATATTATTTCAATAATTATGATTAATCACCTAAAACTAGGTTATGTTACAACAAAAATAAATATTTATTATAATACCGATACCGATTTCAATCATCATTCTACATAAACCTAAACTAGCTGCGCCCCGTGGTTTCACTCCCGTGGCTCCACTCCTGTTGGTCGTAGCGTGATGATAAATAGCCTTCCTCGATAAATGAGCACCGAAAAAATTTTTCAAATCGGACCAGTAGTTCCCGAGATTAGCGCGTTCAAACAAACAAACTCTTCAGCTTTATAATATTAGTATAGATACATGAAAAATTATAAGTATCAATAGTAGAGGCACAAAATTTGGACCGTAAAATAATATTTTTTTTATTGTTAGGATTCACTTCATTAGGCAACCCAATGACTAGGTATTACTTAAATACTAACTGTTAATACCTACACCAAAGCAATCTAAGACAAGTATCCATTTTTTTGTTTGTTTTCATAACCTGAGCCAAGTGTATTGGTTTAAATACATATTACTTAAGGGGATATGGGTGTAAATAAAAAATGTAAAGAAATTTTCTTGTGAGACGACATTTGTTAAGAATTTGCTTTATGTATATATAAGTGAAAGTGTAGATACATTATGCATATTTTAATATTTGAAGTGACACTTCATATTATTATTACGATTCAATTAGTTACGATTATTTTATGTCAACTGCAGCCTTGTATGTCCTAAATATATTGTCTCCTTGTCAACCACATCTGGACCCGGCCCTTTTTGTATTTTGTCACATAGAAATAGATAACAAGCGATATATACCATAAACTATACAGATTTTAAATGTTATTAAATAGTATCTCTTATTAAAAAAGTAGCTCTATGATCACATAGAGCTCAATGTATAACCAAAATACATAAAAAAGGTGACATAGGAAAGGAAAAGGTGGTAGGAAACATGGTAGGAAAGGTAACTAATAAATAAAACAAAAACATATGTGGAATTATTTACAAACATTAATCATTTATTTAAGACAAAATATCACCTTCTGATTATAATATAGAAGGCACCACATAACTTGTACATCAAATTTTAATATAATAACAGGACCTGCTAATTTTTTAATTATAAATATATTCAGGATAAAAAAAAAACTCCAAATAAGTACTTAAACAATATTACTAAAAACTGTATTAAAAAAGAATTTAAAAAGGTTGTGTAAGATAAAAAATAATTTCTGGTATGGTAGACTCTAAAATTAATAAAAATATATTTTAAAGCAAAGTCCTGAATATATTTATAATTATCACAATAAAATTTATATTGGAACACACGATCTGATTACAGATTTATTTAATAAAATTAGTTACAATAATATAATATAGTGATTTACATTTATAGAGATAACTGTCACATAAATAAAATCACACGAAATTTAACCAATCATAATACTGCAAAATCAATTCAGATTGAGTGTTGCCAGTATAAAAAAGGAGTATGGTAACAATAATTTATAATCTGTGATCATCTGTCACTTTTATTATTTATCTGTAGTTTTCAGCTAATAGTAAAAAAAAAGGTTAAAGAATTTTTTTTGTTAAAATTACTAATTCGAGGCTTTTTATGTGCGTTAGAGAATTTATCTAATTTGTTCATTGTTTAAATTATTCTTTATTAAAAGGGTAAACATGAATACATAGTATATTACAAAATATGCAATATTTTAAAATAAAAATACTAGATGTCATTTATGGTTAAAAATTAAAATTCATGTTTTAAATAATAATTTTTGTTAATTCCTTGATATTTTAGTGTGATTAGGAAGAAAGGTTTTCCTAAGTCTAATTGTACTATTAAATTGTAATCTCGTTTCCGATTGTCCAATGTCCGAGGAAAAGTTATTAAAATGCTAAAAATATATTGCCATCTCAGATAATTCAAAACAGAAGACAGAGATGGCTATATTTACCATAAAATCCGACGATTGAAAAATCAGCCGTGGATTAAAAACATTATTTACTTCACTCTGTACTTTATTAACACCATTTTAAAAATAACAACGAGCTAAACATTACAATAAGCATTAAGACTAGTAAATACTACATCCTTTGTATTATCGATAAAATTTAGGCCAGCACTATTTAAAATATATTTTATCTATGCAAAATATTACTAATAACAAAAAAATTATTTTCTCAATAGACGTTTAATGGTATTCTAATTTCAAAAATATTCAATATTTTTTTTCATAACACAGAGTTGTTAGGCCAGTAATAGACAAAAAGAGTAAAACTCCAAATTTTTTTTATAATCTTTTTGAATTTAATATTATTTATTTATTAATTTTTCGATAATACATAGGCAAACTGGAACATCATGGGTAAAGCACATCGTATCTATTGTAGGCACAATCAAGGCTTTCACTGGTAATTAATTATATTGTAATTAGTATCATTATTATGGCTTCCATCTCTATGAGTTTAAAAAAAAAAACTGGTTATTTCTACTCTATGATATTTCAACAAAAATATACTTTACTTTTAAGAAAATATAGTTTTTTCATAACTGATATTCAACAATTGAAACTAATTATTCTATATTATAAAAATGAATCCCAAAATGTGTTGGTAAGCGCATAACTTGAGAACGGCTGAACCGATTTCGTTAATTCTTTTTTTATTATATTCCTTGAAGTACGAGGATGGTTCTTACGTAGAGAAAACGTAAATATGTACCACGGGCGAAGCCGGGGCGGACTGCTAGTTATCTATAATTTAAAATAACGACTGCACTGTCAAAATAGAACCATAGATAAAAAATTCTAAACTGTCACTCATAGAGATGGTAAATAACTATTATTTAAAATCTATATAAAATTCACTGTCACTAATGCATTAACTTTAAAACATCACGTATTATATGAATTAATAACATTTGAATTGACTCTCCGCCATTTTGAAAGTGTTGCTAGTATATTTTTAATTTGACATTGACATAAAGTCATCTATTGCCAGTATAGAAAAAAAATATTACGTATTTTAGCCAATTATTATCAAGAATTAATATTCTATTATTTTATGGTGTTAAATATACAATAATGATATTTTTTTTGCAATAGTTCGAAGAGTCAATTCAATGCGTTTTTACAATTACGTAAGCGATACGAATAAATATTTATAAGCGTTAATTAAACGAAATAAACTTAAAACTATATGTGATTAACTTAATTACACTTTGGTAATAATAACCTATGATTTTAATTATAATAACGTGAGATGCCTAAATTAATATAAGCTAATTGCATCGAAGTAATAATTGTTCTTTGTTCGAAATAATTAAAAAACAATTTAAAAAAATATTGTCTATCAAATAAATTGACTGTATTTAATTCAAAAAAAAAAAATATACTGTACCTAAATTTTATGATTTTTTTTTTTAATTAAAACTATTTTTTGAAAAAAATTTGCATTAAAAATACTCCGATGCATTTTGTATTTTAATCAGAGTTAATTGATATTATAATAAAATGAAATATTTACAAAAAAGAAAAGTCGCTGCAATAAAACGGTTTAAAACTAATTTTCTTTAATACAATTAAGTATCTTGGCGTTCCGATTTTTGTACTTTTAAAAATGTAATAATTTTATTCGTAATTGGAAACAGCTAAAGCGAAATTTTATCTTATTTTATTAGTCACATATGTTTAGCCTCTATGAATTTGTAATTTTAAAAACAACATTATAAATTTCAAGATGTAAAAAAATTGTAAAATATTGACTTTTTCGAAAATTAAGAAAAAAAATCTAAAAAAAAGATTGTAATATGTATTGACTAATAAAATGAGATATTACAGCGGAATTGTCTTAACACCGATACGCCTCTAAATAAATAATATTTAAGCTACTTTTCGTTTAAAATCGCACCAAAACGTAGATGAGTGGGAGTAGAGCGAACGATGGTCGAATTGAGAATGCACTGCTTGGCAAATATACTGAAAAACAAAGAATATTATTATTAAATAATTATTTTTAGCAAAAAAAAAAAAAAATAAACCACCTTCAAATAGTAAGAAATAAACCAAATTAAAATAAAAACACTGGAGTCACCATCTTTGAAATGAAAAAATCATTACGAAAATCGGTTCACCCAGTCGACAGTTTGTTGTGAATGTAATAACCCATATAACCTGTGAATCACAATAAATGATTTGAATTTGAGATAATAAACCCAAAAAAATATATACAGTCCAAAAGACAAGGAACCTTTTTTTAGAGTCGGTTGGACAAAATGGAAAATTGTTGCTAATTATTATTTAACAATGTAGGTAATTTATATGAAATTATGAACAGAAGATGGAGAATGAAACGAAAAAAAGAAACTTTAGATATAGGTAAATAATTTTAAATAAAAAAGAAATCATAAACAATATTTACCTGATGCAGGTCGGATGTACTCCGGTTGCGCTTCTAAAATAAAAATAAAAAATAAAATAAAATAAAAAATCAAAGAACAGAACGAACAAAAGAAAACAGTGAAAAGGAAAACTTAAACGATGATTAAGTAGATTAAATAAAATATAAAAATGTAAAAATAAAAAAGCGGGAGTCGAGACTAAAATGTCCAATGTCAGGTAAACGCAGTGAACACATGTATTTTTTCCATAAAACTTCGCAGCTTTTTTGATAATTTTACGAGTTTAATATTTTATTTGACTGGCCGGTTGGCTTGGTTGGTAGTGGCCCTGCCTTCCAAGCCAGAGGTCGTGGGTTCGATCCCCACCCGGGGCAAATATTTGTGTGATGAACATAGATGTTTTAGTAGAAGATCCGAACATAGGTCGACCTTCACCGGCGTGATAATAGAAAGAGACCAATTTTATAATAAACTAGCGGTCCGCCCCGGCTTCGCCCGTGGTACATGTTTACGTTTTCTCTACATAAGAACCATCCTCGTACTTCAAGGAATATAATAAAAAAAGAATTATCGAAATCGGTTCAGCCGTTCTCGAGTTATGCGCTTACCAACACATTTTGCGATTCATTTTTATATATAAGATGTAGTCGATTAAAAAATCTATTAAAGATGGGTTTGCTGAAAAAATCCTGGACAGGATATTTTTAGTTAATTATTAAAAAATCTTTTTTTTAAGTGTTGAGACAATAAACAATTTTGTTATAAAACAGCGCTCATGCTGATATATATTTTTTTTTCTATCATCCCATCAAGTGAATCTGTTTATACCTGCCAACCTAGCAGTTTGTCAAGGTAAATATTAGAAAACCCTATGACTGCACATTCTGTAGGTTTCATACTTCAAGTCTATTATAATTTTTTTTTATTATCTTGATAAACGTACTGCAATTAATTAAAAAAAATATTTTTTAAAAATTAATTAAAATGTCCTGTCCAGGATTTTTCCAGCAAACCCATTTTTAATACATTTTTTAATAGACTAAATTTATTATATAATTAGGCTCATTTTATTATCACGCCGGTGAAGGTCGACCTATATTCGGATCTAAGACTATTTGCTCTGTGTCTGGGTGTTAATTATCTATATAAGTATTTATTTAAAATTATATATGTATGTTTATCAGCCATCTGGTTTCCATAACACAAGCGAAAGCTTAGTATGGGATCAGATCGTGCCGTGTGTGAAAATTGTCCCGAAATATTTATTTATTTTATTTATTATTTATTTTTTGTTTTAAGAATAATGTAAATCATCAAGGGTTGATGATTGCAAAAAATAAATAACACAAAAACCCTACTCTATTATTATTAATGCGTAAGTATATCATCAATTCCGTTTCCACTCTTCAACCACTGAACCGATTTGGATGCAATTCGCTACAAATAACGTTTGAGACCTGAATAAGGACAAAAAATGAACCGATTTGGATGCAATTCGCTACAAATAACGTTTGAGACCTGAATAAGGACAAAAAATGAACCGATTTGGATGAAATTCGCTACAAATAACGTTTGAGACCTGAATAAGGACAAAAAAAGACGTGTGGCACTCGGAGACTGCCGCGGTAAAGCTATTGCATGCTATGCCTTCAAGCCACACCTCCGCGCCCGTCGGATTGGGGAGCGTGAGGTTTTTTCGTTACGGAATTTCTCGATTCGGTCCCCGCGCTCAAGGCCCGCGATAGAAGCTATGCAATAGCTTAATAACACAAAAACCCTACTATAATATTATTAATGCGTAAGCGATTTGGATGAAATTCGCTACAAATAACGTTTGAAAGAAGGACAAAAAAATGAACCGATTTGGATGAAATTTGAAAAGTTTGAGACCTGAAATAGGACAAAAAATGAACAAATTTGGATGAAATTCGCTACAAAGCTCTCTTTGAGACCTGAAAAAGGACAAAAAATGATAAAAAATCTCACCGATATCAACAAGAGCGCTAGCGTGTTCGCTCCAACTCTTACTATTCTGCACTTTGACGGCCACTTCGTATTTCCCCGCGTCTATGTCCGAGTCAAGCGAGTACGATATTATGTACTCGTGTTGTTGTTCTGAAGGCAGTGGTACGGAAAGTGTTCGCCATTCTTCGTCCTGGAATAATGGATAAATAAAAATTACTTAAGTACACATTTAATCAGTCATATTTATTTATTAACTAGCGGTCCGCCCCGGCTTCGCCCGTGGTACATATTTACGTTTTCTCTACATAAAAACCATCCTCGTACTTCAAGGAATATAATAAAAAAAGAATTATCGGAATCGGTTC
The DNA here is from genome assembly GCA_029959065.1 of Colias behrii. NCBI lineage: Eukaryota > Metazoa > Arthropoda > Insecta > Lepidoptera > Pieridae > Colias > Colias behrii. The sequence continues at coordinate 1,436,067 of JARWMC010000027.1, forward strand.
AGCCGTTCTCGAGTTATGCGCTTACCAACACATTTTGCGATTCATTTTTATATTTTACTAGCGGTCCGCCCCGGCTTCGCCCGTGGTACATATTTACGTTTTCTCTACATAAGAACCATCCTCGTACTTCAAGGAATATAATAAAAAAAGAATTATCGAAATCGGTTCAGCCGTTCTCGAGTTATGCGCTTACCAACACATTTTGCGATTCATTTTTATATATAAGAAGAAGATTAATAGGTATAGGCGTTAGTTTATTCATGTGACATATTGTTTACTAGCTGTTCCCCGCGGTTTCACCCGCATTGCTCCGCTCCTGTTGGTCTTAACGTGATGATATATAGCCTAAAGCTTTCCTCGATAAATAGGCTATCTAACACCGAAAGAATTTTTCAAATCGGACCAGTAGTTCCCGAGATTAGCGCGTTCAAACAAACAAACTCTTCAGCTTTATAATATTAGTATAGATTATGTATGAAGAAAATAAATTACAACATTATTACTTCATTACTCATAATTATAGACATAGTCAAAGTTGAAAAAATGACTATAAAAAAATGACTACGACTATGAATATTCATAGTCATTCTTCATCGAATCACTAATAGAATAAAAAGTGGAAAAAATAGCATAAATTCTCAAATGGTCTTTGCAGAGGGAAAAATTATGAGAAAGTATGAAGGCAAAAATCTTAACGTTTTGAAATCTGACGATAAATAAGTCAGTGAAGCCGGTATCTATATATTCATATGAAATATTTTAAAGAATAGATAAGAAATAATCTCTCATTCTGCTTTCAAATCATTCTTAAATCTCATTTAAATAACACTAAAAACCTTATATAGTTCAAAAAATCACCTCAATAGCTCTTCTTTATTGCTTATTTTAAGCACTATATATATATTATATATATATACTAGCGGTCCGCCCCGGCTTCGCCCGTGGTACCTACATGTTTAAACTATCCTATCTCTCAAGTTGGATCGAACTGCACATGGTGTGCGAATTTTATTATAATCGGTTAAGTGGTTTAGGAGTCCATTGAGGACAAACATTGTGACACGAGATTTATATATATTAAGATAATAGCTATTTATCCTAAAAGCATATAAACTTACCCCATTAACATCTCTCAATTGCAGCTCCATAGCTTTTAGCGGCTGGTGCGAGTGCACTATCCAGGACAGTTTAGTGCCCTCGCTAGTGAAGTCTTCTACAACTGGCCTCTGCACTAGCTCGATGGATCTGTTGTGCTTGCCAAGGTTGTTTTCCGCCTGGAAATTTGTTAATTTTGGTTTTAAAACTTGTAAATCGTACTTAAAATTGAATTAAGTGTTATTCAAGAGATAAATATTTGAATATACACTGAGGGCCGATTTTTCAATGCTTGGATAAAACTTATTCGTCGAATAGTGTATAAAACTACCATTTTAAAAACGTATTCTAATTGCCCGTATTTGACAGTTTACGTGACATTTTAATATTATCGTGTAATACTTTATTGGACGGATAAGTTTTATCCAAGCATTGAAAAATCGGCCCTAAATCAACTAAATCATAATATTTGTGCAAGCACAGAGAAATGGGTATATTTTCCTGTATATTGATTTTTTTTTAATTTTCCTACACTCAATGAAACTTAGTCATTGTTCATGCTTAATTTATTCAAGATAATAAAATATTAAAGTGCCACATCCTTAGATGATTAAATTTTTAAACATGGATTACATAAATAAAATTCTTTAATGAGACCTTTTTTCGGGACTGTAATGTTCAAAGTCTATTGTAACACATATTAGTTGACTCTGCCTCATTTCATAGGGAGAGTTTTGCTTCGGACATTGACCGTGATTTTGTATTTTTAAGCTATTGCATAGCTTCTATCGCGGGCCTTGAGCGCGGGGACCGAATCGAGAAATTTCGTAACGAAAAAACCTCACGCTCCCCACGGGGACGGGCGCGGAGGTGTGGCTTGAAGGCATAGCATGCAATAGCTTTACCGCGGCAGTCCCCGAGTGCCACACGTCTTTTTTTATATGTATGATTAGAAGCCTAAATAGTCTGTATATTGTGCTAATATATTCCATACCTCACAAGTGAAAGTCCCAAAGTCCACATCACTCGAAGGAATAACAGTTAAGTTGGAGTGCTGTCCGTTTGTGCTGACGGTGTATTGACTTGAGGAATCTTCGATGAGTCTACCATCTTTGTACCAACGGATGTATGATCTGGAATCCATACTAATATTATAAATGCGAAAGTAACTCTGTCTGTCTGTCTGTTACTCAATCACGCCTAAACTACTGAACCAATTTGCATGAAATTTGGTATGGAGATATTTTGATACCCGAGAAAGGACATAGGCTACCTTTTATTGCGAAATATGTACCACGGGCGAAGCCGGGGCAGACCTCTAGTTTTATATAAATATTATGTAGAAAATAGACCAGCCCCCCTAGTCAAGTGGCTTTCTGTTAGCGTAGCGTTCAATAGAATAGTCAATAGACTACGAATGTATGAGATTGACGTAACCTGTAGATACGTTTATCTACAGCCTACGTCAATCTCATACATTCGTAGTCTATTCTATTGAACGCTACGCTAACAGAAAGCCGCTCTGGAACATTATATAAATACAGTATAGAAGATAGGATAGTTGGAAAAACTTAAAATTAAACTAAAAACTTTCGCTTGTGTTATGGAAACCAAACGGCTGATAAATATACATATATAATTTTAAATAAATACTTATACATATAGATTTATATATAGAATTAACATCCAGACACTGAGCAAACACCTATGTTACACACAAATATTTGTCCAGGGTGGAAATCGAACCCACGATCTCTGGCTTGGAAGACTGGGAATACTATGTAGAACTACTATTTATCATTTGAAAAATAATTTAAATGAAATTAATATACTTACGCTGGCTCATCATGGATGGAACATTCGAGAACTGCTTCCACATTCAGATCTGAGTTGACGACAGTCCTGTGTACGTGCACTCTTGGTTTACCTGAAAATATATAAATAAATTATATAGTTATTTCATAAATAATTTTTAATTATTATATTAGGAATGTATAGAATTTGAAATGGATTTATGTGTGTTTTGGTAATAAAACAATGAATAGGTGTTGTCACACACGAACGACGCGACGTCGTGTGTTCTATGATGTCATGTGATGACATGTGTTGTGTTGTGATGTAGTATGACATGTAATGTGTTCTGATGTAATGCATGTTTTATGTTGTGATCTGTAATATCATTGTTTTGACCTCTGTAATATCCAAAATAATTCCTCATGAATTATGCTCTTCCTTACATACAATTTAAAATTATGTACTTTTCTTTCTTTCAATAAAAATATAATAATAATTAAATAATACTTACGTAAGACATTAACAGCTAATTCCGCTTGATCATTACCAACACTATTGAACACATAGCAGTAATATTTGCCGGCATTTTGACGTTTCACGTTCCTAATGAAGACGCTGTTCGCTGTGAACTCTCCGTCCTTTTCTGTCAAACGGTGGTTCTGGAATGAGAGAGAGGGATGGATATAGAAATTGTTAAAAATTAATTTTAATGGAATATTATTGATGTGAAACTTCTTTAGTCGCGTAGAGAGTAAAATTTCAATGGTACAGAGTTAATTTGTCATGGCAATACCGTCACGTCATAGAGTAAGGCGACGATTTAAATATCTTTGAATTTGCCAAAAAAGTTTCACTTCTGACACGTGTGCTCGGCACACACGCTCATTTTTGTGTACAATTTCTAATAATGAGTACAATAAAAACAGTATTTATGTTTTCAAAAACAGAAAAATAATGATACGAAAGAATAAAAATGTACTTTATCTCTAACAAATTTCATCGAAATCCGTTCAGTCGTTTTCATGTAAATCAATCATCCATACATCCACACAAACTATCGCGTATAGACTTCATAATTGAAGTAATATTTAGTACATAAATCATGTTATAACATATGTTCATATAAATAATCATACTGCTTTATCTAGTCAATACAACGACTCATTCATTGAATTTACATTCAATGGATTGTATCAATTATATCAATTACGCAAATATATCTTAATTATATGGATTTGAATCTAATTGTATTAATAAATTAATTTATGAATATCATTCATTCCTATTTATACTTATATTCCAAATCCTAAGTTTACACAATTGTGTTAATTAAAATATGTTAATTAAATATCTATGTGTAGGTAGGTATATTATAATATATATTACGTTTTCTGAGCGTGAAACTGAATTTTTTTTGACAAAACAACTGAAATTTTTCTTATAACATCTTTATAAGAAAAATTTCAGTTGCCATACTCTCGGTAAAAGATTGAATGATTTTGATTAAGTTTTATAGTTAGATAGAGCCTGTAAGTACTGTGTAGGTATTCGGTTTTTAACTATTTTTATATGCCTAGGTAGTCCCGATAAAACACAGTTAGCCGGGTTAGCATGTGCTTAAAATATGTTTTTTGGCGCCACATTTTTAATCCTACACAACTATACGTAAAAAACTGTAGTCTCAAATATACTGCTACATATTATATAACTTTTAGCAAACAACAATATAATAATATACCATCGTTGGAATGTCTATAAAACGAACAGACAGTCATTGACATGCCTTTGATATGTCAGTCCGTCAGACTTCACGGAAGCACTATTTCTAGGTAGATTTACTACGACTGAACTAAAATTGAACTTGACTACGTATGCTGTGTTATTTATTTATCTAATGGACCGTAGGTTCTATTCCCGGTTGAGGAAACAATTAGATCTTCTTATATTTACTTCTCTTATCTTCTATCTATACTTTACTAGCTGCGCTTCGCGGTTTCACCCGCGTGGTTCATCTCCTTCCTGGATAAATGGGCTATCTAACAACGAAAGAATTTTTCAAATCGGACCAAAAGTTCCTGAGATTAGCGCGTTCAAACAAACAAAGATGGAAGTTAAGAAGGAAGATTCTCATGGAAAGAAAACACGAAAAATGGGCAGAACAACGTCTGCAGAGGCAGCTTGAATATAAAAATATTTATATGTTTTGTCCTACTTCCTATCCTACTAATATCCTTCCTACTAATATTATAAATACGAAAGTTTGTGAGGATGGATGTATGTGTATGTATGTATGTTTGTTACTCTTTCACGCAAATACTACTGAACCGATTACAATGAAATTTAGCACACATATAGAGGGTAACTTGGATTAACACATAGGATAGGTTTTATCCCGGAAATCCCACGGAAACGGGAACTTTGCGGGTTTTTGTTTGAAAACGCGGGCGATGCCGCGGGCGGAAAGCTAGTGTATTATACATATAAATAACTTACGCCATTATCCCCATCCCAAGACCAGAGGATCTGTGGAGGAGGGGAGCCAGAGGCTTCACACGTGAGGAGGAGGTCACTCCCTTCTGCTACCTTTCCGTTGTCTGATGCGTAGAAACCTGTAAGTTTTTAATGTGGAGAGTTTTAATTGAGTGCAGTGGATAGTTTATTCATTATTTACTGTAATGTACTTTATCCAATGTAATGTTATGAGAAGCAATAATCGATTTATTTATTAGTTTATGTAAATAAATTAGAATTTTAAGGTGAAGTTACTGTGAAAGGAGCTTTTTTCCTTTATAGTTTTAAAAGCAGTTAGTGGTTGTGTGATTTTTTTTCGAAGTTATTTGACTATTCATTGGTTTTCATAATTGTTGTAGAATTGTTAAGAGATGGAGGTTATGTTATCAAAAGAAGGTTGAAACTATTCTCAAAACTTCTGTATAAGTTCTGTATATATTATGTCGTTTACATATTGATAAAAATGACAAATAAAAATTAAAAATACAATATGTCAAAATGTTAGGCCAATCCCTGATATTAATATTTGATCAAAAGCACATTTTGATGCGTTATTTGTATAATACACACACTATTTCCAAAGGCAACAACGTCTCAACAATTGTTGTTAACTAATGTTTATTAAGATTAAGAGATTTATCAGTAACTTAAAATAAGCAATCAATCTATACTCACGAATAACTTTAGGAGACTCAGTAATAACAATATTGTGTTCAACTGACGGCGGGTTCATTTGCAATATTTCACATCTGTAGGTGCCACTGTCACCTGGCTGTACATCCTTTATTAGAAGATCTGTTGAATTTGCAGCACTGGAAGGAAATTATTATTTATTTAGTATCACTACATAGTAAAAAAGAAAGTCGCTTTCTCTGTCTCTATGTATGCTTAAATCTTTAAAACTATGCAACGGTTTTTGATACGTTTTTTTTTTAATAGATAGAGTGATACAAGAGGAAGGTTAAAGTTTATAATTTATTACGTTTTAGACAAAGCAGGCGAAGCCGCGGACGGAAAGCTAGTCTTTAATGAAATGCAGAATTTCTGTTAAAAACTATGAAGGAATAGATGGTATTGTAATGCTTATTAAAATACACCATATTAAGTAAATATTTCACAATATTTAATAAGTAAATTTAATTATAAAATAATATTATTATGTATATCTAAAGAAATACTATGAAGAGGAATCATGTGTATTTTTGTATGTATGTTTAAAATGTGTTCAATCAATACTGAACTGATTTTAAAAATTCTTTCACTTTTAGAAAGCTCTAAATATCTCTACCGAGTAACATAGTAAAAATAAAATTATCTTTCTGTATGTTGATGCAAATCTGCTAAACACAAAAGTAGAATCTATTGTACAATTACTTACATGAAGAATCTATCCTGTCCGGTGTAAGTCTTCAAATCTTGCTCAGTCCTTTTCAATGTTCCGATGAAGTATTTCGTGTTACTCCTCGTCCATTGAACGACAACGTCATCTATAATAAAATATAAAAAAATTATAATTATTTTAAACAAAAAACTAAATCGCTTTCAAATATACAGAACTAGAAAAAAAATTAAATTAGACCACCAAAGAATCATCAAAATTGATTTACCCAGTCGAAAGTTCAGAGGTAACAAACCCAAAAAAACAGTCGAATTGAAAAAGCTATCTAAAACCTAATAACTTTTATGCACGCTTTTATAAACTTCACCTGTATGTTTGTATGTAACCGAACTCAAACTCAAAACTCAAATCTTTAGACTCTAGAATTTGTGACAATTTAAACATATTCAATACTAGCTGTGCTCCTCGGTTTTACCCGCATTGCTTCGCCTCTGTTGGTCTCAGTGAGATGATATATAGCCTTCCTCGATAAATGGGCTATATAACACCCAAAGAATGTTTCAAATCGGACCAGTAGTTCCCGAGATTAGTGCGTTCAAACAAACAAAAGAACAAACTTTTCAGCTTTTTAATATTAGTATAGAATATAGATAAACTTGGCTCACTTATTAAAGTCATCAGTGACAATAATTTATTACATAGTATGCTTTTTAGTTATTTAAACTACATTAATTTTATTTGAAGTCGGTTAAAAAATCAATGTCAGTTCGAATTACAATTTAAATAAACGCTAATGTATTCAAAACACAAACCGGAATTTCTATTTTGGCGTCACAGGAAACCTCCATGATATAGTTTATTACGCAATACTTATTGGTCATGATTGATATATTTAGTAACTCAAATTAGGCGTTCTAGTTACTGATATATTACTGAACTATATTATTTTCGTAACGAATTAAAATAAGGTGTTATTTTTTGGTATCTTTTTTATATAATAAAAATGAATCGCAAAATGTGTTGGTAAGCGCAAAACTTGAGAAAGGCTCAACCGATTTCATTAATTCTTTTTTTTTTAATTCCTTGAAGTACGAAGATGGTTCTTATGTAGAGAAAATGTAAACATGTACCACAGGCGAAGCCGGGACGGACCGTACATCTTTTACTATTCATTAAATACCTATATACGAATGCTTAAATCGATAAAGGAGACGCTTTTCGAATAGTTGAACACCAAAAAAACCGTATTTCTCATCGTCATACCCAAAATTACCCAAATTAGCAAACATTTACTATAAAAAGCACGTCTGATTCGGCTTCCTGTGACAGGAATTAATAATTCTGAATTCCATCATGTTTGGCAAAGTGACTCATGTTGTCAAATTTGTCATTGCTCACAGGAAAGCATAGTTTTGAGCAAGTTTTGAGATATCATCAATACTAAATAGCATTAACATGAATTAAAGAGACTTATTTAATTCAAGACATGATAATATATTATTTGTATGTATGTTATCAATAAGCTCCGAAAGTAAATAATCTTCATCTATTTATTTTTTATTTAGGGATCTTTGTACCAAAAACGATGTAAATACCCTCCATAGTTACCGTAAGGCAAGTTTATTAAAAGTGAATTGTTCTTCATGAAATATTATTTTATACAGCTAATTTTCTGCCCCAGTACCATGATGTCTTAAAGTAATTTGATATCCAGTGTGGAAAAATGACAGCGCTATATATGTCATATAGCGCCATTGCTTTCCCACACTGGAAATATTACTGCTATAAGGCATCATACTTACTACCCTGAGGTCCTTCTGTATTCCATTCCTAACTATTACCTATCTATCGATAGACGTCTCTATTCATTTAAAATTCACGTGCCACAATGTTAGTTACCCTACTCCTGTGAAACTACTGGACAGATTATCATGAAATTTTGTGTGCCTATTGGTTAGATCTGAGAATTGGTCAACATCTATTTTTCATACTCCTTAGAGTCAGACAGAAATACGTTTGACAGGACAGTTAGTAATAACAGAACTATATCTTACCAGCAGGAGACACTTTACACTCAAGTCGCACGTTCCTTCCAATCGCCACGCTGTAATTCGTCGCTTGCGTCAACATTATAGCATCTTCTACGTCTTCATCAGCGTCATTACCTGTAAAGGATTCTTTTTTATGTTTTTGCGTTTGTATTTTGTATATTTTATTCCAATTATCTATTACTATGATAACAAATATTGCAATTACAACTTGGTAGAAACCAAATCTAGAATATAGTGTCTGAAGCTTCTTCTCATTTCCATTAATATGGTCAATTTGAACTGGATAAAAGACTGTAAAGATAAACTGATATCGTTTTAGCAAGACTACATATCATAAAGTAACTTACACTACATGTACATGTAAATAAATGGTATAAAATAATAATCTGTCAAATATCTGTAAAATGTAAGCACTCAATGATAGACGGGTATAAATAATGTACACTTTACTAGCCGAATGGAGATTTTTGGCATATTACAGTAGCAGTAGTTCACTTGTGATATCCCATTCTGATAATATTTCGAGTTATTTCTATATTTCGACTCTTTTTAAATAGAATATATTTTGTATAATATTATATACTTGGAAAATGTTCAAATATCTTACCTCCATCAGCATCATTTTGCGCTTCATCATCACTAGCTTCATCAGCCAGCACATCATCGTAGTTGATGTCATCACCCTCTCCGCTATATTTGGTGTTACGCGCTTCTGTAACAATACATAGATCATTAATATTTATTAAGTTATTTAGCACTTAAAAATGTAACAGGAATACTTGAAATATTAAAATTTAATATTGGGACGCGTATGAAATAGAATCAGGCGACAAATTTTGATAACTAAACGATCCTATATTTATAATGAATAATATTAAAGTTTATTTTGGCCTATTTTCAATCAAATCTATTTAGACTATTGAATATAAAAAAATAATTATTAAAAAAAAGGTTGCGTACCCCTGTATTCATTTAAAAGTACACGCTCAGAGCTACAAATGCACACAGCTTCTTGATTAATGCGATAACATTTCAATTGAATGCGGAAATGTTCATTCCTTTGATAAGGTGTGCTCAACCTATTTCTATTTTAGTTTGATTTATTGTATTTCAAGTTGTGTTTTTTATTATTTTGTTTCTTCAAAGTGACGTCAAGTTGACGAGCACGAGCCGAGCGTGACACGTGTCAGAAGTGAAATTTCTTTGGCAAGATTCAAAGATACCAAAATCGTCACCTTAGCCTTACTCCATGACGTGACGGTATTGCCATGACGCGACCTTGAAATTTTACTCTCAACGCGTCTAAAGAAGTTTCACATCAAAAATATTAGTTATTTAAACTTCAATTTACAATTATGTCTTAACCAATATCAATTACTAAAAATCCATAACCTAAATCATTTCTAAATACAGTGAGAAAATAAAAATTATTCCAACAATGTTATATGACTACTTGATTAACAAGTGCTTTGCAACTGTTTGACTCAATAAAGTTATTTACATAAAACATATTGCCTTATACAGCTAAGTAATGGATAGACTAACGCTAAGCAAATACCGATGGGTTTGGTGTAAGTGATAAGCGGTTGGATGTATTGATCGATTTTATTATGTATAATTTTATAATGTGTGTAAAGGATTAGTAAAATAAGTTATTATAAAAATAACAATTTTGCCTATTTTTATTTGAAATTGTTAGTGTTAAAAAAGTGAGATTTTGAATAAAACAATCGAATACAAACAACAAATATGAAACAATCTATTAATAACTTATTAAATTAGTTTTGTAATATTTAATCCTAAAGCCTTTTACATTTTAAAGAGCACCAAACATTATAAAAACATACATTGAGTATGTATGTTTTTCAAATCAATTATTTTGTCACAACGGGATAAAAAATCATTTTAATACACATTTAAATATTATATTACAATCGCAACATTAGCACATTAATAATTATGTTAAAATCAAGTTTCCCGCCATTTTGAAATAATTGACATTTCTAATCCGCCATTTTGAAAAAAAAATCTATTTTTAAATCGCTGTCACAGCCGCCATCGCGATCGCTCCTACTCTTTACCACAGACTATCAGAATTAAATAGGAATTCTATAGAATGCCTAGATTTCCTTTTTCGTCTAACTAATAGACAATACGACATGTTCCATAGAAACTTATTCATGTATACTTGATCTAAAATTTTGTTAAACGTCAATTTATGGAGAATCGATGTCGGTTTCAATATATTTTAATATTATTTATTCATACAATGACCTAAAACTATATGTTACAAGTTAATTTAAGTATTTATTGTATTGTGATTGATAAATCGATATGTTAGGTCCGTTTACATAATCATGTAGCTCTAATACTTATACATATTATAATAAGATAATACCTTTACAAAGTATTATTATTTATAATATTATCTGAGCCTACACATAAAAATTATAATACATTTATTTTGTAATTTTCCGCTAATCTCAAGAATAGCTGGTAAAATTTTGATGGAACTTTCAATACTTATTTGTATAGTAAAAACCAAAAAAGGTATTTTAATAAAAAAACTTTCCATATAATATATCCATTTACGAACATACCAATAATTTTACTATGGAAATTTAATAAGGATATTAAAATTGAGAGGTTTTTAAAGGATCAAACACACAAGATTCTTAAGTTTATTTTTCAGTTTTGGAGGGATAAACAAACAAATTTTTACGTCGCGGTAGGTTAGAATACCATAAAAGGTATGCTCTAAAACACCTTATTGTTGTATGTTTGGCCATTCGTACCTCCTGAAGTGTTAAAACCTTACCTATGATCATTGATAAACATGGGAAATCAACAGAAGCAAATAAAATAAAAAATAACTCCTTAGTAGTTTAAAAGAGTGTGTGCCGAGTACACGTGTCAGAAGTGAAACTTCTTTGGCAAGATTCAAAGATACCAAAATCGTCGCCTTACTCCATGACGTGACGGTAGCGACATTGAAATTTTACTCTCAACGCGCCTAAAGAAGTTTCACTTCAAAAATAATACTATAAATAGATATTTTCATAAAAATGTTTACTTTTATGTTATTACTAGCTTCCGCCCGCGGCTTCGCCCGCGTGGTGTTTTGATAAAAGGTAGCCTATGTTCTTTCTCAGGGTCTAAAGATTGTCTGTTCCAAATTTCATCAAAATCGGTTGAGAGGTTTAAGCGGGAAAGCGTAACAGACAGACAGACGGACGTTACTTTCGCATTTATAATATTAAGTAGGGATTTAAACTAAAAGGATAATTTTCAAACAAAGTTTTGCCAACAATCTTTTAAAGTATTTAATTCAAAACGAAAAGTGAATGAAATTTTGCAAAAATCAATGATAACAATTAATGCAATTATTTTCTATAAATAAATTAGGTTATCATTGCCGGCATTGATCCAATTACCTTGTTTTTAGGTATTTTTTTATCAATTATATCTTATTGATAAAATTTTCAAATTATTTTTTCCTAGATTAAAAATAAATCATCTCGCCTAATAAATAAAAAAATAACAGAAACTGATTTTTTCCAAATAGTTATACAATACATAATGATGAAAATATTAGTTTTAAAGTAAAAAAAAAAAAATAATAAAGATGACGTCACAGATTATGTTACTACGTAATAAGTATGAGTTTAACTAATACGAAATCTGCAAATTAAAAAAATACAAAATAGTTCCCTTAAAATAAAATACATTTTTAAAACTTGTTACAATAAAGTTTTTGTTATACAAATACCAAAAAATCTACCCTCAATTAGTATATTTTAAACGGTCCTTTGTCATTCCGTCCGTATGTATATTTATGAGTGAATGTATGTCTGTTTGTGCATACAAATAACTTAATATTATGGGCAACGAGGAAAGACTGCGTGTCGGTTTGTATACGCACGTTGCATACATATGGAAACGGCTGTGCTGTATTTGATGTGATGCTAGAGATATGTAAATTATATAGCTACCTTTTTTTCGGACCTGATGAACTCCTGATTATAATCATAATTCTATTTAATTGCCCGTAGAATACTTTTTAGACGTAAAATCGTGACAAACAAACACAAATATCATATATCATCACTACATAGTATAAAACCAAGTCACTTTCTCTGTCCCTATGTATGCTTAAATCTTTAAAACTACGCAACGCATTAAGATGCGGTTTTTTTAATAGATAGAGTGATTCAAGAGGAAGGTTTTAGTATAAATTTAGTATTAGGTTTCCGACAATGCGAGCGTAGCCGCGGGCGGAAAGCTAGTTTATATGTATGAATTTTGAATAAAGTAGGTCAATGACACATGTAAAGATTTTACAGATAAATGTGGGTAGTTATAAATGGATAGAAAGGATCAAAAACATATTCAGGTAGGATGGTATTAAAACTACCTACGAATAACCTTCAGACAAATTTAGTCATCTAGTCATAGCTTTTGACCTCATAAATTTCATGTATCTATACTAGCTTCCTTATACTGTGCTAATATTATAAAGACGATAGATTTTTGTATGTTTGTTTGTAACTTAATGGATCTCTAATAGACAGTTACCTGCGTTATTCATCAGTGACATAGGTTATATTATTTTTATGGTCGTATTATAAAATAAGGAAGCTACCTAATTATAAAAATATAGAAGTACGTTTTTATTATTTATAACCATAAAAGAATAGAAAGATCGCTGTAAGCGTTCCTATTGTTTCATATAATAAAATATATTAAATTAAAACAAAAAACAATGCAACCAAATAAATATAAATCTATATTTTATAATACAAACTTTGCTTAGTTTGACACTAGATGGCGCTAACATGTTATTTTTTTACCTATTACTATAAAAAGCTTCATCTTAGTTGATTTTATGATCCTGTAATAAAGCATAATAAAAAGGCTTAAATCATAATGTATATGAGTTATATCTTGCGTAAGGATTTTATCATCATGTGTGATGGTTTGCTCATAATATAATGCTAATTTCAATTAGAATAAATACTTGAGTCACACATAAATAAATATAATAAATAAATAATTATGTTACTTATAAACTGAAGAGTTTATTTGTTTTGTTTATTTGCCTAAACACACTAATCTCAGGAACCACGGGTCCGATATGAAATAATATTTCACTGTTAGATAGACTACATAATATCATCACGCTAAGAGTAAGACCAATAGGAGCTAGGTCACAAATTAAAACTTATTTTCTAACATCTTTATAGCTTCGCTTTCACTACACACAGGCTTTATATAGCTTGTCAAGTGTTTAGGTATCGGTTTGACACTTACCGGGGATATTTATAAGGGCTACATTCCTATCTCTATACATCAGAATTATACCGGGATGAATACATTATTAACTACTTGCTGCCTGCTGGTCTAGTGGGAAGTATATTATTTTTGAGGTCACAGGTTCGAATTTTCAATAATAGTTTGGTTTTTTGGGAATAAATACTTCTTTATAGATTTTGTAATAAATAATTATATAACCCACATTACTCTCAACTCAGCTTTCTGTGAATTCAATCAAAATTGATGCAGCTGTTTTGGAAACGAGCCGGAATTAAGCAGATTAAATAATAGATATTTTTTTATTTAGTTTTTATTATCTATTTCGAACGTGAGTACAGATAGACAGTAAAGACAAAAGTTAACCTAGTATCGATGTAAATGCTAAAACAATCCTTTAAAAATTAAATAAATAGCTTATCAGTTTAATATTGCAGTGGTTAGGACCTCGGACTTCAAATCAATAAGTCTGAGGTTGCAGACCCTTTTTTTTAACGTGAGGTAATTCGTCATGAATACCAGCTGCTTCGGGGGCAGCAGCACGGTTATGTCAGACTTCTACTGACTAAAACCCCACGGTGGCCGCAGACCCTGTTCCAACGGTGAATGAAAACATCGTGAGGAAACCGACATGTCATAGAATCAAAAACGACATGTGACATACGTAACATCGTGGCCAGCGTGGTGGATTATGGCCTGTACCCTCATAGGAGGCCCGTGTCCCAGCAGTGGGAACGTATATGGTCTGATGATGATGATGATGAGTTTGATATTACAAACAGATAAATTTAAATTATGTATTTGATAAAGCGAAGAATACATAAAATACTAGTGGTCCGCCCCGGCTTCGCCCGTGGTACCTACATGTTTAAACTATCCTATCTCTCAAGTTGGATCGAACTGCACATGGTGTGCGAATTTTTATTATAATCGGTTAAGTGGTTTAGGAGTCCATTGAGGACAAACATTGTGACAAGAGATTTATATTATATACTAGCGGTCCGCCCCGGCTTCGCCCGTGGTACATATTTACGTTTTCTCTACATAAAAACCATCCTCGCACTTCAAGGAATATAATAAAAAAAGAATTATCGAAATCGGTTCAGCCGTTCTCGAGTTATGCGCTTACCAACACATTTTGCGATTCATTTTTATATATAAAGAAGATTAAGATTTTCGACGTTGACAAAATTCAATTTATTAACTCAAATATTTTTACAGAACTGTAGGTATATGTGCTAGTTTTTGGCTAGATATACAAAAAAAAATGTCGTCCGTCGAGTCATTCATGTAGGAAGTGGCCGAGTGAATACAGGGCATTTCAATTAGTAATAATTAAACAGACAGACACCGCTATTCCATGTATATGCCTATAGTAGGTCAGAACATTGGATTAACCTTTATATGTGGGCTTTTTATTAGTTTTAATTTCGTTTTCGGATAAATAGTTAGTCATTTGTTGTTTTTTGTGTGAAATGAGGTTGCTTGGTGATAGAAAAAATTGTTCGTTCAATTTTAATGCTTTTTTTACGTTCCTATGGTAGCTTAAGATAGATAAAAGATATCCTTGAGGATTCGTGTTGCATCCACATGATCCAAAGTGACTGGCGAGAGTTTATGCAGCTCTTTCGCAACAAATATAGGGAAACATTCCGAATTGTTATTTTTCAAAATGCAGATAATGTCATCCAGGTCTAGGGACATTTTCTTGCTTTGTTATTCTCTACGAGGTGGTAGCTTTCTTGCGTTAGGTAGCGATGCAGATAATAACGACTTAACTTTAGCAATCTCGTCAATCGAAAAAGAGCTAGTACACAGCTGATGAATACTGTCTTCATCCATGTTATTAATTTTCCGAATTGTATTTTCTACTTAATTAATGTTATCAGTTATCACCATTAAAAACAAATAACAAACAACTTACAGTTCTATCTCTACAAAAAGCTATTTCTCAAAGCTTTTCCAAGTGATTTGCAGTCTGTGGTAATTAATGCTATTTACGACTTTGCCCCACTGCCCCGGGGTCGTGTGGGTAATCAATGAGAAGTAATTAGCTTGTGTCACTTTATGAAGGTAGATTGGACTATTCTAGGGTTTTTGGTGACAGCTTTTTTATGTACGTGTATTGGTATGAAAATTAAATATGTTGAAAGTAATTTGAGTATTAATTTTGGTAATAATTTGGTTTGAATTTTATGTTACGAGAGTTTTTGTTTTATATTATGTAACGAGTGGATGGCCACAGCCGACAATTTTGAAAAAAAAAAATAACTTGGAACTATTTTTCAGATACAGTCTTAAATATATTTTTACAAATTATAATAAGTGTAGTTCTTGTTTAGGTAATATTATTGATTATAGCTATTGCATATATCCCTAGGTCCTATAGGTATCTATAGGTTATAAAATTGTGTGTTTATTTTGGTATTGTGACTCTATTTCTAAGTATTTGCATAACATGTTTTCACTTGTATTTTTTGTAAAAACTGTTGTTATAATTACGTAGTACCGAAAAGAAGAGATAGTACCTTGTAATCAGAGTATTTAAATGGAAAAATATCACGTAGAGTGATAAATATGAAGTGTTCGAGTGTCAAAAGGTCCCGCTGTCGTGTCGGAATGTCACGTTTTTGTTTATTTGTTTGTATGTACGTCTTGACAGATAAGTTTAAAAATATAAGTGATGATGTATTTTAATTTATACTAGCTGTACTCCGTGGTTTTACCCGCAGTGCTCCGCTCCTGTTGGTCTTAGCGAGATGTTATATAGCCTATAGCCTTCCTCGAAGAATGGACTATAAAGAATTTTTCAAATCGGACCAGTAGTTCCCGAGATTAGCGCGTTCAAACAAACTCTTCAGTTTTATAATATTAAGTATAGATAAGGATTTTCTGGTCTATGGGTTCTTCACTACATAGTATAAAACAAAGTCGCTTTCTCTGTCCCTATGTCCCTATGTCCCTATGTAATTATGTATGCTTAAATCTTTAAAACTACGCAACGGATTTTGATGCGGTTTTTGAAGTGAAAACTTCTTTAGCGGCGTTGGGTATAAAATCTTAAACTCGCGTCAGGACACGTGGCCTGATCGAAAAAGCGTAAGACGGATGTTTTTTTTTTTTTTTTTTAAGCCCTTATATTCCATGCGTAAGACGGATACCATTCCAAAATATCAAACATGCTGAACGTTAATAATCAAGTTTTCACTTCTGCCGGCACTCCCGGAGAACCCAACAACCAAGCAACCCGTCTTTTTTTTAATAGATAGAGTGATTCAAGAGGAAGGTTTTTGTATATAATTTATTATGCTCGCTTTGTCTAAAAAGACAAAGCGAGCGAAGCCGCAGGCGAAAAGCTAGTATATTATACTTTAAAGAGGCATTGAAATGGATTGAACAGAAGAGTGATCATCTTTTTGCTTTTTTTTTCTTTGATTTTGAATGTTTCTGATGAAGAATAATTTATTAAATAAAAACGTTTTCAAAAAAATTTGAAGCATGTTTTTTAGTTTTTAAACCATATTTATTATTGTGTATATTTACACACAAATACTTATACGTATGAGTAATCATATGACTTTCAAACTACATCTAAATCCGTGCAGTCATTACATACAAAACAACAATACACATAAAATACAATATTTATTAATGAAAACTCAGAATATGTTTTAAAATAGTTTTATTTGCGTGTTTGTACAGCTTCGTCGATGAATCACATTCAATTCGAGACCACGTGCTTCGTGTATTTTGTTATGTAACTTCATATAAAACATTTTAAAAGTTTCATATGAAATTAGATTTTTGTGCCTATGAACTTTTAAAGAGTAAAATAACTTATTTGCTGAACTTCATTACAATATTTATTCTGCGTGTCTTAGCACAATGATGTAGGTAACAGCCTCAACCAATGGGCTATCTTACACCGAAAGAATTTTTCAAATCGGACTAGTAGTTCCTGAGATTAGCGCGTTCAAACAAACAAACTTCAGCTTTATAATATTAGTAGATCTAGATATAATGCCCTAGAATAAAATGTATTTATATTATAGTCTACACCAGAACACCACCACGTCCAACCTCAATGTAACATTACATAAAACATTTAAAACGAAATAAAAACCTCGTAAAGCGGATATAAGGAAACGACCCGACTTTACGTGCAACTAATTCAGGTCAGTTGGTTTTAGAATAATTACACTATAATTTTGTTAGCACTGCGACTGTTCTATATTAAATATGGCAGTTAGAAATCCATGTCTGTTTAAATCTATACTAATATTATAAAGCTGAAGAGTGTTTGTTTGAACGCGCTAATCTCAGAAATTACTGGTCCGATTTGAAAAATTCTTTCGGTGTTAGATAGCCCATTTATCTAGGAAGGCTATAGGCTAAATATCATCACGCTAAGACCAACAGGAGCGGAGCCACGCGGGTGAAACCGCGAAGCGCAGCTCGTTTGAAAAATAAATAGTTACTCATTAGATAAAAGCCATTATTAAAACAAACACAAAAATAACAGCAAAAAGATCATAACAACAATAAAACTAGAACATTGCTCATTCCATTAATGGCCGTAATTAATTAAAAAGCATTCTAATCACAGATTATTAAACCATAATCCACGAACGTCATATTTTTTTATAGTCTGTAGGTACTCGTTAAAAACGCGGGAAACAGTACTGTCATGTCATAAATTGCTCTTCCCATAAACGTTCATTAATTTTATGAATAGAATGCCATAATTTTATTATACATGCCCCGTCTTGACCTAGATGCTAGAATAAAATTCTAATTTAGGTCATAAGCTATATTTGCCCTATATTTAATGGTTGGAAAATTTCGCGTCTATTATTATTTACAACTATTTTGTTGGTATTTCGTTTATATTTAAGCGAATACAAATTATGATTAGATTTTCATCATAGTATAAAATTAATAACGATTTAAAACTTAAACTTGCATGTGCAATAACCTGTTCATCATTTTAAAATTCCTTTCTAAGTTAGGTACCTATATGAAAATATTATCCTTCCTTTCATAAGCTGTGGACCTCAGGTTTGTATACTTCCAATTTTATAAAAATACACCTTGTCTGTAAGCATTAGGGTTGATTTTTCAGGTAACGTTTCAAAAGCGCAAGCGCCAAATCGAACTACAGTGTAATCCAGGTAACAATACACCTTATTACATTGAAATAAGGTGCAATGCATATTCCTCCTACATTTAGAAGGATGCTGCGACCTGTGTATGAAAGTTTACCTGAACTTTAAAGCCATACACATAAGGTCGAAAATCCCGATACAAAAATGTTCGTAAAACTTGATCTCCTGCCGACGTCTGGTATCCTGGTACATTTTGCCCTTTACACGTGACGTCATGGAGATTAAATAGTAATTTAATCCACCGGAGGCATGTGTTGAGGTGAAAGACTTGACGTTAATGCTCTTTTTTCATTAATTTTACAGGCACATCTGTGATGTTAGTATTTTATTTAATTTGTGAAGAACTAGCTGTGCTCCGCGGTTTTACTCGCAGTGCTCCGCTCCTGATTGGTACTAGCGAGATGATATATATAGCCTTCCTCGATAAATGGGCTATCTAACACCGAAAGAATTTTTCAAATCGGACCAGTAGTTCCCAAGATTAGCGCGTTCAAACCAAGTTCAAACAAACAAACTCTTCAGCTTTATACAAGTAAAGATTTATGTATTTTAGGTCATACAAAGCCTATACTAATTTATGGAAGATAGGAATGATTTTACTTTATGGTATTCAATACCGACTACGCAAAGCATTTGTTATTAGTAAAAGGACTGACCTATGGACAGAATAGTATAATCCTATGTTTGATTTTACGCGAGTATTATACATTTAGAAATTAAAGACTTTTTAACGGATTTTAAACGCGATTTATTCATTCTATTATTTTCCCGACGTTTCGAACACTTTACAGCGAGCGTGGTCACGGGGAGACTGAGATGTTATACGTCTTGACAGTCATTCAAAAATTGCTGTTTGTAAACTACCTCCACCTATTCCTCCGTAGTTGGTATGTGGAGTATTTTTCCGGATGTTGGCAGTATTGGCTGATCGTGTCTTCTAGTCTTTTGGTATGTTTGACATGGGGTTTTAAATTCTTAATAACAGGATCCCAGGTGTCAAATTGATACACCCACTCAAAAACTATCACAACACATGTCTAGGGTGCTCGCTCCCCTCAGAGGTAACACCAGTGCTTATGTTAAGGACTCATACCATTTTGTTGAGATATTAAAAGATCTAAATATCGCAAACAATGAAACCATGGTTAGCTTTGATGTGCAGTCTCTTTTTACTAATCTCCCGGTGACTGATTGCATCAATATTGTTAAGAAAAGGTTAGGGGAACACAATATGCCATTAGAATATGCAGAGATCTTAGAACATTGCCTTACATCTGGCTATTTATTGTGGAATGGTGAATTTTACATGCAGGTTGATGGGGTGGCCATGGGCTCTCCAGTATCACCCGTTGTCGCTGATATTTTTATGGAAGACTTCGAGGAGAGAGCCTTGGCCACAGCACCAGTCAAACCGAGACTTTACAAACGCTATGTAGATGACACCTTCACAATACTCCCTACTGAACATATACCTGCATTTTTAGATCATCTTAACTCCATACATAAAAACATCCAATTTACTATGGAGTTAGAAACTAACAACCGTCTAGCCTTTCTTGACATTTTAATTATGAGGGGACGGGATGGCATGCTCAACCATACAGTGTATAGGAAAGCCACTCATACTGATAGGTACCTCAATGGTGAATCTCACCACCATCCTTGCCAACTAGCTTCTGTCGGTAAATCTTTGTTTCAGAGAGCCCGCCACCTCTGTGATGCTGCCCACCTCAGCGGGGAACTGCAGCATGTCAAGCGAGTACTACGTAACAACAAGCTGCAGGCGCCTCCACAGCATCACAGGAGTCGAACGAAGCCACATACAGTTGAAAGACAACCGGCCTACCTACCATATGTGAAGGGAGTTACTGACAGAATTGGAAGAATCCTAAGACGAGCTTCAATTAAAACTATATATAAGCCGCACAAGAAGATAAACCAATTCTTGAGACCAATTAAAAGTAATATTCCTCTACAAGAAGCAGGCGTGTACAAGTTAGACTGTGACTGTGGACTCTCATACATCGGCCAAACAAAAAGAAGCATTGCTAACCGACTGAAGGAGCACATTGCGGATATCAAGCATCGGCGTCACAAGAAGTCTGCGGTATGTGAACACACACTGGACAACAACCACTTCATAAGATTCGACCAACCACAAATCCTTGCCAGAGAAAATAAATTTTTTCCAAGACTTGTGCGCGAGGCTATTGAAATTAAAAAACACCCAAATTTCAATAGAGAAGATGGTTTGAAACTTTCTAACACCTGGGATCCTGTTATTAAGAATTTAAAACCCCATGTCAAACATACCAAAAGACTAGAAGACACGATCAGCCAATACTGCCAACATCCGGAAAAATACTCCACATACCAACTACGGAGGAATAGGTGGAGGTAGTTTACAAACAGCAATTTTTGAATGACTGTCAAGACGTATAACATCTCAGTCTCCCCGTGACCACGCTCGCTGTAAAGTGTTCGAAACGTCGGGAAAATAATAGAATGAATAAATCGCGTTTAAAATCCGTTAAAAAGTCTTTAATTTCTAAATGTATAATACTCGCGTAAAATCAAACATCAGAAAATACTATGTAGACCAGTACGGACTGGAAAATGCTAACAAAATTCGCCGTTTAGAAGAACTGAAGACAAAGCGCTCGAGGTTTTTGACATCCCTGAATTTCATGAAGCAATGTCGAGAACATAATATCATCCCAGTTTGTTGTCGAATAGCACCAAAAAAGGACATAGCTGGAAGCGCAAGTATTCTAAACAAGGCAAGTCAAAAATTGTTATCTAAAGTAATCGCTGGACACCGATCGGATATTGAAAGGCTCAACATTGAAATCCAAAATGTAGCAAGTAACTTAAAGAATTTTATGTTAGAAACAGATTGGCAACTGTGCTTGAACATCTTAGATAATCGTGCACATAGTAAATTCAAATACTGCACGGATAAACAAAAGCAAAAATTTGAAAGATTACTGGCCAAGAAGAATAACTCAATGTCATCTGAGTATCCAAACGTCACTGAATGTCAACCTCAAGTGACAGCAGTTGTCAATCTGTCAAAACAAATTCTTGATAACAAAACTATTGAGGTACTGAATAGAGGTTTAAACTTTGCTCCTGCGCCGCAAAAAATACCTTGCGAAGAAATAATAAGTCATGTGGAGGAAACTTTATTCAAAAACAACATTCTTAAAGAAGACGCAGAGGCGATTCGGCAAGACATATCTTGTGTACTACGCACTTGCAAACCGCCGAAACCTAACATCTCTCGCTCTGAGTCTATCGCTTTAAAACACCTGCGAAAGAATGAAGATATAATAGTACTCCGAGCTGACAAAGGAAACGCAACGGTTATAATGGATACGTCAGATTACAACAACAAAATGTCGGAAATACTGTCGGACGAAAACACCTACAAAAAAGTCGACAAGGACCCAACAAACAAGGTAATGAAACAAACAACTGACCTTATAAACAAACACAAAACGACATTAAATCTTGACACTAAGTATCTTATTCCATCTTGCGTGAAACCTCCTAAGATGTATGGCTTACCTAAAATACACAAAACTAATACTCCATTAAGACCTATTGTGAGTCAAATTGATACACCCACTCAAAAACTATCACAACACATGTCTAGGGTGCTCGCTCCCCTCAGAGGTAACACCAGTGCTTATGTTAAGGACTCATACCATTTTGTTGAGATATTAAAAGATCTAAATATCGCAAACAATGAAACCATGGTTAGCTTTGATGTGCAGTCTCTTTTTACTAATCTCCCGGTGACTGATTGCATCAATATTGTTAAGAAAAGGTTAGGGGAACACAATATGCCATTAGAATATGCAGAGATCTTAGAACATTGCCTTACATCTGGCTATTTATTGTGGAATGGTGAATTTTACATGCAGGTTGATGGGGTGGCCATGGGCTCTCCAGTATCACCCGTTGTCGCTGATATTTTTATGGAAGACTTCGAGGAGAGAGCCTTGGCCACAGCACCAGTCAAACCGAGACTTTACAAACGCTATGTAGATGACACCTTCACAATACTCCCTACTGAACATATACCTGCATTTTTAGATCATCTTAACTCCATACATAAAAACATCCAATTTACTATGGAGTTAGAAACTAACAACCGTCTAGCCTTTCTTGACATTTTAATTATGAGGGGACGGGATGGCATGCTCAACCATACAGTGTATAGGAAAGCCACTCATACTGATAGGTACCTCAATGGTGAATCTCACCACCATCCTTGCCAACTAGCTTCTGTCGGTAAATCTTTGTTTCAGAGAGCCCGCCACCTCTGTGATGCTGCCCACCTCAGCGGGGAACTGCAGCATGTCAAGCGAGTACTACGTAACAACAAGCTGCAGGCGCCTCCACAGCATCACAGGAGTCGAACGAAGCCACATACAGTTGAAAGACAACCGGCCTACCTACCATATGTGAAGGGAGTTACTGACAGAATTGGAAGAATCCTAAGACGAGCTTCAATTAAAACTATATATAAGCCGCACAAGAAGATAAACCAATTCTTGAGACCAATTAAAAGTAATATTCCTCTACAAGAAGCAGGCGTGTACAAGTTAGACTGTGACTGTGGACTCTCATACATCGGCCAAACAAAAAGAAGCATTGCTAACCGACTGAAGGAGCACATTGCGGATATCAAGCATCGGCGTCACAAGAAGTCTGCGGTATGTGAACACACACTGGACAACAACCACTTCATAAGATTCGACCAACCACAAATCCTTGCCAGAGAAAATAAATTTTTTCCAAGACTTGTGCGCGAGGCTATTGAAATTAAAAAACACCCAAATTTCAATAGAGAAGATGGTTTGAAACTTTCTAACACCTGGGATCCTGTTATTAAGAATTTAAAACCCCATGTCAAACATACCAAAAGACTAGAAGACACGATCAGCCAATACTGCCAACATCCGGAAAAATACTCCACATACCAACTACGGAGGAATAGGTGGAGGTAGTTTACAAACAGCAATTTTTGAATGACTGTCAAGACGTATAACATCTCAGTCTCCCCGTGACCACGCTCGCTGTAAAGTGTTCGAAACGTCGGGAAAATAATAGAATGAATAAATCGCGTTTAAAATCCGTTAAAAAGTCTTTAATTTCTAGTATAATCCTCATTAATTCATTGACTGTAAATATTTTAAAATCTCAGAGAGGTTATGAAAATATAAAAAAGTAACTAAATAATTTATAACGAACTTACGACTTACGAGTTTTACTAAAAAAGGCAATTTTGCATCGATACAAGCATTTTAATCTAAAAGAGTCCTTCTGCATAGAATCATGAATGATTAGTTATCATGAAATTATGGATTGCCCTATAAAGTTATTTAAGTACATAATAAAAAACAAAACTGTTTATATTACATAACATTTATTTCACGGCCATCGATCTTGCTGTAAAAATATTTCACTCAAATCTCATAAAAGTATTGCACATGGCCCCTTCCCTGTTAGCTGTTGATAATAATAGATTTTATTACATAGTTTAATTGTTAAGCTATTGCATAGCTTTAATCTCAAGACTTTGAGCGCGGCGACCGAATGTAAAAATTCGGTAACGAAAAAACCTTACACCCCCCACTCCAACCGGCACAGCGATGCGATGCTATGCAATAGCTTTACCGCGGCAGTCCTCGGGTGCCACACGTATTATTTTTTATTATTCAAATAATTGTGGTAAGTTAAACATATTTTTGGCGGGTTTATTGATATGGCAACATTAAAATTTAACTGTCATTGAATTTGGAGTCCTCGGGTGCCACACGTATTATTTTTTATTATTCAAATAATTGTGGTAAGTTAAATATATTTTTGGCGGGTTTATTGATATGGCAACATTAAAATTTAACTGTCAACGAATTTAGGTTATGAAATGTAAGTAAAAACGTCGTGAAAGTTACATCGAGTGACTAGGTTACGCGTCTTCATTTAATTACATGAAATTAAGTTTTCGAGGGAATTAGTTTACTTTGTAAACGACTGAATAAGATAAAACAAGATTTGAGATGGTTTATAAAGAGTATCACAGTAAACCGCGATTTAAAATGATAAGTAGGTAATTGTAATATTAATCCTATCCTATCCTTCCTGTTTAATATTATAAATGTGAAAGTTTGTGAGGATGTGTGTATGTTTGTTACTCTTTCACGCAAATACTACTGAACCGATTACAATGAAATTTAGCACACATATAGAGTGTAACTTGGATTAAAACATAGAATAGGTTTTATCCCGGAAATCCCACGGGAACGGGAACTATGCGGGTTTTCCTTTGAAAACGCGGGCGAAGCCGCGGGTGGAAAAAACTGCTTCTAAAATCTTGATAATCGTGTATTTAGCAAGTAATTAACTAAACTAAATCAAAAGATAAAAGACACTCCTAAAATAAAGAGTTACTATGTCGTCTTACATACTACAATTTTAATATTGTGACACTACGTCCTAAGTCCTAAAAAATCCTACAAAATAATAATAAGTCCTAAAAAATCGTTGCAAATTTTTCTAACAACAATGTCATAAAAACATCAACAAACGATCTTTTCAAGCCTTCAATAAAAAAGCAATAATTTCAATATGGTTTTATTAATCTATTAAGTAGCAAGGTCGACTCCCCTCTGTGTATGACGTCATCATCCTTAGGGGGTAAGATATTACTTCAGTTCTGTGACCTAATTGTTTTTAGTTCATAACCTAGTGCCTATGTGATGTCTGGTTTTATTTGATATCATATTATTAATTTATATTATTCAGTAATATTTTATGATGTAATTCATATTCATTACTAAGATTTAATTACAAGTTAGATTCTTATGTGTTTTTGAGATAATTATTTACTTATGAGTATTTTAATAAGGTATAAAATTTATTACAAGTCATCATCTTATTTGCATTATTATTTATTATTAAACAGATAAAGATATGATGATTACAGTTTTTATATAAAACTAGTGGTCCGCCCCGGCTTCGCCCGTGGTACATATTTCGCAATATAAGGTAGCCTATGTCCTTTCTCGGGTATCAAAACATCTCCATACCAAATTTCATGCAAATTGGTTCAGTAGTTTAGGCGTGATTGAGTAACAGACAGACAGACAGAGTTACTTTCGCATTTATAATATTAGTATGGATTTATATACACAGAAGGTAACTGATATCTTTTTTTATTGAAACTATAAAATAAGTTTGTATAATCTACTTAACTTAAGCCCTAAAAATATGAACTATTATACACCAGAGGTATATACACGGATCGTATATATACGGATATAAAACCTAGTACAAGGTTAAAAAATTAATAATAAATTTCTTCCGCCTATTAGATTGTGTTTCGATTTAGGAATCCTAGGTCATGGCTTAGTCATTGGTGACATAGTACGTATGTGATCAGCATTTTTATGCCTTTTCTTTAGGCTTGCGCGTGGGTAGCACTGCGATTATTAAATTGTAGAATAACTAGAAAATCAATTTAATTAAATTCACTGAGAAAATTTAGTTCTTGCCTATTTAAACTCACTGGATTCTAAAAATGCTTTCAATTTACATACCAAAGGTTCATTATATACAATTTTATCGAAATGAATAAGTAAACTGTATGTACGTTTGCTAGTCTATACATACATACCTAGTAATCCATAAATATTGTGCTTATAAATTAAAATGCTCGATTATGTATGTTCAATTTTCCTACACACTGTAACAGCTCTTTACTTATAGATAAAATTTCGCCAAAAAATACATTATATTTTTGTATTATCTACATAGGAAATACAACTTATCTAACAGTAGGTACATGTTTACAACAATTATTATGCGAAACACACGCCAATCTCAATTGCTAATGTGAGGATATTTAGCAAATAAAATGACTTCTTGATTGTGACTGACATCCTGTCTTTATATCAGACCACCTACATATAGAATACGTTTTAAAATCTACACTTAATGTTATAAAGCTGAAGAGTTTGTTTGTTTGAACGTGCTAATCTCAGGAACTACTGGTCTGATTTGAAAAATTCTTTCGGTTTTGGATAGCCCATTTATCGAGGAAGGCGCTATATATACAGGAGCGGAGCTGTGCGGGTAAACCGCGGGGCAAAAAAGTAATAATTTAAAAACATAACTAGGCAACTTATTAACTAGGCTGTATACTTATATCGCGACTTTGCCCAGCCTTTTCTCATAATAAAAAATAGCCTATGTACCAGGAATAAGATAGCTTTTTACTGATGATAAATTATGAAAATCTACTTCTTATTTTTTATAGCTGGCGCCCATGGCTTCACTCGTGTGGTACCAGTAAAAAGGTAGTCTATGTGGTAATCCAGACTACTATAGATACCAAATTCCATACAGATCGATAAGCTGTTTTTCAGTGAAAGAGTAAAAACGTCCATTTAAACAATCTTACAATATTTCAAGCTTATGATAATATTTAGGACTAGTAGAAGAGTTTTTCAAACTTAATAATATTACAAGCCTCGATGTATTCTCAATCCAAAAAAATATAGCCTTTGTTAATTCTGTAGCTTTCTTAAATTAAAATAGATCGAGTGGTTTTTCAGTTAAATCGAAACAAAATCAGATCCATCATCATTGTAATATTAAGAGTAAGTACATTCACTTAAGGAAGTATTAAGCACAAAGTATCAAACACTTGATGCACATTTATTTAAACTTTAAATACTTCGCGTGACTGACTGCATTCTTCTGTTCAAGATAGAAGCTTATAGCGTATTGGATAAGGTTAAGGCCTGAATCGGGTAGAATTCCCTTTTAATACCGAAAATTAACTCTAGTTATAACCGTTTTTCTTCTTAGATTCTTAATGTACATATCTAAAAAAAATGTATATTAAAGTTTCGAATATGATAAAGGGCATGGTTGTTTTAATTTGTTTATTTTACAATCAGGTTTTTTGGAAAAAAATCATGAACTGAGGTCGATTTTTGGACTTTAAACCAAAACGCTAAGTCAATATAACGTCAATTATTGTAGTGTTTTTACAGTGTGTTTATGAAATTGAAACACAGGGCATGGTTGTTTTAAATTTTGATTACATATCCAAATATCTTTTTAATAATTTTTATACGTACTTTTACTACGGTAGATTCGCGCCGGTCCCCCGATCCCGCCTTGTAAATCACCTAGCAAGGTCGCTAGCCCCTATTAAGGCCTTAAATAATTTATTCGTATGACCTTAAAGATATTTGATAAAGGTACCTTTAAATCTGAATTATATGTATTTTCTTTATTTATACTCAAATTCAGGTTTGAGTAACGTATCTACAATAGTTTATAGACGAATCGCTTTATAGGAAACTAGTCACAACTCTATTTTTTGTTAATTTTATGTGTAATTAATAATTATCATATTTTTTGTCTCACCTATATTCTACTGGATGTAATATAATCGCGGCTATATACCCTCACAGGTCAAAGTGAAAAAAGGGAGCATGTTTTTAAGCAAATTTTGAATTAAATTTGTATCTTTGTGTGTCTGTTTGAAGTGGATCAAATCAAGTCGAAAGGAGTCTGGTAAATACAAACATACATTCTAGTTTCTACCCCTAAGTAATGTCAAAACAAAGTTTGTCGTGTCAGCTAGTAAATAATTAATAAATCGCTTCAGGTTATCCCATTAACCACGACAAACTCATTGCATCCATTGCTTGCTCAATTGGCTGTATCTCGTGACTCACGCTGCGTCACTCGGGTATTCCAATCTTGTACTCACTATATTTGAGGTACTTAGACATAGTATTTTGAAGATTTGTCCCTAAACTTTAAATACTACACTGATTTTAAAGTTTGTTTTTACCAGTGGATAGCGGAAAGCTCATTCACTGAACTTTACCAGTTTTGCCGCACCTAAAATTCAAATTTATACATTTTTTATTGTTTTTCAATTTAAAAAAAAGACGCGTTTTCTTAAAGACTGGCCAGTGACATTTATAAAAATTTTATCCAACCTCTTTCGTAGAATTCTTGAAATTGACATTCCAAATTCAAAATTCCCGCCACTTATCGCTCATTTTGTTTAAAATAAAATGTTTGACGCGATGAAAAAAGGCACAGATTAGTAATTGGCTACAAAGTAATCTCAAGCACTTATAATATTAAATACTATCTAATGCTGCTCAGAATTTATTTTATACTATAAATAAACAAGTAATATTTCGTCAAGTCATATGTAGTTAACAATGTCACATTGTAAACAAATAAATCCCTTGAGTATAGGCGGGTTAATTTTAATTGAATTATAAGTGATATTTGATGATATGTAGAGGTCAGAGGTTAGTCTAGGAGACCGTGACATTAATGAGTCTTTGAATTTTACAGTATTATATGATAATTTATTAAAAGAAATTTGAATTTTGTCAAAATATAAAATATCTTCGTCTTATTATCTTTTGCTACAGTGGTACATATTAAAACTTTCTGTTGAAAGAATTTACAAAATCGGTTAAGTAGTTTCAAAGCTAATTTGGTACATACATCCAAAAATTCTTCTCTTTTTAATAATTAGCGTACTTACTTATTAAAAACCATATTAGCAAAGTGAGAGAATTTGGAAAATGCAAAACCATTTTGTTTTTTTTTTTTAATTAGCGCATTAAAACCATAAAATGTCAATCAAAAAACTGTAAACGTTTTGATATATAATTAAGTTACCATTAACCGAAATTAAGTGCACTTTACTTTACAATTTAAGTAAATTGATCAAAATGTATGCGAAACGCACTTTCTTCAATAAAATTCTTACATTAATTTTACGAGGTAAAATTCCAAGTGTCGTTGACCTTTGCCAAAATGGTGACTTGCAAATGATATATCCATCCCTTTCTTCAGCACCCTTCTCTCTCAGTTTTACAGTTACAGATAAATAATGTATGAACTGGGATTTACAATGTTAAAAAAGGGTTTCGAATAAATTCATAGTAATCAGGACATGTTTTTTAGTGTTTTATGTTACTAAGGAAGGATATTTAAGTAGGATATTTTGAACATCAAACTTCTTTAGAATTTTTTTTACAAAACTGCTTAATGTGGAAATAAATAAACATCTACTTAATAATTGATATATTTAAAAGATGACAAAAATAACACAAACGAAACTAACAATAAAATATAATTAAGATATGTCAAAATTAACATACCTAATGCAAAAATATTAAAAAGAATAAGTAGATACACTGCTCTATGAATATTATATTATGCATAATTTAAATTCATACCTACTCCTCCTTAACAAGAATTCAAATTTATTAACTTCACAGTACATTACGTAACTAGACACCGTCAAAAATCTTATCTTATGAAATTAAAAATGTTAAACTTTTATTATTTTATACGAAAAAAGATACGTAGGTAACTAGTTGCTTTAGTAAATTTTGGTGAAAAATTTTAATTTGCCAAATTATCCATTATATACTTAAGTAATTTTTGAGTACAATTTGTAAAAAGGAAGGCAAGAATTTGCGAATTTACAATGTCAACATTTTTTCATATAAAACAAACTGTTGCCCGCTTCTCCCTCTTCTTAAATTCACATAGGAATGAGTATCATCGCAGTATCTTAATACTGGAGGAGGAGGAGGAGGAGGAATGGAGTCTAGATAAAGGCTTACCTTTATCTAGACTCCATACTATCTCCTTGCCTATTCATTATAATCAGCCCATATACGTTCCCATTGCTGGGACACGGGCTTATGAGGGTACAGGCCATAATCTACCACGCTGGCCAAGTGCGGGCAGATGTCACGTCATGTCGTCGAACTTCTGATTCTTCGACATGTCGGTTTCCTCACGATGTTTTCCTTCACTTCTCCTTGCCTATTAACTACTAGCTGCGCTTCGCGGTTTCACCCGCATTGCTCCGCTCCTGTTAGTAGTGTATTGTCCTCCTATGACCTATAGCCTTCCTCGATAAATGGGCTATCTAACACCGAAAGAATTTTTCAAATCGGACCAGTTGTTCCTGAGATTAGCGCGTTCAAACAAACTCTTAAAATTTTAATATTAGTATAGATTTTATTTAAATGTAGTAGTACCTAGTTAAGTTCGTATGACACGAGAGACGAGTAGGACCGACACTTCTTGATCCTATAGCGCGGCTAATTCAAATTCCTCTCACACAATTGTATGAAGCTTTATGTATTCTATTGTTTATTATCTGTTGTTTTAATCTCCAATACGCTTGGTGATTTGTTGGGATTATAAACTGGTTTTTCCCGTGACTTTGCTTGTGTTTTGTTGCGTTAGCTTTTTTTTTATGTTTATTGGATGAGATTTAGTTAGAATTGTTTCAGTTAGAGAAATTATTCGGAGTTTTATATTTTCAAGTCGTATTTTGTTTTGGAATTATTAATTTACGATTTTTGAAGTATTTTAAGGTTGATTTGATTTTTAATAAGTATTCTTATTGAAGAATTTTTAACCAGTTGATTGTTTTTAATTCAAAAGATTTTTGCAATTTTTTGAACTATTATTTATTACGTTTGCAGATAATTGTAGATAATAATACTATATGCTAAGAACTTTATCTTTCTTTGTAGCAAAATTCAGCTAGACCAGTTCAACCATTTATGCATGAAAGAGGAACATACATCTTGCAGCTTGCTTTTATAATAGTAGTAGCACAGATAATATATAACTATACTATAGTTAGCAGTCATAGTAGGATGAACATTATATCTTGCATTTATTATGATTATAAAATATATTTTGAATCGCGGATTCGAACCCATTACTTCTAGCATACTATAACCACTGTACCATTGGATTAATATACCTTTATGAATGGGATTTTAAAGATGAATGAGTTACATAAGGTGACCATTATAGACCACAGTTCACAGGACAAAAACCTGTGCCAATTCAAGAGAACTGGTTGTATCCAGATAGTGATGGGCTGACTGGACGGTTGGATATCGATATCGATATATTGGAGTTATCGATACGCGTTCAAAATGGTGGGTAAGTATCGAATTATTTAACAGGAAACGAAATAGAGAAATAATCAAATAATTTTGTTAGCTATGACAAACCAAAATCATATAATTTTCACACAGAAAAACGAATAGGCATCTATTTAGTAAACACGTTAAATATGATGAAATTTATTGTAATATTTTTTTATTGTTTGCTCATCAAATTATTGCAAAGTTTACTACCTACCATATAAATAAATATGGTTTTTAAACTGACCTGGATCCTTTAAGTTTTATTTATCACTATCACTATTTTCACGTTTTATTTAAAACAACATAATTAAAATTATAATATCATTTTTAAATCTATCGACAGTCGCACATCACTACACCAGAATGCGGTGCAGTAAGTCCCTGAATGAACACTACAGTCGATACACCCATCCCTTTCCGACTTAGCCCTTTACACAAGTGCGAGCGAGACAAAACACAACAGATTATAGAGCTGTAAACGTTCGTGCATCGAGATTAAAAACAATCCTTTTTTGGTTTTTCGTTTGATGTTTTGTTTCTTTTTGTATGAGAAATGTTTCGTGGGATTAATTTGCTACCGGTGACTTTGAACTTGGATATTTACGTTTTATTTTGAGGAAGTCAGTTGTAAAAGTATCACTGTGATAATTATATCCATACTATATACTATTTAGAGAAACGGTCTTTGCAGCTTTTCTTTGCTCTATGGTTGTCTGAAAGAAATCACTTACAAGTGATAAGACCGCCTTCTGTACTTGCTTATTTTGCTGTTATCGTCTTTTTGTGTGCAATAAATTTAATTATAATTATTGTTTACAGTAATATTAAGATTGGTATTGCGCGTTTTGAATGGCGGGCTTTATTGTTTATGGTTTTGAGGCGGCCATATTGCATGTTATAGTTTAAATTTAGAATATCATTACTATGAAAGAGCGTAGCTCTTGAGTATTTTATTAGACTAACTAACTAGCATTCCACCCGCGGCTTTGCTCTCGTACACGGTACACGGTTATCGAGCGGTAGACGTTATAAATTTCAATCGCCTATAATATTTCATCCACTTTTAGTTTTGTTATATTGATTTTAAAGTAAGTAATCTATATCCATTTTATTTTAAATACATTTAACGAACATCCCTTTTAACGGGTTTGGGGATAAAAGTAAAGTAACATTTTCCTAACGAAATAGACAGATAGAGTTACTCTCGCAATTGAAATATGTATATAAAATATGGATATGATTACATAATTACCTATGATTATGTATTCCCAAATCCCTAGATTTAGGAATATTAATCCACCTAATTATCTGCTCAACCGATTATAATGAAACTGTGTATTATGCAACCTTCTTTGTAGTATTACTTACAGATAAATTTTTAACGAAATATAAGACAGTTTCAAATTTTACTTTAAAATGTTCATGAGTTTTCGTACATTCTACATGAACAGACAGACAAAATAACTATACAATGATTAATGGTGCTTTGTGCGATTTTGTTCAACCTTGAAAACGTTAATAATTAAAACACGACATATGGCCAACACACGCTATGTTTCTCTTGAAATATGTTTGCAATATTTTAAAAGCCTAGCTTAAAAAACTTTATCTTAATATTGGTAAAGTTTTTAAGTGTGTGTGACATAAGCTCCAGAACTAACTGTTTTTTAGTATAAGAGATACATATTAGAAGCTTTTCATGTAGATTTCGATTTATTCAGTGATATCATAACATTCAGAAACATATTACTATAAAGCAATAGTTACTTATACTAATAAAGCTTTTCTCAAATAAATCTATACTAATATTATAAAGCTGAAGAGTTTGTTTGTTTGAACGCGCTAATCTCGGGAACTAGGTACTGGTCCGATTTGAAAAATTCTTTCGGTGTTATATAAGACCATTTATCGAGGAAGGCTATAGGCTATCATCAAGCTTAGACCAACAGGAGCGGAGCAATGCGGGTGAAACCGCGGGGAATAGCTAGTGTTAAAGAAAAGATCAG
Source organism: Colias behrii (assembly GCA_029959065.1). NCBI lineage: Eukaryota > Metazoa > Arthropoda > Insecta > Lepidoptera > Pieridae > Colias > Colias behrii. The sequence goes on from JARWMC010000027.1 coordinate 1,470,366, forward strand.
ATATTCGTATTGAACTTAAAAACTTCAAGTTAAATATAACAACATACAGACAGACTGCCATTCGGTGCTACGCAGAGAGAAAATAGATTCAGAGTGAAACTGTAAACATACTAATATTTATTTTATGAGTCAAATGTTTTGCTTAGAAAGTGATATTACAAACGACTAGCTGTGCCTCGCGGTTTTACCCGCAGTGCTCCCCTCCTGCCTCCTGTTGGTATTAGCGTGATGATATATAGCCTATAATAGCCTTCCTCGATAAATGGGCTATCTAACACCGAAATAATTTTTCAAATCGGACCAGTAGTTCTTGAGATTAGCGCGTTCAAACAAACAAACTCTTCAGCTTTATAATATTATTAATTATTATAGAATTATAGATTAATTTTGCCTAAAACCTACCACCGAATAAAAGTCACATCCTTTATGATTTCCTCAGTAACATTATTTTTTAAATCAGTTTAATATTTTCGAAGTTACAACAAACTTATTTAAATTGTAAGTACTGATTAAATACATTACCATGAGTTTAAATAAGCTCCTTATCAGATCAACATAATAATATGTCAGCAGTTATTCCATATTTTATTCTTAAATATTTCAACTTATAATTTTTTATACTTATAAAAGTAAATTATAGACTGGCCTTCATATTGTTATTTATTATGTATGGAAACAACTCATAAATTTGTATTAAAAGTAAACCTTACCCCAATACAGAAAAAATGGGTCAAACGTTTGCTCAATACGCGTAATGTTCCTACATTTACGTAAATAAATATGAAGACATGATGAAGCATAAAACGATTTTTCGAATTATTTCAGCCAGCTATTTTCTATTCTATTCTACTTTTTTTGCATTATCTGTGGCGATAATTTTTGCGCGGGAAATTATGACAGATCACCTGTCACATTTTCGCGCCTTTACAAATAGTTATCTACACAGGTAATACCGCTCAAACAAATAAACAATGTCGTGTTAGCCAATTATAGCTTTTATAACGATAGACGAATATGTATTTCTGGATAAATTTAAATAAGCAAGATCAAATTGTGCTAACAGGCCTTTCATGTTAAATGAATAGGCAAGATGTCGTTCAATCTTTGATCTTCAACGCTACAAAACATATACCACACTCTTTATCTGGTAAAGTAATCTATTCCAATAAATATTACTATATAAATAAGTATTTTAGCGAAATGCTATGAACTCGGGTTATAAACGTGCACGCGCACGGTCGTCGACCCCGATATGGCGTTGAAATAGAATGAAAGAATGCCCGCCATTTCAATTTTAACCTCGAATCGTTTCACAACATGTAAACAATAAGTTCACACTTACAATTATGTGCTTAGTGTAAAGGGCGGGAAAACCTGTTTGGTTTTAGCGTAAAAAAAATTCCGAAATGTTTAAAGAACAAAATTATTTGTGAATGTTTATTATCATCTAGATCTCAAAGAATCAGTTTAATCTCTACAATATATTTTATGACAGTTGCCCGCAATTTCCCGCGTTTATAATCTGTGTCACTAACTGTCAATATCTGTCAATGTCAAAAATTGCGACATTTCGTCGAACACCTAACAATAACGCATTAACTTCAAACTTGGTATTCACTTGGTACTTATTTTTGACCGCCTCTCACCAAATGACTAACCAAGCCTTATATAAATGAACTAAATTGAACGAATGATCGGATAAATCTTCCGATTGATACTAAAATCATCCCTTTAGGTCAAAAAACTCTCAATTGACGCGAGTAATGAAGGAATTTAAGCAAGACGCTTATGCGGGTTCGTTTTATACATTTGAATTATTTGATAGCGGTTTTTTGGTTAGGAGTCTTATAAAAAGCTTATATAAATGAAGTTCCAGATTACTTTTTAAGTCACCTAACCTTATTTTTAACCAAACTAGGACTTTAGAATAGCATTTTATTGTATAATGTGCGGTTTAGGTTTTTATGGACTTGACATTGTCCTTAAAATAGTAATAGCACCTAAATAATAAAAAAAATATAACAAAATGTAGGTATGTTAAGTTAAAAATCTTCAAGATAAATGACATTTTGTTAAGTCAATTTTAAAAAGCCTCCAATAAATAATATGTGGAATACAGTTATTTTTAAATGTCAATAGGTACGTGATGCTGATATCGGTGACACGTTACAGATAATATAAGAGTTTTAAAAGGACTTTACGGATTATTTGTTGTGTCAACACTCTTTTTTTTTGTTTTATGCTTTAGGACAATCCATAAGTGTTTTCTTTTATAAAATATGTTTTAAACTTTTGATCGATTTGAAAATTTCTTGGTACTTTAAACTTATATCTATAAATAAATAAATAAATATTTCAGGACAATTTTCACACACGGCACGATCTGATCCCATACTAAGCTTTCGCTTGTATTATTTATCTATATTTAAAGTTCCTAACCCGTTATGATTATATTCAATGAGGGATGCCAGTTTACACAATTTGCGCACAGATAATAAATCCAGTGTTGCCATATTTAAATTGAATACTGTCAAACAATTACGAACTTGTTGACATTATATTCTTTATTTGGTTATGTGAATTAATCGGCCATTTTTAAACCATATAAGGATGCTATCAATCGACTTACTGACATACATTGAAACACAGATTTATATAGTCATGGTTATTTTGGATTTAAATATGTGGTATTAAATTGAAATTTTAAGGTATATAAGTAGCGTGAAGAAATTAAGGTTATTTTGCATAGCGATAAAAAAATATATATTGATGTCAAATGTAGAAACTATATTATAACAAAACATCTCTTTTAATTTTACGGACAAAGTGCGAGCTTATAAGTTTAGTTTCAAATAAATTTATAGATTGAAATTTTGAATTTATAGATTGAAAGATTGAAATAACATAATACTTTTGCAATAATCATCATCATCATCAGCAGCAGCAGCCCATTCGTTCCCACTAGTGGGACATGGGCCTCCTATTTTCAATAATAGATAATATTTTACTAAAACAAGGTCCATCTATAATTTAGGTATATCAGCTACAAGCCTCTATAAAAAAGAACTAAAAGAGATTTTCAAGAAATAATAAAACATTTTAACAAACAAGTTTACATCCCAAAAAAAGTAGGACAGGCGTAAAATTATACTAAGAAGTAATTACAGCAATAATGTAATAAAACTGCAGTATTACTGATTAATTAACATAATTAAACTATTAATGAGCCTATAAATTTTATATTGTATACTAAAGCTGTGAAGTTTTGGCTTCTTTACAGCAAGTTGTTTTTATACAAAAATACGTGCATGCTTTTTAAATAAAAAGCCTACTATTATATTTTGACATTCGAAGCTCTTTTAATCTTTCTTAAATAAAGCAAAATTAAATCAATCTATCATACAGTACATTAAAGATAAATACGTATAACAAAAACTTTATAGAACTTTATAGAATAAAAAAATAGTATACCTATATAGGTATATCAGCCAAGTCGCAGATCGCATGTTAGATCATACTGCGAAATTGAATCACGAAAAATTACGAAATTTCAATCAAGATTTTAGGCACAAAATTACTAAGGTTCCTGCATCTAGTTGAGCTATAATATTTTAAAAGCTTTTTACTACTGAATATGACAACTTAATTTTAATAGTAGCTATCCATACTATTTATAATATTATAAATGCGACAGTAACTCTGTCTGCATGTCTGTTACTCAATCACGCCTAAACTACTGAACCAATTTTCATGAAATTTGGTATGGAGATATTTTGATACCCGAGAAAGGACATACTTTTTATCCCGGGAAAATGACGCAATCCCGGAAATCCCACGGGAACGGGAACTATGCGGGTTTTTCTTTGACTGCGCGGGCGAAGCCGCGTTCGGAAACTTAGTAGACTATAGAAATAAGCGCAATACCATCTTTTGTTTGTTTTGAACATTTATGACGTCGAAAATATAAATTCCGATACACGGAAAGGCTCTAATTGTCGGCATTATTCAGTTTACAGCTACAAAGGTTACTCGTGTGAAAACAATGTGACAATTAACCTAATTGTTAAGCAAACGAATATTTAATATAACGCGATGTGTTGTGTAACGTTTAATTTTTGATATGGAACGTGGAAATCACACGAATTTTTAACGGTGAAGAACGAGATTTGTTACATACCTATAAATTGAACGTTAAGCGCATCACACACGGTGAAGATACTATAATATTTTATGTTAAGATTATCTAATATAAAATATTACAGTATCTTAAGGTATCCGGTATCAGCGTTCTAACCATCATTTTTCTTTTTGTCATTGCATACTGTACCCCTGTAGAACCGCCATCCTGTTACAAATGACCCGAAACACTGACACAAAATTTCGGGTCATTTGCGCTTTACAGTTTAGAGTGTGTCTGTTTCTTTGTCTCGTATTAGAATTGATTGAAGGTAAAGGAAGATTATGTTTTCTTTTTTATGTTCATATCTATTATGATGAATTTAACCTTTGTTTCGTACAAAATGAAGCATACCTAATTCTCAAATATAATATACAATTTTGATTCAAATTTGATTAGTATTTAGTAATAGTGAATAAGAAAAAAGTAGGGTTTGTATTAAAACGCAAAGCCTATATATGTACTTTTATCGTTTTAAAATACATTCAAAACTGAATTTAATAAACTTCCATCCACTTAAGTCCTTATAAAGTTAATCAGAACAGAGATATAATGAGCTTAAATAATTCACTGCTCCCTAAACGGGCTAAACCCGCATAGAGATTAAAATCCAAATGACACATGCTTGACTCTATAGTCTATAGTCTTTGGCTTGTACAGATTAAATATATTATCTGTCATTGACCATAAACCGTGTTATAGAGGCGGGAAAATCTCAATTGTTCTTTTTTTTAACTATACTTATTTTATAAGAAGAAGAGTTTGGTTGAACAGGCTAATCTCAGGAACTACGGGTCCGATTTGAAAAAAAATTTCAGTGTTAGATAGCCCATTTATCGAGGAAGGCTAAAAGCTATATATCATCAGGCTCTATATTATATTGTCACGCTAAGACCAATAGGAGCAGAGTAATGCGGTTATAACCAAGGGTCACATCGCACAGCTTCTTAAATGTGCTGCTCTTTTCCAAATTTTCTTTATTTTACATATTTTATAATATGGTAAACATAATTATATTGGTTTATACAATATTGAAATAACAACAAAATAAGTTTGAATTACGAGCATACTTAGTAGTAACTTTAATGTAAGTTGTGTTAACTTTAAATGGATCTTAATTAAGGGAATCTAATAATAATGAAGGAAACCTACTTAGTTAGGAAACAGGCCACCACGAAACAATTCAATTAAATGAAATGGACAACAGTAAGGTGTGCATTAGTGTAATAAAGATGGGGATACACTGGGAATATCGTTTTAAGTTTTATTATAATGAAACGTTACAGTCTTATTAAAAACATAAAAGAAATATTCGTCAGTTATGTTGATATTTAAAAAAATCAGCAATTTAATTATAAATTGATACCCAATTTTCAGTAGAAAATATAAAGTATTTACTATAATAAAATGCAATGATGTTAAATTGAAGAAATTATACGTAGGTTTTAAGTAAAACAAAAACACTATCGGTTTTATGTAGTGTTCAGTGTACTTCAAACTTTAAGTAAAAAAAAAACCTATTACCGAATCCCGCACCCATATTGTTTTACCCGACCCTATTAGCCTAATAAATCGATAGTGTTGCACCTTTATCGATAAATTTTATCGACACTTTAAAGTGTAGTTCATTAAGAATTATAATTAACAGCGATAATTGGAATCATTTATTTTATCAAAACATCTTTAGTATCTTTATATTTCATTTTATTATCGGGTTTCGGTAAAGTGAGAACAACCCTGTTATAAGCTGCAGGTGTAGAAAATTTTGGATAATATATATGTAAGTAAGTATTATAGTTTCTTTCCGTTACTTAAATTTTTTCAAACTATTTCATTTACACTTAATATTATAAAAAGCTGAAGAGTTTGTTTGTTTGTTTGATTGCACTAATCTCAGGAACTACTGCTCCGATTTGAAAAATGCTTTCGGTTTTAGATAGTCCATTTATCGAGTAAGGCTTGGTAGGCTAGGTATATATTATACCACTGGGACAAACAGGAGCGGAGCTACACGGGTGAAACTGCGGGGCACAGCTAGTACAACATAATTAAAATCATTTCCATAGAAAAATATGGTTTTAATATGCAATATAATAAAGAAACATATGCGAATACTAATGTTAAATTATAAATCATAAAACGAGTTAAAAATATTTAAAATATTAAAATAACACTTAAACATCACTGAACAGTAGCAGCACTATATTTAGAAATAACAAAGGGGTGTCATGCGTAAACGAACTTAGACGTCCATCATAAAACAACATTCCGTTCAAATATAATCTCTATTCCAATATAAATATAACACAAAACACATTAATTCAAAAATCGATGCCTAAATAAAGACGCGAACTAAAAATCACACGTCAACGCAAGGAAACCATTTATTCCTGTCGAATCAATTAAAATAATTGATTTCACAGTTACCACATCCACGTTTCTTAGAATTTTACTTCTGTGTCAACTAGTCTGGGTTTAAAACATTTAAAAGTTTCAATATGTCGATAGAAAGCTTTAAATCGAACGACTTTCATGAATCAAAGAGAATTCGATCTTTTAACACGCTTTGATTAGCTTCACCTGTATATATGGAACCGACTTCTTTAGACTTTGACTTACTTTAAATGGACAGATTTAATTCATTTGTAATTATCAAGGATCGGTGACAATTAAATATTTTCATGAGATTATCTTATAAAAGCATGTTTTTAACTACATTTATTCTTTATTGTACACTACAAAGTAAAACAAAAACGATGCTAAAGTAAATTGTAGAAATGGCGGCCTTATGGCTGAAAGCAATCTCTACCAGGCAATCAATATTTTTATTACTGAACGAATAGGCAAATGCTACGCAATAATATGACAATTAAAAAGAAATAAATCATTCATAAGTGAAACTGAATTAATCATGTTTGTGATTACAATTAATCATGCGTTGATTATGTAATAGGTGACTTTGATAAGGCCAAATTATTTTGACCTCTCGTATTGAGTTACTTGTATGAAGATAGAGATCAAATTATATGGTTTAATTGAGTTGAATATATTTGCTGTCATCATTTTATTTAGGTAGGAAAATTAACTTCAGTTCAGTTAGTAAAAATTTGCTAAAATAAAAATTATTTTCATCAAATGTTTAAATCATTATTCGTAAATTACTACTATGTATTACTATTACATACGTTGAAACTATTTACTTATATATGATATCAATTTATTTATATAACTAAAAATCTTATATTTTTCATAAAACTTTAACTAAAGTATGAGGAAGTTTCTAAAAGCTCCAACTTCAATCACTCCATACAAATATGCGTAGTACTGACGCGTCCTAATTAAAATTGTTATATTGCTCACAAGAACTAACGTACATTGAATATTAATGAGATGCGTTCATTGAGAAATTTGATATGCTGTAGGCGGTATTGGGCAATGTGAACTACGCTTAACAATGCGTGTATGCACCTACCTTTAGTGTTCTATGAATTAAGTTTTAAATTTGGAATACGCGCCAAAATTATAAATAGTTTGTACTGCTGGCCGGTTTTGTTTACCTGAAAAGAAAAAAAAATATGTTAATTATGAAAATTAATAATAATAGATTTGTTAAATGTGAAATTTGTAAGATGCAGATAAATAATTGTTTGTTTTTTAATTAAAGTCAATCCAACTTAATCATATTAATAACATATACTGTCCCTTCAACACGACTACCAAATATAATTTGGATAACAAGCTGACAAATTGTTAGCGCAAAAAGTTAAAAGTTACTGAAAGGAATTAGATTTAATGTAAAAACAGCCTTCGCTATATAAAAACAGCAAAAAGCCTCTTTTGTAATATAAAAGACAACAGTTTCTCCCGCCATAATTGCTATTTAATCTGTCAACCGTTTCGCCATCCGTCAAACGTTGCATAACTTAATACAGCTGAGTGCTAAACCCACACACTATTTGATTTTCACACGATATTATTACACTAGTTGCGCCCCGCGGTTTTACCCGCATTGCTCCGCTCCTATTGGTCTTAGCGTGATGATATAGCCTTCCTCGATAAATGGACTATCTAACCATGAAATTATTTTTTTAATAGTTCCTGAGATTATCGCGTACAAACAAACAAACTCTTCAGCTTTATAATATAAGTATAGATTGATGTATAAACAAGATATTTGACCTTTAACGTGTTTCAGTTTGTACAACATACTTATATACTCAATCATCGTTAACCAATAATAAACTGTTAATTTAAATTATCGCGGTTCGCTTTTGTTTATTTTTAAATATATTAGATACGTCAAGATTGTAATGTTATTTATTATAAGTATATTTTAAGAATTTATAAATGATAAACAAGTTTTGATCAAAGCGGACTAAAATATCTAGCTGTTCCTATGTACAAAGACATTAGTTTTTTTCAAATAACAGCCTCCTCCTCCCGAGCACCTATACACATAATAATATGTTCTATGTAGAGTTTTTAAAAACTTATTATCTATTATTACAGTTTCTCGGTTCCATAATACTCGGGTACCACCAGAAGGACGGTACCCGGACCTTTGGAAGGCTTACGTGGGGACACGCATCCAACACGCAGAGGCCCTTTCGAGAATTTTACTGTGTTGTGGGACACCAGCCGCAGCCTGCCCATGACTGCACTATAGAGATACAGTCCTGGGCAGTCCGCGGCCGATGTAGGACTATTGTGAGAAATGGAAGCAAAATAAACCGGGCTATGGAATGGGATGCTACATGGACTGGAATTGGGGACTATGGAAACTATGGCACCTGCCTTTCTACTTATGGGAAGTAAAAATTTGTTGGCAGGTGGTGACTCGCCCTCTCACTGTATGGGCCCCCGAAATAAGTCGCTGCAATAGTGCGACAAGGGGGCAACATATTGTGAGCAGCTAAGGGTGGAGAGGCGTCCCTGGACTTTAAACTACGATCACGCGCTCCCTGAGGGTCCAGCAATCTAAAAAAAACAATCTAAAATTTGATCCAAATTGATCACGATATAAACTTACATACAACATCTGTTTGCAAATTATCCGAGCTTAAAATTGGGATCAAGGTTAGTAAAAAATTAAGACCTAACCTTGACTTGGTTTAATCATGGATCAAAATTACGATTGCCTCACGCCTTAAAATAGATTCGTGATAGTAATTTGGACGATGTATCGTTAATCGTGTATCGTTAAGTAGTGATGTATTGGGAAATATACTTTTTACTAGATCCTGTGACTTCGCATGGATAAAAGGGGCTTACGTATTTATTCACACTATAATCTATCTCTGTTTCAAATTTCATACAGATCCGAATAGTTGTTTTTGCTCATAAGAGTAACAAACATCCATACCTACATTCCATAATAATATGAGTAGTAAAAAAATATGTTAAGTTCGCAATCGGATGAAAATTCATCCCCTATTTCTACCCTTTAGTTAAGGGTTGATTTAAATTTTAAAACAACGTGGCCTATAGAACACTTGATCTGTACAATTGGTTAAATAAATATTTTTCCTGCTATATACATATGTATCGGTATATGTATACCAATGTACAGGTATTTAGTAATGTATTTAATATAATATTCTTATGTATAACTTGAATGAATATCAAGTATTAATCATTATTATTACGTTACCTCAAATCCTTGAAACCACATTTGTTACAGTGCCTAAGTATATTAAAATAATAATTTATTTCCTAACAAATCATAACAGTTTGTGTTATGAAATTTAAAGCCAAACGCCATAAACATATAAAAGTAAGATTGTAAAAGCATAATGCTCATTCATGAACATATTTAGGTCACGTCCCGAGATGAATTTACTCGCTGAGATTATATGAAATGAGAACATGGAAAAATTATTATTCAAACACATTATGCTTTGAGTTATTTTTATAAATACACTAGCTTTCCGCCCGCGACTTCGCTCATACAGTAAAGAATAATTAGATTTCAAAAATAAAATAATGTGGCTTTTCACTGCGGTAAAAAGAATATGTGACTCTTTAGCATCGTAATTCGTAACTATCTCCAGACACAAAAATCTTCTTATATATAAAAATGAATCGCAAAATGTGTTGGTAAGCGCATAACTCGAGAACGGCTGAACCGATTTCGATAATTCTTTTTTTATTATATTCCTTGAAGTACGAGGATGGTTTTTATGTAGAGAAAACGTAAATATGTACCACGGGCGAAGCCGGGGCGGACCGCTAGTCATATAATAAAAGCTCTCAGTTGCGTCATAAGATAAGAACAAACAAACACACTAACGTAACGCATAATATTATTTTGTTAATGAGGATAGCATACGATTGAGGCTACTAACAAATCTTTTTTGACGTGACAACGTCTTATAATTCGATAAAGCCGGCTGCACGCACGAAAAAACATGACTCATGCGGCGTTACCTCGCTCTGACTCATCTGAGGCGTTCCATGTAATGGCTGGTTCACACTTTGATTAGTGCGAGTGCAGGTGATTAGTGCAGGTGATTAGTGACTAGGTGTGGACAGCGACTGTTTAGTGCAAGTGATTAGTAGGCTGTGTAGTAAAGTGAATAGAAGCGTGTTCTATTTTTTTGCGAGTGGACTGCGAGTAGCCACGTCCCGCGCGCCCTCCCTTCCCCCTCACTCGCAGTGTGCCTGCCTAAACACGTCTGGTCAGGAGTGTTTAGTGTTTAGTGTTTAGCGTAGTGTGTAGCGTCGCGAATTGGACACTACTCGCACTACTCACCTGCACTCGCACTAATCACCTGCACTCGCAGTGAATTGGACACTACTCGCACTACACACCTGCACTCGCACTAATCACCTGCACTCACACTAATCAAAGTGTAAACCAGCCTTTAGGCTTGAAGTGCGAGCGAGAGCGCGGAACGAGCGACAAAGAAGCACAATCGGACGTTGTCACGTTCAACTATCGTCAGTAAACCGACTTTACAGACAACCAATTTTTTTTGTAAACAAAACCAATCAAAATGATGAATAAAATCAGTAAAATCGGTATCGGATAACGGAAATAAGGAATCATTTTCATTTTGTGCAAATTTGAATATATATTTTTCCGTATTTGAATCGTGCATAATAACTATCGCATTCAATAACTAAAACATTCAACCACCTGTTCCAAATTGCTTGCAATTTGCCAACATTATGTTTACAAAACACACACTTGTATAAATAAAATCAGGTGAAAAGATCGATCTTCGATTAGCAATACATATTAGATAAATACAAAACTATGTTATCAAAATAATCAGATGTACCAGACATGACCAATATAAACAGACCCGATGTAAAGAACTAGTTCAGAAGAAGGAGGGTTCATAAATTACTGGTTAACGTTGTTTATTTTTTGGAATTGGGTTTTTAGGTTGAAATATTAGTAAATTAATGGGTACTGTTTCATTCTTGAAATAGGGTAAAAGTGGCGTAATTCTATTTATGTGTTTGCATGTTTCAGTATTTTAATTTCATAATTATTAAGTCTAACTGTTTTCGTTTTTGGTAAGTGTGTGAACATTGGGTTTTAAATACAAACGTATAACTACTAATCTATAGCTATATAGCTATATTTCTATCTTTTAAAATTGAAAAAGTATTTTTATTAATGCGACTAAACCTTCTCAATCCTTATATGATTCTAACACATATGATTAATACAGCCAAAACTAAGTACACAACACATTATCTAGTCACTCATTGCGATAAAGCAGCCACAGATAATACGAAAGTGAGAGGTGTCAAAGTAAACAATGACGTATGTATGTTGACAGATGACATAAGTGTCAGTGTGACATTGCATGGGCGGTGGGTGGGCGGCAAATGTCAAATGTCAAATGGGAAATCGATCATTTGAATACAGTGTTTTTAATTGTCATTTCCTCATATTTAGAACTAATTTTAATACTGATTTTAAATGTTTGCTATGTTTGTTCTTTCTAAATTTATCCACCTTCATAATCAAGGTTATACAGTCGTATATTATGTATCATCGTCTAAAATAATCGCGTACCAACATTAGTGTATACTTATAATTATTGTTAAATTAATGTTTCTGTATATTATAACAATTCCCATTATAAAATGGAGGCATTAGCAAAGAAATAAAGAAGAAGAAAATTATATTGCATCCAAAATCACGTAAATGAAAAACTTAAACTTGTATATATTTTTGTCTGTACCATTGTCGAAATCAACACTCGATACACCTACAAAAACTAACAAAAAAAAGCATGTGTCAAATGACGCGCCAACTCCCGACACTACAGATAATTACATATAGTATTACATTAACGGATGCACAGACAATGAATCGAATCGGAATCTATTTCGAATGACGTCCGCGTTGGCAGCGCGCCAAAGTCTGTTTTCTATAAATACTAGATAAATAGCCGATAAATACTTCTTGTCGTTCAATCGAATGTTTGGTTTATGTATTGCATGAGATACCTACGTGAATTGTACGGTATATTGTGAATTTTATGGAAAAAAAAAACAATGTTCTTCGCAACTAAATTCGATGATGCTCTTCAAACGGCGCGGGTGTTTGCACAGATTATAAAAAACAACACCACTGACATAGACACCTAATAGAAAAAATTCCGATTCGTTTTATTTTTCGTATAATATACTTTCCTGTTTCGAATTGGATTTTCAAACATTCAATTTTCCAACCGGATAATATAACCGATTTATTGGTTTTGTAAAAAAACCGATTCGAAAATTGAATGTTTAGAAATCCGACTCTGCATTGCATCTTTATAAAAAATTGTATTAACATGAACTTTTAATATAAGTTTCTCTGTAGACAATGTCACGGTACATAGCTACATTACCATACGATTTACGTACTAAATAACTTTTGAATCATTCAATGATGAAACAATGTTTCGACTCCGAAAATATCATACGTGAAATGGGTTCGGATAACCGGGTTACAGCTAGTTACGCAAATTCAAGTACACATGAATCTAATTGTAACGTACGAATAAACTGTACTATTTTTTAAAATAGTCGAATAAGAATTTCGACAAATATTATGAATGTGAAAGTTTGTGAGGATGGATGGATTTTTGTTGTCGATGATATTTTTGTAACATTACAATAGTTGCATATTATTTTATGGCTTAGAAGCTAATTTAATACACGGGCTATTTTTTGTATAGAAGAAAGATATCTCAATACAAAATTTAATATTATATGTGCATAGTTTAAAATATTATGAATTAAAGGAGTCGGTTAATAAAGAGCCTGTTAATTTGCCTACATGTTATGACAAATGTCATCAAAATCTGATCAGCTGTTTTCGCGTTATAGAGCACAAAACATAAATCAAACTTATCGTTTATGATATTAGTAGTTATTAAAAATAACTTCCTCATTCCAAAGCATCGAACAAAGACCCTTAGAAGAGTAATATCGGCATGAGTTGATCCAAGGGTTGCCAACTATTCGGTTAAAAATAAGTTATTTACTGTTTTTACTCCTTACATTGAATTTATATGAACAAAAATGAAGAATATTCAATAATGTGTTCAAAACCAATATGTCTTGCACTAGGCACGCAATAAAAATACTATTAAGATAATAATAGCCCCAAAATGATAAAATAAATGTCCTGTAGACATTAAAAAATATTTATAAATAAAGCAATATTTTCTCTTAAACATTAGGTATAGTTTCTTGTTCTGTATCTAAACATATAGTCATTTTATATATATTTTTGGCAACCCTGTATAGTCCACTTGAGCATATAAAGGGTGTTCTGTTTCCGCACGTGGTCGGCGCGTGCTTGACTGAGTTGAGTGTAATTAGCTGCAGGCTTGTTGGTTTTATTGTAATGTATTATTGTTTATTGGTATTATTTCGTATAGAAATGTATTTTTTTGGTATTATTTCGTATAGAAATGTATTTTTTTTTTAATTCAAAATCAAAACCAATAGAGTATTCATAATTTTACATTTAAAGTAGAATTTAAAAGAAACTGGATTAAATTAGTTGCCAAGATGTTAGGTATGTTTTCCTCTTCAGATAAATATTTAATTATTATTCCAAGATTCATTATATTATGTGATATTACAGAACTACAGTCATAAACTAAATGATAGTCTTTTACAAAAAAAATGTAAAAAAATGTGTAGGTACTTTTCTATTTTACTGTATATTTTTGATCCTTAAAAATGTCATAATTTTTAATTGAAATAACTAGGTAATCATAATTCGTGGGGGCTTACGACACTCTTTATTTGGTCAATAACACAAAAAAAAACAATCTACTTTTGTAAAAAATATTAGCATTAAAATAAAAATGATAACTAAATCTGTTTCACAGAGAAATCTGTACGACTTATATGGAAAAACATGCACTTTCATTGACAATTAATAAATAAGAATACCACGCGAGCTTCTACATATAGGGATGTGTCGATAATTGACGATTCCGCTATGCGATTATAGTGATGTGACTGTAAAACATCGATAACATTATTTATTTGATGAAACCTAATATTATAATATGTGTTTGTTTTTATTACTTACACGCCATTGACAAATATTTTGCAATGTCTAGTACGAAAGATTTTTTAATAAACAGCATTATTAAACGAGAAAACAGATGAATATGAAATTATATCTAAGCAAACAGAAATCTAATAGGTATATATTTTCGTTCTTAGAATTCCCTTTAAATAATATCTTCTTAATGAAGATAACTAAAATTTATACATGCCATCAGAGTAAGAAATTTACAGTAATTTATTGAACTAATATATTCATAAAAAGCAAACAGATTTGTTTCGTGGTAATAGTCACGCCCACAATGATTAATCAATATGGTTTTTTGCTCTCTAGATAATTAAGCTACAAAAGATACTAACGTTTCAATTATCGTAAGTAAATGTTACAGATAACCTTCTGTATAGTTTTTGAACGTAGTTTATTATTGAAGTAATTATCTTATAGCGAACATACACAATCAACACATTTTATCACCAATTAGAATCAAACTTATCAGTTTATCTATCACACTTCCTTATCGACGTTTTCTTTATCGACATCTTACCCACTTATCGATATCGATCACATCACTACACAACGAGTGCATCCATATTAGGTCGTAGGACGTCTATGTCCAGGTTTTTATCTCCTTTTGTGTTAACTTTCCCTGTATAACCTAGATACAGTGAGTCAGTATGTCGTATTAGAATCGAATGTTAATTTTACTTTCTAGTTTTTTCTGTCTTTTTTTAATATTTCAGATAAGGCAATGATTTCTATTGTTGGTTATTGGGTTGACATTTTAATGAGCTTGATTCGTGCATATATTTTGACTTGTAAAGTGTCTCCAAAAGCAGGTTATTAAATTGATAGGATAATAATAACTAGAAATTTAAGGCGATTATAATGTTTATATGTGGTTATGAACGCGATTTATTAATTTATGAGCTGATATTTGAAATGCTCAGTTAAGATAGAGCTAGAGCTAGAGCAAGAGCATTATTTCGTGATCATTTCACTAAAAAGTGTAAACGAAAACCCGTATTCAGTGTTGTTCAGTATCAGAACATTGCATAGAATCTTTTCTAACGCACTAAAACAACGAAAGAATGCTCTACGCCTGTTTACACTAAAATAATTTGACAAGGTGGGGTTAGAATGAGCATTCGCTCTTTTGATGTAAATGCACCGTAATACTCGCGTTAAATCAAACACCAGAATTTAAGGATGTCATTCTAATGTTATTTTTTGTAATTTTTCACGTAACATCATTAAATTTCGCACAGAATTAGATTATAACCTATATTCGTTTATATCGAAACAACACGCGAGCGAAACCGCGGGTTCCAGCTAGTCATAAACTCAATGATGTCATACGTCGGTTCGTTACAAGTTAAGCCAGTGACTCTCGTGTACTGTTTTTCTGTATTACAACAGTCGGCTAATTTCGTTCATTACTCTACAATTACGTCATTGTTAAATGGACCAATGCCAGATCGTAAAACTTGGTGGTATAACGTATTCGAAATTCGAATTCGGTGAATTTTATATTATTGAGCCAATAATTTATAATATGTAGAAACAAACACTGAAATGGAAGTTGTTCAAAAAAATGGTTTTTGTTTTGGAAATTATGCGTCACTTTCTTTTCGTTATTGAAAATTATTATCTTAATATATATAAATCTCGTGTCACAATGTTTGTCCTCAATGGACTCCTAAACCACTTAACCGATTATAATAAAATTCGCACACCATGTGCAGTTCGATCCAACTTGAGATATAGGATAGGTTTTATCCCGATAATCCCACGGGAAAGGGAACTATGCGGGGTTTTCTCTGAAAACGCGGGCGAAGCCGCGGGCGGAAAGCTAGTTGTTTTAAATAATCTGACAGCTTGGAATCTTGACACTTGTGTAAATAAAAGGGTATTAAAAATATTTAATATTTACACTTATGCTCCTTGGATATACGCCCTAGTTTATTTAAAGGCCTCTAAATAAACGTAAACTTCACAGGGTGCTCAAAATAAAGGTAAAGGTCGATAATATCAATTTATTATTTTTAACTAGCTTCCGCCCGCGACTCCGTCCGCGCGGATGTCGGTCTTCGCGTGGATGGTTTATTTCTCCATTTTGAGTAACTCTGACAATAACATCTTATAAATATCTATTGGACTCAAATACGGCTAGGCCTATAATAATACTCAACGTGTGTTCGCTGTTCTACAGAACAACGTCTATGGATAAAACTGAAAAATTAAGATTATTTTTTTTTATCGTATTTTTTCAGGATAAAAAGTATCCTATTTTACGCCCAGGATAATAAGGTATAATTATACCAAGTTTCATCGAAACCGAACCGTTAGTTTTCACGTGATGTCTTCACATACAGACAGACAGACAGACAAAAATTTTTTTAATCACATATTTGGGTTTGGTATCGATCCAGTAACACCCCTGCTATTTATTTTTTCAATATTTTCAATGTACAGAATTGACCCTTCTACAGATTTTATATAAGGCTCAAGTCCGGCCCCATATGGAGTACTGCTCGCACCTCTGGGCCGGAGCACCCCAATACCAGCTCCTAGTTCCTACCACTAGACCGCGTTCAGCGTCGAGCAATCCGCATCATTGACGACACCGAGATTGCCAAATCGCTTGATGCTTTGTCGCTGCGGAGAGACGTCTCCTCTCTCTGTGTCTTTTACAAAATCTATAATGGGGAATGTTCTGAGGAACTCTTCAACTTGATTCCAGCCGCCGATTTCCACAACCGCACATCGCGTCACAAGCTAAAGTATCATCCTCACCATCTGGATGCATGGCGCTCTACCACAGTGCGATTCTCCCGTAATTTTTTGCCTAGAACAACATCGTTGTGGAATGAATTACCATCTGAGGTGTTTCCAAGCGTCTATGACAAAGAAACCTTCAAAAAAAGGGCATACAAGTTTCTTAAAGGCCGGCAACACATTCGCGGTGCCCCTGACAACGCGAATGCCTATGGGCGGCGGGCATCACTTTCCATCAGGTGACCCGCCTGCTCGTTTGCCCGCTTAAGTATTAAAAAAAAAAAAAAAAAGATTTATTATACATATGTATAGATATAGATAAACGAAAAATTCTTTATTGCACACAAAAATACAATAGGTATTACAAATTAAGAGTAATACAAGTTATAATATGTAATATGTACAGAGGGCGGTCTTATCGCTGTAAGCGATTTCTGCCAGACAACCCGAAAAACCATAAGGATTACATATTTTATGGTGGTGGTGCATTACATTTAGGTTACATATTATTTTTACTTAGTATTGAGAAAAAAATATCCAAGCCATGTTAAAACATAATCTTCATAAATATTGCTTTTGAAATTTTCGAATGATATACATAATTCAAAAAGCGATTTATTTTTTAACGATTTTAAAACCCGATTAATTACAATATTTCGAAAACTATACATAGAACGCAAAAGTTTACTGAAGGTTAAATTAACCTTGCAGTTAGGTTGTTTATAGTTAACTCACGATCACTTGAAGTTAAATTTAACTTGAACTTAACGATCTTCTGTGCTTATGTTTAGATCGCTCTGAACTTTAAATTGAATCAATTTGAATCTAAGATGATATTTTTTAAAACTATCTATTTTCGACGGACAGACAGACGAGTCAATAAATTCAATTCTGAATTTGTCAGTAAAATAACGAAATGAGAAAGATTGGATGAATCTTCTTATCAATTCATTACGCTTGAACGACTGAACAGATCAAGATGAAATTTGACACAATGATAGATTGACAAACATGTTATTACATATTACCTAACTTCCAAGCGTTTGTCGATACGATTCGCAAAAAACTACGGCTACCTATCAAATTCTAAACGGTTACTTATTATACATAACCCTCCTTTTATCATGTCGGTTAAACACTCAATGAAACTCTACTAAGCTTACTTATATGATTCCTGAAATTATACATCCACATATGCGACACCAGATGTTGAACAGTGTCCATTGTATCACGTCACGATTTTCAGAATGAGTTGACCTATTTAACTCAAGATCGAATAGTGATTGGAAATAAGGTCTCTAAGCTAAGTAGTGCTTTGTCGGAGATGTTACGTCGATAAGTTTACTGGAGAAATTAGGTCGAGGCGTAGTGTTGATAGGAATTACGCTGAGTCAATAAAAACTATGAGTAGTTCTTTCTGTTCTGTTGTACAGAAAGCATTTCAGAAAGCTTTCTAAGAAAGCATTAAATATTAAGAGATTATATATAAACTTTAGCATGTGAACGGTTTTTATTGTAATATATATACATACTAGGTTTCCGCCCGCGGCTTCGCCCGCGCAGTCAAAGAAAAACCCGCATAGTTCACGTTCCCGTGGGATTTCCAGGATTGCGTCATTTTCCCGGGATAAAAAGGTAGCCTATGTCCTTTCTCGGGTATCAAAATATCTCCATACCAAATTTCATGAAAATTGGTTCAGTAGTTTAGGCGTGATTGAGTAACTTTCTACCTTTAAATAAATGTACTATGATGATTCTCGTCATGTGATTCTCGTAACGCATTACGCAATGGAAACACACGAGATAAAGCTTACAATTAGGTCACACCAGTACTGGGTGTAATTTCATAATTCATTTTATTTGCTTGTGTTTAACACATGGGGATTTTAAACGTTCTCTGGATAATTTTTATCTTGAAAATATCTTCACTATTTTGCAAATGTTTATTTAAAAACATTTAAGCGTATAAAACTCGTAAAATGTTACAGTTATCAGATAATTTTTTAATTTTCAGGAATTATAATAAACAATTTGATCCTTTCTTCTTCCTTTCATTGAATCTTATAAAACTATCATCGCATTTTATCAAAAAAGTATCAGCAAAAACATTATTTTATGATGAATTTAATAACTCATTATATTTAGGTACTTAGTATAAGCAATTTATATGCTCGATAACTATTAACATAGCTTTAAGATATATTAATTTGGTTAACTTAGCTAGTTGCAGTTACAAAAAATGTATGAAAATGTTCGTCAAAAGATGTTAACTATCAGTGATTTCATCAAAAAACGAAAGTTGTCCTTAATAATTAAAATTGCATACACAAATAGATTCCAATAACCATCACAAACGCATATAATAATTGTTGAAAATAATTTCAGAGCATTAATTTGTCCGGTTCAACCCAAAAACAATAACGAAGCCAATTATTGACCACACCTTGTCTCCCGACCGTGACGAATGGAGGTAAATTGAGATGTTGTAGTAGGGTGGCCTTAACTATATTCATATATGTACAAGCTGTGCCGCGCGGTTTCACCCGCGTTTAAAAAAAACCCGCATAGTTCCCGTTCCCATGGGATTTATGGGATAAAAGCTATCCTGTGTTAATACAAGTTACCCTCTATGTGTGTGCCAAATTTCATGAAAATCGGGTTAGTAGTTTTTACGTGAAATAATAACAAACATCAATCCATCCATGCATCCTCACAAAATTTCACATATATAAGCGGTCTAGCGGTCCGCCCCGGCTTCGCCCGTGGTACCTACATGTTTTATCTCTCAAGTTGGATCGAACTGCACATGGTGTGCGAATTTTATTATAATCGGTTAAGTGGTTTAGGAGTCCATTGAGGACAAACATTGTGACACGTGATTTATATATATTAAGATTAGTAGGATGTCTCCGGCAAGTAAAATACATTTATTCTTTAAACATACATTTATTACATAAAGCACTAATGGTGTAAAAATTCCGGTTTCTGATCAACACAATCATCACTAAGTATCGGTACTTCACTATTACTCTCTGAAAACGACGGACAGGCGTATGGAGAATCTGATGCTAATTGCTGCAATTCCATTTCTGACACCAAACAAAATACCTTATTTTTCGCCACCGCTTGTAAGTATGGCGGAAACTTCTTAACCGTATCAGATATGTTTAAGAAAAAGTGATCTAACGCGTCATGTGTTAAAGGCGGGTTTAGCTTGTTTCGGAGCAATTTTTCGATTAACACAGATGATGGTGATGGCTCTCGCTTACGCTTTATTATCTTTGCCCTCTTTATATATTTCGTTTGTGGTTCATCTTCAGCGCATTCTTTTGAAGTTGTAGCTATACTATTATCAAGGGGATCGTCAGTTCTAGGCAAGAGCATGGATTCGAATTCATTGTATAGCTCTTGTTTTTCATCTACATCTGTATATTGTTTATCTTCGCTTGTATTCTCTATTGAATCTTGAACTTTCCTTTCCAAAAAAGGAGCTACGAATGCCATTTCACTTTCGTACTTCCATAGTTTTATGTTCTTCATCGCTTGATCGGTTTTAACTTTTCTTTTCTTTAACGCTCTTCTATACGCGTCTCTGAGAGCTTGCCATCTTTGCTTACATGATACAGCTGTAAAATAATATGTACTTTAAAATCAATAATGACTAATTAAATAAATATTTAACTTAAGAGCTGAGAACACAATTATTAAAGCAAGATTCACGCTACACCAAATATACGATCAAATTATTTATTGTAAAAGCTTTTAGCCCGCGGCTTCGTCCGCTTTGTGTAAAACCTAATCTATACTAATATTATAAAGCTGAAGAGTTTGTTTGTTTGTTGAACTACTGGTCTGATTTGAAAAATTCTTTCGGTGTTAGATAGCCCATTTATCGAGGAAGGCTATATATAGGCTATATATATATAGACTATATATCATCACGCTAAGACCAACAGGAGCGGAGCAATGCGGGTGAAACCGCGCGGCACAGCTAGTAAATTATATACTAAAACCTTCCTCTTGAATCACTCTATCTATTAAAAAAAACCGTATCAAAATCCGTTGCGTAGTTTTAGCATACATAGGGATAGAGAAAGCCTTTATTTTATACTATGTAGTGATTGTATACTTTTTGTATGAAGTGATTCATGCCTGACCGCGGCTCGGCCGTGCACGGCCCGGCCCTTGCACGGTGTAGCGTGATAGGTACATGCTTTATGATCTAAGAAAAGTCATTTTATTTAACAAATTATTGCGTTAATTTTATTGTTTTGTAATGTATTGTACAAATGAACACGAAAATTGTTATTTTATACTTTCTGAATATTATTTTTACATGAACTCGGTGACCGGATCGATGTTCCTGAAAAATTTACTTACTATAAAACTAGGTCATCGAAAGGCGGAAGGATAATAAACGACTTTGCCTGTATTTCAATGTGTTACGTAGAAAAATATTATGTAACTGTAATCTACATATACACTTACTTTAATAAACATAGTAATAACAAAAATCCTACCGGACTGTTTCATTTGACTCCCAATTTCCTTCCACGCTATTTCCTTCTTGATATTATCCATATATTTTGGGTGTTTTAAATTATATATGAATTCATATTTACGAACAATTTCAATCAGTTTCTCGTCGTCCATTTTATTAACGTAGAATACGTGTAGCACGTTCAACTCACGGTAACAAACTGGCAACGCCCATGAAACGCGTTAGCAACGGCTATAGCACGCGATTATAACCCGTAAGGTCACCGTGCGGTGATAGTATAGCGAACTAAGTTGTCTGTAGGGTCTGCGCGGTCCGGCAACGTCGCGTATCGGGCACGGAGCGTTGCGAATACCCCTACCACGAGTTAGCAATCGATTCTTGCGAACTACATAATATTTTCGACTAGCTTTCGCGGCTTCAACCGCTTTGTCTAAAACCTAATAAATTATATACTAAAACCTTCCTCTTCAATCACTATCTATTGAAAAAATCGCATCAAAATCCGTTGCGTAGTTTTAAAGATTTAAGCATACATAGGGACAGAGAAAGCGACTTTGTTTTATACTATGTAGTGATGATGGTACTACTTCACTCGATAGCGAGAAACGAAATGATCTCGAGAGCATTAATTGTCAAATAAGTTACTCATGGTACCCATTATTTATTATCTATAGTTTATACAAAACGCTAAATGACGTCACTTGCTAGCCTTAAAAATAAAAAAAAAGTTGTGTGTATCAAATGGAAGAGCTTTCTAAGCTCATTCAAATATTTAAACACCAAAACTGAATTTACATAACTTCAAAATAAGTTAACATTATATAGGTAATTCATATTTACGTTATTATTTCAGCGGAGACTATTTTCTTATTTCGTAGGTACTTTTATGGTGTTTTAGCAGTCGGTTTTTAGTTAAACTTTTTTATTACCTACATGAGAACGGCACAAAAAATTTTACTTACCTGTACAATTTTTTAATCTCCTTTTCTCTAATTGAATGATTTAAATTACCTGAAACAAAATAGTACCTAATACAAATTATTAAAAAATAAAAAATATACAATTAACACGTTATCCTACTAATAATAATACCACTGGATGAATGAATGAATTATGAAGAATATGGATAAAGTTTTGT
This sequence comes from Colias behrii, assembly GCA_029959065.1. NCBI lineage: Eukaryota > Metazoa > Arthropoda > Insecta > Lepidoptera > Pieridae > Colias > Colias behrii. The sequence continues at coordinate 1,493,494 of JARWMC010000027.1, forward strand.
TAGGTACTTGTTCAGGCAAAAACGGCTGATCTTCCCTACGTAAAACTTGACACAACGAAAGATACTTTTTATCTTGGAAATGCGTGAAACCGCGGGCCAAAGCTAGTTATTGTTTTCCTTGTAAATCAATGTGCCAATAATATATTCTATTACGATTGGCCCATTTCCAAATTGATGTTAATTGTCTAAAACATGATATTAATTTAGTATTATACTACTAAACCGTCCCGGATTTGTTTGGCTAGAACCGTATTAAAAAATAATCATCATAATATAATATAATGATTGATGAATAATAACTAACTGAAGTGGCGCCATCTTAATTGAAAATTCATGAAAAATGCTAAGAAACATTGAGAGGAAACTGACTTTCAAATTAAAAATCGCATCAAATTTGGTCCATCCGTTTGCGCTACGATACCAAGAAAAGGACACTCATAGAACTGCGAAGACGTGAAATGAACGGATCCGCGGCGTACAAATAGTTTCTTATAAAAATATACCGGAAGCCAAAGTTTAAAGTGGCGGTCGTAAATTTAAAATATTTTATATCAAGAGTCTAATCTCAAGTACTTGAAGTGGTATTGAGTGTTTGATATAATTTATTTCGACTCGTTAATTGTTCAAACTCGAAACTCAAACATTTATTTATTCAATTAGACTTCTTCTAGAAGCACTTTTGAAACGTCATTACATATTTTTAACATTTACCACCGATTCGGAAAGCAGTAATGGTCTAAGATCCGAATATAGGTCGACCTTCACCGGCGTGATAATAAAATGAGACCAATTTTATAATAAATGTAGTCTATTAAAAAATCTATTAAAGATGGGTTGACTGAAAAAATCCTGGACAGGACATTTTAATTAATTTTAAAAAAATATTTTTTTTTAATTAATTGCAGTACTTATCAAGATAATAAAAAAAATTATAATAGACTTGAAGTATGAAACCTACAGAATGTGCAGTCATAGGGTTTTCTAATATTTACCTGGACAAACTGCTAGGTTGGCAGGTATAAACAGCTGCATGTCCGTACCAGTTACTTTCACTTGATGGGATGATAGAAAAAAAAAATATCAGCATGAGCGCTGTATTATAACAAAATTGTTTATTGTCTCAACACGGCATAATTAAAAAAATAAAAATATTTTTTTAATAATTAACTAAAAATATCCTGTCCAGGATTTTTTCAGTAAACCCATCTTTAATAGATTTTTTAATAGATTTATTATAAAATTGGTCTCATTCTATTATCACGCCGGTACAGGTCGACCTATATTCGGATCTTAGACCATAAGTATCTACGGAGAATCTACGGTATCAGTATTCTCTGTATAAACAAAATGGAAATATATAGGTATAATAATAATAAAAATATGAAGGTATGTAGATTTACAAATAAAATGAAATAAATCATCGTTAATTTGTAGTAAATTATCACGAGCGTGACATCGCAAGGATTCACTATAATACAATAATATTTAAAAAAAATACATTTCATTATTTTAAGAATTAATCTTATTAATATACATATTATAGCCACATGTGTCAATCAAAATGCTGACAGACATATAAGATTACCTAAATTTTATATGACATGATATAGATATTCTAAATATCATATTAAAAAATTAGAAAACTCATGGTCATACTTTTAATTTAGACATTGGGCGATTCACATGAGTGGATATGACCTCTCTCGAACTCATTCACATTTTCGCCAAAATAATTTATTGTTTTTAATTATTGAAACAAAATCCATGAGTTGAATTATTTCACTGCAGTTTTTTCAAATAAAGCTGCATTCAAAAAGTCACAACTTTGCAAGTGTGTGTCGTAAATTTGATACTTTAAGAATCCAGCATATAAATAGACAAAACCAGAGCGAATAGGTATATTAAATGTATTGTTATATTATTATCTGTGATTAAAGAGCCTAAACATTTTCAATAAAAAAAACAAGGAAAGAGACTTAAGTATAGGTAGAGTTCTTCGAGTGTAGGTATCTAACCTATATAAAATATGGAAAATACCTTCCCAGACCACTGATTTATAATTATAGTAATCTAGGTCAGCCCAAATATTTACTAGAACTACAGGATATCCATCTCATCGCATCGTCTAAAGAAATTAGGTCTATTTAGTAATAAATATGTTTATCTCAGTTTACTGGGAGGATGGTTGAATTAAACATAACGCAAAGTAAATTTAAATTTGTAAACTTTCTAATACATTATACGTAATTTTTTAAAAATAATATTGCTTTTCGGGCTTTTTGTTAATATTACTCTTTTGTCTTTTTAAAGAAAAAAGTTTTTATGTATTCGGATAAAAATAAAGACTTGCTTAAAAATGATAGAATCACAATAACATGATAAGTCAATATTATTTTTATAAATGATAAGTATAATCACTAAATATGCGGAAGGAAATCTATAAAGACATAAAAATGTTATTTTAACAAGATTTGTTATCTTTTTCCATTCTATTGCACCCAAATTGATACAATTGTTGAAAGTTAATAGCCCAGTAAACATGGACACATTACTGTCTTCTATTTAAATAGGGTGTTTATAAATTTCAGATAGTTAAGACAGTCTATTTTTTTTTTTAAAATCCTCTTATCATATTTTATCTATACTAATATTATAAAGCTGAAGAGTTTGTTTGTTTGTTTGCTTGAACGTGCTAATCTCAAGAACTACGGGCCCGATTTGAACAATTATTTCAGTGTTAGATAGTCCGTTTATCGATGAAGTCTATAGGCTATATTTCATCACGCTAAGTGCAATAGGAGCGGAGCAATGCGGGTAATACCGCGCGATACAGCTAGTATATTCGGTCTTTTATTATAATATTATATTCGATCTATTATTCTTTGATGCTAGTGTAAATTACGTAATTTAAACAATAATAGTTTTATATATAATTAATTAAACAGAATTTTTGCAATACTGCTTCCTGTACCGATATTTTTATCGATAAGAAGTTATTAATTATTAGAAGTTTCTAGTTATAACGAAAGATTTGTCGAAAACTATGAATTCATGAGTCATTTCAATCTTTAATTTTTTTTCTGTCTTATTATTTACAATACATAGTATGCTAATGAACAACATATAATAAACTAGATGCACGCTACCAAGCTTCAAAATGGCATAATAATAATAATTATGGTTATACATGAATGACAAATAATAAGAATATTACAAAACTACTTTTGAAGTTCTGTATGTATATATTGTTTCATTTCATGCCCCATCGATACAGACAATTTTATGTGCTTTGTAATCGTTTAAAAAACAACGTAGATATAAACAGATTATTATTTAAATATCCCACAAAATACAAAATCATAGTCACTACACGTCCAAATGATGACCACGCGTTACGAAATTCCCACTATTGTTTAGGTGATATAATCATACGAAATTCCGTTAATGTTGTACAAATTGTATGCATTTCCGTCTATTTGTCCCGCTCACTGCATTTACATGTAAATCTGATGGAATCATCCGATTTTATAGATATTTGACCTGCAAAGTTGCACTCAAAATAGAAGTTACTAAAAGAGTACATATTTGATTCAGTTAGAGTTCTCTGAAAGTTCTTATTCTTTAGGGATAAATTTAAAACATGTAAGAAGGTAAAGAAGTTTGTTCAGAAAATGATTTAAATTATAGCGAAAATATGTAACTAAATAATAATAATTATTAAAAATGTTTCTCTACTACATACTGGATCTCTATCGTCCATAGTTTTTTTCTTCTCATAAATTATTACCAGTCAATTTATCATGCTAAATCTTTACATTTTAACTACTTATTTTATAAATCTACCAAACTACTTATTTTATACCGGGTGTCACGGATGTCCTATCGTATGCTTAATGGAGCATATAGTGTTTAACCTTCTGATGCTGTAAAAAATATTTATAAAATCCGGTCGTGCAGGAAAAATTATCTCAAAACTTTTCAATAAACTTCGTGTTCGTAACCCTAACTACGCGGATCATACTCGCGAGCGTTATACATAGCGGTCATTGACCTCGAACGCTATGCTTAACCTCGAACCTCGAAAATAAATACCTACTGTTTGGATAATCTTTTTAGAGTATACGAGACAAATACACAAGTACACTATCGTTTATTTATACCAAAAAAAAAAAAAACTGAAACTGAAACTGAAACTGACCGCGGTCGCGCCCTTTTAATACTTTTTACTTAACATATTTTAATCCTTACTTAAGTTTTTTTAATTATTATTTTTGTCTGCATTATGCAATGTGTTTTTTGTTTTGCTTTACTAGGTACATATTTACTTATACTTTTAATTTTACGAGGAAGTCTTCAGATTTTTCATGAATCGAAAAACTTCATTATTAAGTATCAAAGTTTTCATAACGATAAAAATAAAGTACGACTCCCTCAAACTCATAAGTCATAACAACTACCTACATAATTAAGATTACTGACAAAATAATTATTGTAATAATAGTACCTACTGAGTTGTGAAGGCTAAATAATAAATTTATTTATTTAATAAAATAAGTCTAAAATATTAATAATTATTGATAATTATACGACCTTACCCTATTTGCCATTTGGATTAATAATTATTAGTGAAAATGAATAATAATACTTTGATTTAAGAAATAGAAAGTATGTTTTACTTATGATTTTTAGTGATTAGATGTGCCGTAAACAATAATTACATGCACACGGTGTCATATTTACTAGAAGAAATCAACGGTTTCAAAATGCAAACACTCACCCGATTATCATGCACAGGAATCACATGATCGTAATACATATTGCACAATGATGACGAATGATGAGTGACGAAGGTAAACAAATATTACATAATGTATTAAATACCCACTACTCCAAATATCAATCACTTCTTAAAATAACTAAGTAACATAAGAAAATCTCGTAACTACTTAAATACATTATCTTACGGATTTATACAATCACTGCTTTAATAACTTCAACTAATTATTATAAACACAAAATACGAATTACGACGAACGATCCCGAATCTCCCGCGCAGATCTATCACAGCCCTTACGCTAAGACGTTTGGTGGAGCACTATCAATTTAACAAAATTTGTGAATTAATAAAATACGCGGACGCTTACACGTGCCGGTGGCGGTGTCTTTGTGCACCTAGCAAAGGTAACGCCGCCTTTCGTTTGTAAAATGCCGCCTTTTAAAAATATGGTTCCGTTGTTTATTTAATATTTTATTTTACTTATCTTTTTATTATTTACTTTCAATTTTCTTTTGTAACTACAAATGAAACAATACAATCATATTATAATTTAATATGAAATTATCATGAAATGATATTTTTAAGTTTTATGCTGGGAATAATATTATTATTTAATAGGTATTTAGGTACCTTAAGTTGCTATTTATACTCTAATCTAGATTAGGCACCATATTTTAATTATTGAGTTTCATCTAGCAAAAGTTGAAAGGAACAGATATTATTATGTAAGTATTCTAAATCATTCTTAGTATAGGTATTTTTACAAACATTTCCCTACGAATCCCTAAACTCACATTGTACGTTTATTCGTATTATTATTGAAGTTTGTGTAATTTTAAATAAATTTTTGTTAGTCGCTTGTTTCATCTTTCGGTGTCAAGTTGCTATCGTTTGCGTTTTCTGTGTTTCATCTGTGAGTATCTGAGTCGGTAATGTCGTATTATACGAACGCGGAGTAGGTATTACAAATTACAATATGATTATGTGTGTGTGTGCAGAGGATGGTAATCAGCTCGCTGCAGCTCGAGATTTATATCGGCAGCGATAGGTACATAGACGGAAGAGAAGCACATCACCAGCGGAATTTACCGTCCTATAATTGTTTTCGAGCGTATTTTTATTCGGTTCGGAGGTACCTAATTGGTAAAACTATGTTATGACAATTCAAAAGTGCTTCTAGAAGAATAAATGTTTTAGTATGTTGTGAAATGTGAAGTGAAGTGTGTGATAGGTACCTACTGCATGTTGTTTGCTGAAATTTCTACAAGTTGGTATGTACCTTATTTCAATATCATTGTACAAAAATAATTGATAACATGTATCTCAATAAAAAAATTTAGTAAAGATTAAAATATGATTCAGTATTAAAAGGGTGCGGTCAGAAGGCGATGGTACTAAGTAATTTTTCGTTTTTTTTTTGTATAAATAAACGATAGTGTACTTGTGTATTTGTCTCGTATACTCTAAAAAATATTATCCAAACAGTAGGTATTTATTTTCGAGGTACGAGGTTAAGCATAGCGTTCGAGGTCAATGACCGCTTATGTATAACGACCGCGAGTATGATCCGCGTAGTTAGGGTTACGAACACGAAGTTTATTGAAAAGTTTTGAGATAATTTTTCCTGCACGACCGGATTTTATAAATATTTTTTACAGCATCAGAAGGTTAAACACTATATGCTCCATTAAGCATACGATAGGACATCCGTGACAACCGGTATATCTGTTACCGGAAATGTATGTAATCCGTCATTGTATACAATTCCTAGGAAATGTATATAATTCCTAAAATCGCACGGAAATGTGTGAAATAAATTATTTTATACACATTTCCTGAAAATCTATACATTTCCTAAATAGCTATCGGAAATGTAAAACATTAAGGATGTTGATATGTCGCAGGCAAATTGTATATAATCTGGCCGTTTACAAACGGTCGGCATTTTGTAGTAACTATGCCGATAATTCGTTATCAGAAATTTTTGGTTTGTATAAGGGGGTGGGTTAGGTTAGGTTCGTGTTTTTTAAAACTACATAGAAATAGGAGCCCCCACGAAGTGGGGCTCCGTCGGCTCGCGACCGTCTTTTTGTAGAATTTTGGAAAAAGACGAATTTTCGGCATATTAAAGCAGCTAGCCGTAATGTAATACGGCGGATTATACAATCCGACTGCGCCAAATATACGCGAGGACAGCGGGACGAGGGGACTGATTACTTGCCAAATGAAAATTTGATTTTATAAGAATAAATATAAGTTGATTTTGTGATATTTACGTTAAAAGTTAGATAGTTGATTTTTAAAATGTTAATTAGTAAGATAATAATATTCAGAACATAATATTTTTACAATTTTACGGTATGACTGTTACTCGATTGTATCAATAAGAGCTATAATAAAAAAAATAACAACGTGTTTTATTACAGAAAGCATTTACTTTACACATTTCCTAATACGATATTGGAATTGTATACAATTCCTAGGAAGATTATACATTTCCTAGGATATGCATGCATTAAATAGTTTTTTTTACAATATTTTATACATTTCCTAAATAGTATCGGAATTGTACACATTTCCTAGGAATTGTATACAATTCCTTGATTTCATACATTTCCGGTAACATATCTACCAAATCATTTTCAACAAACTCTCACCACCACGAAAATTACTTCTTTCGATCTAGCAAATTCAGATGTGCCTTTTGTTGAGTAAACTCGATCTTCTTTATTTTGAGGAAAACTCAACTATTTTTGCTAAAACATTCCCGGAAATAGGATCGCGTAAAAAAAATAACATTGCGATTCAGCAAAAGGAAGTTAAAACTCTATATTTAATATTTTCCGAGTATTTTTCACGACGCTTGTAATTTGTGGGTGTAATTAGGTCGGCACTGCCACAAAGGTAAGTGCTTCCGTTCGAACTGTAAGTTATGAGCGATAGCGATTTATTTATTATAGAAAAAAATATAATTATTTATGGTAGTAGTAGTGGTGATTGAAAGGAGGTATTTTTGGCACAAAATACATTCATACCTAAATCTTGTCAAACTAACAAAATCTTAATAAATTCAAAGGACACAATCTAAATGTATTATTTTTGTCTGCCAGTAGTTCAATTAATTTTGTCTTTTAAGAAACTGTATGTGTAAAACTCTGTTAAAAACATTTGGTTGATTTTTTTATAAAATAACATAACGTTATTTTAGTAGTATTATCAAAAGGTTAGTTAGCTCCTTACAAATAATTTAACTAATCATTAAACAATGCACCAGGATCTTCGATACTAGAATGTATTATACTTCGATACTAAATGTATTATAATATTTTTCTTATAAATTATAGGTATCGAAAATCGCAACAGTTTTTAACAAACACCGTAAAACCCATATCTCAAAAACAAGGGTTACATCACTGTATTTAGTAATAAATAAAACTATAACGATAAACTTTGGTTATCGAATAAATAAATTATATGCGAATAGATTCGTTACTAGGCCACTGATAACCGTGTAGCTAGTCGACGAGCTAGTTGACTAGCACATCGACTAGCGCATTGATTAACACGTCGACTAGCACGTCGACTAGTGCGTCGACTAAAACGTTTTACCATCTCAACTCCATTATTCGACTAGCATGTTGACTAGAACGTATTTACTATTTTGAGTGAACTCGACTTGCATTAAATGATAGGTAGAATAACTTTAAACACAAGCTATCCGCCCGCGGCTTCGCCCGCTTTTTCAAAGAAAAACCTGCATAGTTCCCGTTCCCGTGGGATTTCCGGGATAAAACCTATGTGTTAATCCAAGTTAACCTCTATATGTGTGCTAAATTTCATTGTAATCGGTTCAGTAGTGTTTGCGTGAAAGAGTAACAAACCCACACATACACAAACATCCATCGTCACAAACTTACGCATTTATAATATTAGTAAGGATATAGACAATTTGGGCGTAGGCAATAATAAACGAAAATAGCTTATTTACACCACTCTATGTATAAATTTAGCATTTCTGATTCTGAACCAAGTCTTTGGTTTTTTTCATTCGAATGCCAACTCGCACTTGACCGATTTATTATTTCTCCCAGATACAATTGGCACCATCCCGTGAGTTATCAATAGCAATACCAAGAATGCATTATATCAGTTTTAGTTACGCAATTCCTATGGAATAGAGCCAAATGCATAGCGTTAGATAAAATTGTTTTTTCTGACATTCTTTTGGTTGAGAATTTTGAATATATAAAATATGTATTTTTATTAAACAAGTATTATATGATATAGCATTTTTTTGCTTGAAGCGAATAAACTACAAATAGAAGAACTTAGTCGAAAATATCGGATAATTTGTCACTTTGATTAAAAAAAATGTGTGCGTGTACTAGTGTACACACGTAAGAAGTGAAACTTCTTTATGACCTTATTTTTCAAAAAAAGTAATTTACTATAATTATGCAACTTTACAGAAATACGTCGAATCACGCGTGGTAGGGATAAGAAAAAGATGGCGCGTAACGGAAAAATGTCACGCGTAACGAAAAAATGTTACACTAAATTTTTTTCCAACCCCGATAAAGAAATTTCACTTCAAAAAAAATTATTTCTTTATCAAGTAACAACTACATATAGATATATATAAAAAATCTGTAATTTCAATAAGAAGAAAAATTCTAATGACAGAACGACAAACACGTTCTGAAATTTTACATGTTTTAAATTAGTTTAAACTATTTCAGAATATCACATGTACGCAGAATCTATCTCAGCTATATGGTCCATTCATCTCAACATCAAAGACGCCGCGATACTATCAACTTCGAAGGTTAGATAATTATGACCCGAGTCTTACAAAATGTATGGAAAATCATTATTTTTCTATACGCTTGTTATAATATATAGTGACAATGGTACAGTTAATGACAGTTATTAATATGTGTGGGTTCGATTAAATTTTGTGAAATATTGCGTAAAAGTTATTTTGTGTTTAAATATTCATACTGGTGTTATTATTTCAAATTTTGATACGAAAAACATAAAAAAATAACTTTTTGCAACCTATGTCACAAATGCTTATTAGAATATCGAATGAATCTATAAATTTGGCTTGGCATTCACAACCTAGTTTAGAATAATCCTATTTTTTATCAGCAATATGAAATATTCGCAAGCTAGCCATCCTAATAATATTATAAATGCGAAAGTGTGTGAGAATGTTTGTTACTCTTCAAGAACAAAACTACGTGACGTATTTTGATAAATCTTTACACCAATATAGGTTATCAGAATAACACATGACCCATAGAATTACATGAATTTGCGTGTTCGTCCGCGGGTCAAAACTAGTAAATAAATGATAATATTTTACACGATACAATATCCCGATTTTATCCCATACCAAGCTAGACACAACAAAACAACACGGCTGAGTCACGGCGGTCAACAACCGGTCCTGTGGGCGAACCTGTATTTCCTAACATCAGATGTAATGATAATACCTATTCTAACGACCTACTAGACTTGGCTGGGTTTTCATTCATCCCGCCATACTTTGAAAAAGGAACACATTTATGAAAAAGAATTTACGTTTTTTTTTTTCTGTAACCAGCCTGCAATGGATTTGGAAATGAAGTTACTTTTTTCTTTATGCAGCCTGTATTTGAATGTGTATTTTCTTTTTAAATTTGAAATACAAACAGTCCTTTGCCTTGAACATTGATATTTTGTGTTATCTGTATTGATGCAATGAACCTGCTTCTATATTAGTAAATTTTATGTATTATTCTCAAGAGTTTTCAAGCCTAAGACAATGGATTCTTGACTTTATGTGTTTTTAATTTACCATAAAAATAATGCTGCTATTCACAATATTATATCATTATAAAGTACCTAGTACCTAGGTACTATCATTCGTGAACGTAAGGCTCAAGGCTTATCTAAAACACATTTTTTGTATAAAATTGTATGTTGATTAATACCTACTATAATTTAAAATATAATATTATAAAGCTGAAGAGTTTGTTTGTTTGTTTGTTTGTTTGAACGCACTAATCTCGGGAACTACTGGTCCGATTTGAAAAATTCTTTCGGTGTTAGATAGCCCATTTATCGAGGAAGGTTATAGGCTATATTTCATCACGCTACGGGCAACAGGAGTGGAGCCACGGGGGTGAAACCGCGCGGAGCAGCTAGTTTAAAATATTATCCACAACATAAATCTTCAACTGTTAACTTTCAATTTAAATTATTTATTAATAATACAGATTATTTCACTATCGGGAAGTAATTTTGATCGACGTTTCGAATTGTTAAAAGAACGAGATAAAGCCGCCATTCACGGTATGATTACATTTTGATAACTTATCAAGGCATTAAATTAAAATGTGATTTTCTAAGCATTGGAAAGCATTAAATTGTGTTTTATTTGAGCTTAACTAGGTATGAAATATATCTTTGTTTTTGTGCTTTCAATGTTATTTCATACCAACTCGCATTTTGTTTTTTATATAATATATTTGTAAAACATGTTTGAGATATATTATCGGAATTCGTATAAAACAAATATTTGAATAATAGCTGTATTAATCAATAAAACTTGTAATATAAAAAGAGCGTGTGTACCGAGCACACGTGTCAGAATTGAAACATCTTTGGAAGATTCAAAGATATCAAAACCGTCGCCTTACTCCATGACATGACGCTATCCGCCTATAGAAGTCTCATTTCAATAAATACTTATAATAATTACCTTCTTACCTAATAATAATTACCTTCTTAAATTCATCCCAAAGAGAAAGTTTTCATTGGATGATATGATAATTATGTGTCAATCATCGTTAAATAGTTCAATAGATTTAAAAATATAGCACACATAATATACGTGCATGTATGTATATTTAAAAGTTGCGTAATAATATTTATTATAACCAATGAATATGAAGTATATAATTCTTACTTCTTACTTATTAACAGTATCTTGACCACAGAACAGTAAAGTAGATAGAAGTGTGATGTGGGCGTGGCCCACGTGTCACTTGTAAGGTAAGATCACCTAACTTGCTCTCAGTTGTGCGCAGAAAAATATTCGAGTCGGTTGTCAGCTGTCAAACCTTTTTTCCATATTTATTAATTAATTAGGACGTGTTGTTCGGTATTAGAGTGCAAAAATGATAGCAGACGAAATAATATCAGCAATGGAGGCATTTCATACCATCGGTAAGTCTTATTTTTATTTATTTTACATATAATATTTTATTTTATAACTTCGCTTGTAATTTGTCAAAATTGTATACAAATATCTAGACAAAATGAACCTTAATCTGTAAGAAATTAGTACTATTATAGATTGAACAGCAAACAAGACTTTCTGGAATATTATTGCAATAAACAAACGAATGTCGCTTTAGTGATGCTTGTGGCGCATATCGACAGTATCGATACTTTAGAAAAGACAAACATTATAAATATTAAATTTTATTTTATTTTTCCTTAGCTTTCATTTGTCCAATTTATTTATAGATTTCCCAAAGAGGCAAATTTAAAAGAGAAATGGATAAATGCAACGTGACGAGTTAACTGGATGCCGAACAGCACTAAGCGGTCTAACAAAGGCCACCGATACAGCAAACCTACGGCAGTCCCAAGATTTAAAATAATGCATATTTTCTTTTTGTATTTTGTAAATATAGATTAATACTATTCTATTCCGTTTTTTATTTAATAATAATAATATAAAAAGACGTACTTAGTAGTAATAAACATACTCCAAAATGTGACACATTATACTATACTCATATAATAGAAAGAAAAAAAAATACACAAAAAATATTTATTTGTGAATTATCGATAACAAGGCTGACATCCCTCAGGGCATAGCATCAGATAAATATCAAGTTAATGTCATTAATGTTGAGTGACACAAATTTCAACCTTATCTCTATGAGTTGAGGTTCAAAGTTATATCTATCGAAAACTAACGCCCTCTGTTGTGGAGTAGCTGGATGTTTTCGAATTTGGAATTTCTGTGGAATGAGAAACAAAACAGCTAATATACCTAGGGATGTTATACTAAAATAAACCGTAACATGGTGCGTTAGGGTACATATTGAAATGCTGAATTTATAACCTAAGTCAGTTTTTACTCAAATTAAGCTGTCCAATCAAAGGCATAGATTACTTGTAGTGTACTGTATAACTATCGGTTTAAATGTGTGGGTTTGGCGACACTGGTTTTCATAGTAATTATGACATTATAGCACTTCTATTTGTTTTTAATGTTCTGTGATCTTGACACTATCTTTTAACAATTTAACTCGGAACTAGGCATACAATTTTTATAATTCTCATACTATTAGAAAACTATCTACAGAATGACCAACATAAGAAATTTTTTTTTGCCGAGTTTCCACGGATAAAGTCGGGACTAGCAGCTAGTATAACTACATAGTATAAAACAAAGTTGCTTTCTATGTACCATTGTATGCTTACCTAAATCTTTAAAACTACGCAACGAATTTGATGCGATTTTTTTTAATAGATAGAGTGATTCAAGAGGAATGTTTTCGTATATAATTTATTAGGTTTTAGACAAAGCGGGCGAAGCCGCTTGTAAACTTTGTGTTGTTTTTATTCCTTACGTGTCATTTATATGGAAGTACTTTCTCTCTCTCTTAAAGCATCTTTTATAACAAGATAATGCGTATTGTAAAGGCTAATTACATCATTTATTTGTCTTTTGTTAAAAACAAAGCCTATTTGAATATAAATGATAAAAGATCACCTTATTATCAAGTTTAGATTAAGAGTAGGTATATGTGGTATAGTATTGAAAGGTTCTTCTAAGAATGATTAAATGTTTCTTTTGTGTGATACAATTGTTTTAATTTGCTTGTTAAATCGAGTTATTGTGTCACTAGCTTTAGTGTGTGACTTTACTCGCACGGTACAGACGTATATTTCATATAGATGGACTCCGTTCTTGCGTAAAAGAGTAACAAACATTCATCCACACTTAAAAAATTTCCGTTTATAGTAGCAAAGGTATGAAGAGTTTGGAAGGCTATATATAGGCTATATTATATCATTACGCTAAGACCAACAGGAGCGGAGCCACGCAGGTGAAATCGCGAAGCGCAGCTAGTACATAATAAACGAAATCTCCTTATAACAGTAGCTATCAACTAATGAAAGTCTTTTAAAAATGACACAGCCGTTTCAGAGATTGGCGGATCGTCAGTTTAACCCTCAAAGTCATAGAAATATATAAGAGAAATTCAAAAATTTTTATAACCTTTCCTTCAATGATTGATTCGATCGTTCCGGAGGTACACTCAACGGTGTGACAAGCAAAATGTTTTTGTTATAGAATTTCGCAAAAGGTGACTATTTCTTAGAAACACAGGTAACTTAGCATCTCGGTCGGATGTTGAGAAACATTGTCGGTACTTAAAGTTAATCTTTCTTAATCTCTAGAAATAATATACTGAAGCTACTATGTAGGTATGTGTTGAAATTAAAAAGATGGATAGAGGATAGCTTTAAAATTTTTAAATGTATTCAGGGAGGTTTAAGAAGTGTCAATAGTTTTGTATGAAATGAAATAATACACAATGAGTACAGCTAATTCTTTATATTATGTACCTACTAGCTTAGCTTACCGTCCGCGGCTTCGCCCGCTTTGTCTAAAACCTAATAAATTATATACTTAAACCTTCCTCTTGAATCACTCTATCTATTAAAAAAACCGCATCAAAATCCGTTGCGTAGTTTTAAAGATTTAAGCATACAAAGGGACATAGGGACATAGGGACAGAGAAAGCGACTTTGTTTTATACTATGTAGTGATTTATATTGATGATAAATAACTTATTGCTAGGAATATACTTTCTTTAAAATGTCTTACTTGTAAATAATATATATAATACAATAATTGTAATAAATATAAAATCGTGAGGATGTGTGGACGTTATCGAAACTTGTAACATAAGTCACTATAGTAAGTCATTGTGGTATTAAAAAATAAAAACGTACTGGTAAGTACAAAATAGCTATGAAAATATTAATTTAAAAATAAAACCGTCTCTACAATGTTTGAAGGTATTGGTAACTATTTAGTAATCCGTGGTTTGCTATGAGGAGAAATTAAAATTTATTACATCTATATAATAGCAGTTCGTAATTGCAAGTTGGGATATTTTTTGTTTGCGTTCACACATATTTATTTTATAATTTTTAGTGTTTTAACTGACTACTTACAACTTCTCATAATACAAGATGTGCATGGCTTGAAACAAACTTTCTTGTTAAACTAGCTAAGCTACGCGGTTTTACCCGCGGACGAACCTGTAAGAGTACAAAAGTATTTATTTCACATGTGTGATATTCTGATACATAAGCTAAATCACTACCAAGTATCATCAAAATCAGTTCAGTTGTTTTCACGTGAAAGTGTAACAAACATGCATATTCGTATTAATATTACAATATTCTGATACATAAGCTAGATAACTCCTAATATCATCAAAATCAGTTCAGTGTTTTCATCACCATACAAACTTTCGTATTTATAATACAAGTATGATGCATGCGTTTAGTTTTAACTAACAAAAAATGCTACCTATTAAAGTCTTACAATTATTATTATATTATTAAACAATTATCCTTTAACGTATTATTCACATGACAGTACTTGTAAAACCTCTCGGGTGGTCCCTTCGAATATTTCATAATTTGTAACAGAGTTTACACGGTTCATTGGTTCTTTATAAGTTATAGGATGTAATATTGGCATTATGTTTAAGTCATTAACTATAATTATGTAAAAAATAATCGATTATATTAATAATACCTAGGTATTTTGAAGTGAAACTTCTTTAGGCGCGTTGAGAGTATAATTTCAAGGTCACGTCATGGCAACATCGTCACGTCATGGAGTTAGGCGACGATTTTAGAACCTTTGAATCTCGCGAAAGAAGTTTCACTTCTGACACGTGTGCTTGGTACACACGCTCTTTTTTATACTAATATCGCGTCTTGAAAATTACATATTATTGTCATAATGATAAATAACATCTGTATTATTTTAAAATAGACTTCTCGGTACCCGGATATAAATTGCTTATACCTACGCTAATCAAGATAGCAATCTATCTCTGTGCCAAATTCCATCAAGATCCGATAAGCCGTTTTTGAGATAGTAAACATTCGCATTTATAATAGTAAATACAGATATCCCGTGTCCCCTAGTGGGGTATGGGGCAGATGCATTGAACATCTGTTTCTGATCGATTTTTTTACAGGAAAGTAGTTTAGTAGGTACATAAATCGATAGTAGGGAAGCAATTAAACTTTTTTCTTTCTCCAGCTAAGTAGAAGATTAACTTATTTGTGATCATAATAATATGAACTATATAATAGACTAGCTGTGCCTCGCGGTTTTACCCGCGTGGTTCCGCTCCGGTTGGTCTTAGCGTTATGATATATAGCCTTTAACCTTCTTCGATAAATGGGCTATCTAACACCGATATAATTTTTCAAATCGGATCAGTCGTTCCTGAGATTAACGCGTTCAAACAAACTCTTCAGCTTTATAATATTAGTATACGTATAGATAGATAAAGGCGCTATGTGCCAAATTATGCACGTTACAAATTAGCTTATTTTAAAGGTATCTAAGCTAAATGATGCATATTTTTTCAATTCTACTTAATACTATCACCATAAATTCTGACTTTTACGAACATCATATCTCATAACAAAATAACGGTTTTCTTATAAACTCGAATACTGTATTCTAACAAATTTATACAAAAACTACATAATGCCGCGCGTGGCTCACCTGCGACGGGTGTGAGCCCTTTGGAGCGTGCCGCACCAAAATGTGTAGTGTATAGATATTGGGAATTTTTGGGACTTTTGGGTCTGGATAATTTTAGGAAATTATATAAGGAAATAATCATGTTGTAATTCATTTTTTCTTAGAATTAGAAATAACAACACATCATTACTTCAATAAAAGCAAGTTATTTAAAAGCTTAAAATGATGTCCCCAAAATTTTATTAATAAATGAAAAAAACAAAGCAATTATTCAAATTATGTAATTTATCTCACTAATTTTTTCCTACCTTCAATAGACCAATCACACTAAAAATGATTTACGATTGACGTATATCAAATATAAATACGCAACAAACGAATATTTAAAAAATGTATAATATCTGGGCTGAAGCCAAGTAAGGGACGGGTTCATTGCCCGAATCTATTTATTAGCAGACGGTTTTGTAATAGATTGTGTCACTCCATATTATATCTAACACATGTCTGATTAGAACATATTAAGGGGCAAAGATAGTATAGTTTTAATAATAAACAAGTTATGTACAAGGTTAAGGCATTTAAAAGTTTAGGTTAGGTTTCAGATTGGCTTAATATAAATATAGATATTGTTTACTCAAACTCAAACATTTATTTATTCAATTAAACATCGTTGAAAAGTACTTTTGTATCGTCAAAATAAAGAAAAAACGTAATAATCTTATTATATAAGTATTACGTTGATATAAATTGATTCTTTTTTTATATATGCCATATTTTCCCTATTTTTATACGCTTATGTAAATAATTATAACGCCTGACACCATTTTGCTAGGAAATTGGAATTTTTCCAATACCGGAGACATAAATATGCGGAAATTTATAAAGCAATTGGACAGTTATAATGTTCCGCATAAACTATTTGCCATTTATGGGAATTAATTGGAATATACTTGATACATTTATTTATAAGAAAATAGCAGTGAATCAATGATAACGACCTTCGGCATCAATCAAAAGTTCGAGACGAGACGAGCACGGAAATATGGCGTGATTTTTCAATTTATCAACTTATTACTTTACTGTGGTAAAGGAAAGCATCTTGAGGAAACTAGCATGTCTAATAACAAAAATGTTTAACAATGTGTAACATCTACCAATAACACAGCCAGCATTAATTAGCATTAACCTTTATCCTTGCACTTGTCAAAAAAAATTATAAAAAGAGCACACGTGGCAGAAGTGAAACTTCATTGGCTTCTAAGATAAAAAAAAACCGTCGCCTTACTCCATTACGTCACGGTATTGCCATGGTGCGACCTTGAAATTTTACTCTCAACGCGACTAAAGAAGTTCCTTCAAAAATACTATGAAAAATAAAATGACAGTCCCATAAACTCACAAAATTTGGTCACTCTACATAACTATTGCTCAGAATGAACAATGAATCTAATAGAACACCTTTCATGTACTTGAGCTATTGTTCCAGATGTATTCGAATATTTCTACGAATTCCCAAATATTACGAAGAATACACAATTGTGTGGTAATGGTAAGTTTTGGGTGTTTGAATGACCTTACATCTAGAAAAAGTGAATTTAATTGTGTATAGGTACAGTAAAATTGCTTACATATGTAATAAGGTATATATAATATGTCAGTGTGCTTGTTATACACCTGAATTAAAGTTCATTGAGATTCGTATTAAAAATTATTAATAACAACCCTTGTAGAAGAAGATTATTTATTTATTTATGCTTTATTGCTCAAGATAAATTACAAATTGAGACTTAACCTAGGATACATTATAACAAACGGCGGTCTTATCGCTAAATAGCGATTTCTTCCAGACAACAAAATAAGTTATTTGCTCCTGCCAAATTTTATTATCAATTAAAAATCGGTTTTCGATTGGAAAAATAATAGCAATCTGATGTAATTTATAAATATTGAGATCCCTATAAATTACTTATTTATAACCAATTTTACAAAATTACTATCAGAACTTTATAATCACGGCAAGAATATGACAAAGGCGCCAAAATCAAAGTTTCTACAGAATTACATAACTTTGAACCTTACCACCTTGACATACGGTTTATTTTAAAGAAATTTCCACCTTCCAGGTACGAAACGAGGAATTTGAGAAAAAAACGCGGTTTCTTTTGTATCCAAAAGGTTAAAAATTACACACAATGGACAATCTTTTGTTTGGCAATTGGGACCTCTTATAAACTAGTAAAGTCAACGAAAAATGGACCTTACTCATTTGTAATAACGTATATTTTTGGTTGTAGATGACATTAAGTTTATTTTCTTATCATTTTATATTTATCAGTGCAAATTGCTTAGCTAAACTTTCATTTGATGGCTTTCTTATGTTAACGATTTTGTACCCACTTGATTTATTTATATATTGATAAGATAGACTAGTTCTGTCCCGCGACTTCAAGCAACTATAGATTCAAATGCCAATAGAGATTGTAACAATAGCCTATGATTGATAAGGCTTGTCGAAAAACGACATCAAAATGTGTGCAGTAGTTTCTAAGTTGGTACAAACGAATAAAGACAATTTATTATCATAAGTCATAATATGTATATCAAGATTTAAGAAATATTCAAGAAAACTTAATTTTTTCAAGAAGAGGCAATTTTTTTTTAATAGAGCGTGTAGTATGTAATTTATTTTAATTATATTATTTTAATAATAAGGAGAAATACATTTATTTATTTCGATTTAACTACTCGGCCGATTTTAAAACTCATACCATTAAAAAACTACAACTTCACCAAACTTACGCTATTTCTCCAACCTGAGTGAAGTCACAAACGAGCATAAACTCAACAATTGTAAAATTCTCAAGTAAAAACGGTGATCCGTCATAACTTTTTTAACCTCAAGCTAATGTAAATCAGTAAATCATTTTACAGACCCGACTTTAATAATAACTTACAAAAACAAAAGAATGCGATGCGTTGAAACAAAAAAGGTTTGTGCGGTATGTAATTGAAAGGGTTCCGTAGAAAAGTAATTTTAAAACAATAAAATAAATATTATAATATTATGTTATCTGTGGTTTTTAGAGATAATAAAATAAATATAGGTATCACAAGATAGTATAAAGCAGTTGCTTACTGCGTCTGTATGTATGTATGCTTACATCTTTAAAACTTCACAACGGATTTGATGCAGTTTTTTTTATTAGATAGAGTGATCCAACAGGAAGGTTTAGGTAAGTGCATAATTTATTAGGTTTTAGAATTTAGACAAAGCGAGCGAAGCCGCGGGCGGAAAGCTAGTTTTATATAAAATTCAGTTTCCATCTGCAACTTTGTAAGCGAAAAGGTAAAAAAAAGTCCCATGGCATGAGCAAATGGCAACCTAAATTAGAGTAATACATCAATGAAAACTGCATACATTTCGACACAGTAATTTTTGAGTGATTCGCGTATAATATTATAATGTTTTCATTTCCCTAGTACACATTTTATTCCAGCAGAATTAGGAAAAATATAAAAAATATATACATATTTCAATTTTATTTAAATATAAGGAACCCAAAAACCTGGCATCTTAATGAGATAACTTAAACGCACTCCGCAGGTGGCATTGTAAAAACGACACCTACGATTATAATTGTAAAACAATAATTTTTTGTCAATTTCCAAAAAAGAATAAATCCAAATGCTACTAAATTCCCCGCATTTTTTCTTAAAAGGGTTTTATTTTACGAGGATATGAAAATTCCATTGTTTTATGTGTTTCTCAAAGTTTTGAAAGTTAACCTCAAGCTAAAAAATTGGTTGTCTGTAAAGTCGGTTTACTGACGATAGTTGAACGTGACAACGTCCGATTGTGCTTCTTTGTCGCTCGTTCCGCGCTCTCGCTTGCACTTCAAGCCTTACATGGAACGCCTCAGAGCGAGGTAACGCCGCATGAGTCATGTTTTTTCGAGCGTGCAACCGGCTCTATCGAATTATAAGACGTTGTCACGTCAAAAGGTAATGGGTCATCTTCACAAAGGGCAGCGTTGGCCCAACAAATGATCGTCGATGTTTGCCATCACGGCGATTATGAATAAACACCTACAATGACGGCCGATCATAGACATTAAGGCCGTCTACACTATCGTGATTGCCTCTACTCGCCCAACGTTGCCAATTGTGAAGAGGGCCCATAATGCAATAAAACTATATTCGAACGAATAATATATAATTGATAGAAAATTTGTAACTTTTAGGCCACACCATAAATGATGATTTATTAGATGAAATCAGCTCATAAAATTCGCCCATTTTTGTATCGGAATACATTACGGTAAGTTTTTGTAATATTTATATGTGGGAGTACAGTTGGATGAACTACTTTCAGGTTTCCAAACTATGTCTTAATAAAATGTTAGACACGATAATTAAGAACCTTACTTCCTTAAAAAAGAGCATACTTTTCCCTCATTTATCTATTACTAGTTACTACCTACCTGTTGGCTACGGCTTCATCCGCGTGGACAAATAAATTAACAGTAAGTGGCTTATCTTACAAGTCACATACATATATTCCCATGAGATTAAGATATTTTACTTGACTTGGTACGAGCAATCTTCGACTGTCATGTCCCACAGGCGAAGCCGCGGTGCACAGCTTGTCAATACATAGTATAAAAAAGTCACTGTCTCCCCCTATATGTATGCTTAAATCTTTAAAACCACGCAACAGATTTTGATAAAAAATAATTTATTAGATAGAGTGGTTCTTGAGGAAGGTTTTAGTAATTTGAGTGATCTTTTGTATTGTTCAATTGCTTTTATGTTTTGTGTTCTGTGAATAAATGTATAAGTAATATAAATCTATACTATAATATTATAAAGAGGAAAGGTTTATATGTATGTATGTATGGTTTTCACGCATAAACCACTGGACCGATTTCAAAAATTCTTTCACCATTAGAAAGCTGCATCTTCACTGAGCAACATAGGCTATAAAACATGTAGGTACCACGGGCGAAGCCGGGGCGGACTGCTAGTGTTTAATATATCTATCCATCTATGTAGTATAGAAATTGTTAAGCATAATATAATTAGCTCTATTCAGTACTGTGAAAGTAGAAAGGCTGTATTGAACCAGAGTATCGAATGTCAACCTATAGATGTATCAATTACCTTTGTGGGTAATCATAGTTTGAGATGCGCTGGCCTGTAAAATGATTAGCATTGATTTTGAAAATATCATATTACCTATGTATTGATATGATTTGGTTATATTTTTTGTTCGTGGAATAGAAAATTATTTGTTGTAATATACTCTTCTTACAGTAGAATGATAATAATTAGATACGTTAAGTTGTCTGTGCAAAAAGCAACATTTATTAGAATTAAGTATGTTTTTTTTAGCATAACAATTGACAAATATTCACAATAAATTCAACATTAAATTCTCCATTATTAAATGTAATGACCTAAGTTCAAACATAAAACTAAATGGATATAATATTTAAAAGTATTTTCATGTAGAAAACAATAAAATTCAAAATACATGTAACACTTCGTTTAGAAATATTTGAAAAGGCGCCGTAAAAAACTAAAATCACCATTAATCAAGTTCATAATACATTCTTAAAATACCTTAAAACGGTAACTAGGTATGAACTATTTGTATGTATTTGTATGTGTATTTATTTATTTGTTAAAAAGAATTTAATATACACGTATTATTAAAAAAGTTTATAGAAGTGAAATATTATATTTTCATCATTTAGTTAAATCTTAACAAAATAATGAAGGCTAATACGTACCACATTATAATTTATAACACATTTCTATTGTCCCCTTAATAAAGACATAAGTAGATAGTACATATTAATTACAACAGATGTCCCTGACGTCATTGTCTGCTTTATTTTTAATCTATGTACCGTTGTTTATCTGTGGCTTAATTGGCGCCATGTTGGGATGATAGCTTTCCCGCCAAATAATTGAACGAAGTGTTTGAATAATTACGTTTAGCACTAATTAATTAAGGCAAATAAAAAAACATTCATAATTAATTAAATGTTTATTTTATTTTGAGTTTTTATAATAATTATAGTGTTGATAACTGAAATTTAAAGAGACGATAAATTTATGACGTCATCGAGTTTAAGCAAAGGCTTATATCCATACAGTCCAAGTTCATATCCAAGTTTCATTCCTTCGTCTATATTAAAAATAAGTATTTTATTGATTTATTATAAAGAAATGGGTAACAAACTATGTAGTTACATAAAGTTAACCCTCCAAAAGTTATATTCTATCTTTGCAAACTAACTTCGATATCTTTTATCGTATAATACTGAATTTGGGAGACGTGGGCGCCAAAGTGACGCTGTCGGTTGTCATGGCGACCGCCCTTCAATATTTGTACTAAAATTTAGGGTAACCATTGTTTGAGATATACAATATCTTTTTGGGACACGTTTTTACGCAGATACTTTAATATATATAATATTTTTTGACCAATTGTTGTTAATTCTACTGCATAAACATATCAATGGTTTTAAAATCATAGCTAAAGCTTCTAGGATAAGCCTTTAGATGCAGTAGTTCTTCCCTTAAATTAATTGCAATCTAGCCTTAATATACTTCATTTTAACACATACTTTTACTATTTCAATTTTCATATCAGAATGTATTCTACTATGTATTCTAAACATTCAAAACAGAAATATACTTCATTGAACTAATTTACCAATAGCAATTTCATACCTTCTAATCTTTAAATCTTCATGTTTTATTTTATGTGTAATCCACTGTATTCTCATTGACACTTCACAACTTATCGTATGTCAATATCTTAACTATTAAGCATCACTTGAGCTTAAAAGTTCAGTCCCACTCTATCTTCACTATCAAAAATCATGGTCACAATTTAACCTCAGCAGAAGTAGGTCTAGTATGTAAGTATATACTTATGAGTGATAAGTTCAAGTATGCAGCTTAATTTCACAAAAGCTCTTATCTATTTATCGATATCATAATGAAACCTAAAAATATAAAACCCCATATACTTAATATGGTGAAGTTAAATTAGAAAATCTATACAGTACTGCACAGAAAAGCAGACGCTGGTCTACATTATCGAGATATTCTAACTTAAACAGGTATAGCATTAGTAATTTGGTTGGTTATGTTATATTTTGTAAACAAACATTTTATAAGTGTTTTGCAATACAATTAAGTTTGATGTTAAATCAGTAAAGCATGGTATTACGAATCTTCACTGTCGAAATAATTTTCTAGTACAGTCAAGAGTTTTCAAGAGATGACTTTTAAGTATTTCAGCATAATTTAATAAACAGTCCCACTTTACGTTCTCTATTGACTTTATGGGCACTTTAGTTAGATATAGTTTAGGCCGCGGTTTCACTTCAATGTAAGCTGAATTGAAACTAGATTATATAGGTTACTTAATTAAGTCGACTTAATGAATTGTGCCATCGCAATCGATGTTATATTACTTTATTTAACAAATACAATAAAACATAAAAATATGAAAAAAAAACTCATTCACACTTTCATTCATTCACAAATTTTATTCAGTCCCACTTATCCACACACATCCAACAATCATGGTCACTAACCAGTGAAAGTAGGGCGAGTATGTTTGCCGAGTTTCGGAAGGACGCTAACAAGTGTTGTCTTATTAATGCCTATTGCAATGACAGCGGAAACTTTACCTCATATTACATACATAGTTGTGCTTTGTGCAATTTGTGGTACTCAAACTCAAACTCAAATAAAAAAGTAGGTTTTTTTTTTTACTCAAAGCTCTCCAAAATATCTTACTAAATTTAACTAAGCAACCTTGCGTGTACGTAATTATGTATTTCAACTGACATAACAAGTTTTATAAAACAACCATCAATGTAATGATAATAGCCTTCTCTAAATACTTTCACGTAAAAATAAATTGTTTATTCCGCTAACGACACAACTCTGTACTGCGTGTAACGGAACGCATATTTTAATACTAAATCTACCTAGAGAAGTTTTTTAAGAACTAACAAAGATCAAAATATTTTTCAAATAATTCTATGTAATTTTTAGCGTGAAATGGAACGCAAATTCGAATATTTTTAAATAGAATAAAAAAAAAGTATATGCCTGTTTTCATGAATTATAGAAAAACAATATATTATTATGAATTATGGAAGGGATTTTATTTTGTGAATATCGTAGATTGTAAGTATTTAAAAATTGGTAAAACAAAATAGTAGCTCAAACGAATGCTCTACAGTCAACACCTTTATGAAATAAACATAATTAATTTTATAGGTCCTTAAAAATCTACTGAAATTAAAGTAGTCTTCATATGCTTTTAAACTTGAAATAAATATTTTCCTTATTCTATGGAATTAATTCTAGCAATTGTCATAGTTTTATACCTACATTCAACTTCGAATTCTCAAAATCGACACACCGTTCGATTTTCAAAGGACGTACGAAGAATAATAAAAAAAACATTGTCTATGGTTCGAATTTTAAAATTCCACATTCAAAAATATTTCCACGAATGCTTATTCATTCCAATACTGTTTTGCTACCGTCTGGATGTATGACGAAAATAGATTAGCCTTTAGGTAGGTGGTTAATTATTTCGTGTCGCGAAGTGATAAGTATTGAAAATAAGCTTTGCGTAATATAACTTTAAAGCTTAAAGCTCTTAATAAAAAGTTCACAGAAAAATATAAGTAACAATATTATAAATAGACTGACATACATTTGACCTTTATCACATCATAGTTCAAAACAAAGTCGTTGCCCGCTGTCTGTTCGTCCCTGTAGATCTTGAAAACTACAAAAAAGATTTTGATGTGGTAGTTTTTTAAGGAAAGTTTTAGTACCTATAAAATTAGCAGTGGAAGGCTAGATTCCATTATTTTACTAAAATAAAATTATTTTATCTCCTATATTCCGTACACAGTAAATTGATATTATACACAACGAATCTTTCAAATCCTAATCCACTTTAAAATTCAATTTGCCTTTACAATAAGCGAAATTGCTAGACCTATTTAGATCAGCATACAATAGAATCCATGTAATGTGAAACTATTACATAAATAGAGTAATTTCAAGTCAAATAGACTTGTAAATTGACAATATAGTTTGCATGTCAATGTGGTGAGATGAACCGAGACCAATGATTGATCTACGGTCAAAGACCCTAAGAAAATTATTCACAGTCATATTTTCGTAGTAACTAAATATTTATTATTTAATAATCTGTGGTTGATATTGTTTTATGGACGTACCTATGTAGAAAAATTTATTGGGAATCTATACTAATATTATAAAGCTGAAGAGTTTGTTTGTTTGTTTGAACGCGCTAATCTCAGGAACTACTGGTCCGATTTGAAAAATTATTTCGGTGTAAGATAGCCCATTTATCAAGGAAGGAGAGGCTATATATCATCACGCTTAGACCAACAGGAGCGGAGCAATGCGGGTGAAAAAATTGGCACAGATAGTTGGTAAATAAAATTGGAGTTTTTAAGTTTATACACTTCAAAATATATTTCAGAATGTCGAAATCGTATGTTACTCGGTACATATGTAGCTTTCTAGTGGTAAAAAACTTGTAAAATCGATCAAATAGTTTTTGAGAAAAACGTTATACAATCAACCAAAAAATGTGACCTCTTTCTGAAATAAGTAGATTGGGTAAAACTTGTTGTGTAGCTGTAATCAAACACCTAGGCTCTTAGCTAGTTATTTGAAATAATTGTATCAGACTGATATTTTAAAAAGCGCATTTTAAAGTACATATTTTAAACCAGTCAAAAGCTTAACATTTTTAAAGACAGTCATTCATTCAACAATCAACACCCATTCACAAGAATATTAAAAACAATCACCAAATATCAATCACGAAGTGTATTGTTTAATACCTATAAATTACCTGTAACTGTTTACAAGTGAAAAAAATTAGGAGCGTGTCGAAATGTCGGAAGTCGGCCATATTTCTCTCGAAATGAACAAAAAGCGCGCGCACTGTCATTTGCGCTTGACAGTTCGTTTTTTTTTTTTAATTTTGTTGAATCGAGCACAAGTTTGTTTAAAAATAAAACTATAGTCTATGGTCTATAGAATTGTCACATCCTGATTTAGAATAGGTGCTTTGTGGTATTTATTAGTTGGTACCTCGTAAACAGCAACGTGGGGAGTATTTCTATTTTCAGCATTTGACATTACCTGTAAAAAGAAATTTAAATTAGATTTTGTTGAGATAATTAAAGCAGTCTATCTATTTATTAGTTTAGTAAGTAGAACCTAATCAATCTTGAATCATCAATGTATATTATAAAATAATGATTGAATTTCTCACAAGAGAAAGTAATTAAGGAGTACTATAGCAATGCAAGTTTGTTTATTTTTAATGCATCTGTGGACAAAAAACTTTCACAAATTCAAAGCTGTTAACGAGTTTTCGCGGCCATTCCATAATTGTATTAGCATTATCATTACGATAGCAATTAACTATAATTTGATATGTTTGAACGTTAGCGCCTTTATACGTTTTTTTTTTCTTTATAGTCTGTGCGTGTACTCTACTTATCGTTGACTCATGAAGTCATGACGTTTGTTTTGGCGGGAATTGCTCTGATATGTTTTTTTTTTTTCAATTTACACTCATTTTAGGATCATAAAAATATGTCTAATTTCTAAGATCGACGACGACAGCATCTTTAAAATAGTTTTTCCTAACATCAAAATAATTTAGAAAAAAAAAAAAAACTGCAGACTCGCGCCAAATTCCACGTCAAAAGTTAATTAATTATTTCCCGTGTGTTAGATTACTCGCTACATTTATACAAAACCGAAACATTTAATTCTAATTATTTTCAATAACAATAGAACCCTAATACTACGTAATATGGCAAACCCTGACGTATTTGAAGTTAACAAATCATGAATAAACAACATTGACCTATTGACCAGGTGTGCGACATATGGTAGAAAAATGTAGAATTTAATTGACGTGTATTAATTATATTTATCGGTACATATATTTACGGTTTAGAGGTGTTAAAATGTGGTTGCTTCAGTTAATATTGTACGACATAGATAATTAACAAAAACTCCTAAGACTAGTTAAAAGTTAGTTAACAATATCTAGGAAGAAACCTAACCTAAATAAAAGCGTGTCAAAAAAGGCAGACGCGAAGTCAATTAAGACATGGGGTTTAAAATATAGTATAATTTATACCAAAACTTAATGTCGAGGCTACAAATAAAGAAAATAAGAGTTCCTAGTGCTTATTATAGAGCATAATGTAACTCCATACAATAATTCAGTCAAATACTTTCAATATTTTTGCATGAATGGTCGCATTTATAACACTATTGGCCTCAGAGCAATAAACCTAAATAATTTTCAAGACAAAACTAACATTTCCATTTTGTTATTTCAATTGCCAAATAGTAGATATTGCCATACCACAAAACAAAATCAATAAAATCAATTTAAATTGTGAACGAACCCTTGCAAAATTCCAATTGTACCAAATTGGTTAGTATGGGGGCTTAATTTCCAATACATCTGTTTTCATTAAAATATTGCTTTTAGACTTAATTCGTTAAAACTATACTTTTATAAATTAAATGGTGTGTGACTGGGATTAATTAATTTTAATTATAGGGCAAAATGCTACATAAGTTACATATTTAAACATCACGATAATAAATTAAAATAGATCCACAGTCTGCTCTCAAAATATTTTTTCCGATTTTTGCAACATTTTTCGATATTGCTGCGCTCCATTTAATATTTATCAATTAAAACCAGTTATAGATTCTTGATATTTTATTGTTTAAACATATAATGAAATAAACTATCTTTATAATTTATTATAGTAGTTTAGATATCCAACTAATTTTTATTTGTGAAATTATATTTGATAAAGTTTCTACATTAAGCAGTTTATTGATGAAATTCGTCAAAAATAACGGCATGGCAATGCGGACAACGCCGGGTTAGAAAGCTAGTTAAGTAAATTACATTGCATAGGTTTGACCTTTAAGCTCTTCACCCAGTAATTTTCTGTTTTAAGGCAGTGTTTAACTCTTAATGAAGTTCAAAGTTTACGTGGTTTTCAATTTTACATTGTTAAAGTATAATTGTATGATATTTGTAGTGAACTATGTTTTACGCGCGGTTTCTTCTGTGAAGTGTTTAAAATAAGTAAGTATATGACGTAGGCAACCTATATTTTAGTATAAATTATATGTTAAAACTTAAAAGTGAAGTCCCATGTCTCCTAGTGGGGTAAGGGGCAGATGCATTATACATCTGTTTCACTTATCGATTTTCTTTAGGGACAAGTAGGTGATCAGCCTTCTGTGTCCAGCCAGGCCGAGACATTTTTTTTCTTCGTCTCCACCGGCAATCGAACCCAGGACCTCTCGGTTCTACGCTCACGCGTCAACCATTGTAGGTACCAAGGAGGCGGTCTATATTATTAACTAGCTGCGCTCCGCGGTTTCACCCGCGTGGCTCCGCTCCTGTTGGTCTTAGCGTGATGATATATAGCCTATAGCCTTCCTCGATGAATGGGCTATCTAACACCGAAAGAATTTTTCAAATCGGACCAGTAGTTCCTGAGATTAACGCGTTCAAACAAACAAACTCTCTCTCGCTTTATAATATTAGTATAGATTTATATGTTGAAGACTTATATAGCCTAAGTTCAAGGTTTAAATTTTAACTTTTAATCTAACAGCTAAACTTAAACTCAATCTTCAATAAAGCTTATCAAAGTGGTTTGAACTATTTCAGTATAAAAACTAGTTTTTAAACTTTTAATGTACCTAACTAAACTAAAACTCAATAAAATTTAAGTCTTATCAACATGTATTCACCTATTTTGGTATAAAATCTAGTAAAAATAGTAAATTAAGATAAAATAAATAAATAAATCGATTGTTGTTACGAAGTATACCAACTTGCAATAATATAGAACAACCCATAGACTACAGAGTACAGAAAAACAACCATTAGATTAACCGACTAATAAAAATAAAGATATCAACAATTAGGGTCAAGTTGGGCAGTCGAAGGGAGGTTAAATGTATTTATTTGTCATAGAATATCAAAATCTGCACTTATAAAGATTATTTCGCATTTTTTATATTAATAAGACTAGCTTTGTCCCTGGTTTTATCCGGTTCGAAATTTTAAATTCAATTTTGTACTGAATTTAACAAAAATATCATCTAATTTACATAGTTAGTCATTACTTAGTTCGGAAATTACGTGTTTTGTTGTGTACAAATTTAAAATAATTACAACATTACAAGTATCCTGAGAAAAAAACCACAAATTAAAATAGTCACCTACCCGCATGATCGGCGATAAAACATAAATTATGACCAATGACAGCACTCCCTTTCATTCATTAAGCAAATGAATGAGACGTAACATAACCTATACATTCGACATGTACGAACGAAATTAGCTTTTATAATTAGGCAGTTAGAGTTACATTCTCTAAATACTTATTACTATTGCTAAGCAGTTTTTTCTCTCACTCATATTCTAATTGTGTGAAAGAGACAGCGTATAGGAATCGTGGGAAAGAATGCAACATATAGTATTGTTTATGTTATTGTACGCCATATTGTTTTTAATTAGGTGTGAGGGTGACGATATTTTGTTTCCGTCTAATAGCAGTTTAAAGTTGATAGATTTAGTAGTAAACTCAAGTACGAGTTAAAAACAAAAATTATTGTTATATTTTTATCACACGAAATATTTAACGAAGCGCTATTTGAAGAGAAATTCTGAATTTGGCAGCAAACGGTACTGCAATGCGCAACCTCTAAACGAGGCTTCTAAATTGCGAAGACTTGTGTCAAATTTTGGCGGGATTATTTTGACATTTACTTTTTTCTTCTGACAGATTCTATACAGCCAGTGTCTTTGATAAACTTTTTCTTGTTTTGTGCAAAAGAGGCAAGTTTTCGCGGTATTTATCGATTGACACTTTGATGGGGTTACCATGTTTATGGGTCTTGTTGAAATGCTGAATAAAATAAATAAAACAGATCTCACGTCACCATTACTTATCTGCAAAGATTGCTTGAACAAACAGCGTGTTCTCAGAAATTCGCATGTCACGTTATCGTGTGCAAACAGACGGACATTAACACTTTGATAGATGAGATGCGAGTGTAATTTTTAATCATAGACATGTTGTGTGTCCGGTTTTCTTAAGAAGTGATTAGAGTATACAGTATAATATTTCATAATTAACAGTACCTAGATATATATCTATGTTTACAGTATACAGTTATATGGTTTAATAATTAACAGAAGATATCTATTTCATAAATATTGCTTAGGACATAACTAGAGGAAGCAGTTCGCATTTGATTTTAAAAATCTCTTTTGTTCGTCAGTTATTGGACAAAAAAAGATAACGCAAGCATAACTGCATAGGTTCAAATCCAGTTGTCACCAATAGATATTTATATAGAGATCTAACTTTAACTATATCTAACTGTCATCTAACTGAAAATATAGAGATGGCAGCCTGTTACACAAAGTCACAGACAGGAGAAATATAAAAATAATGTTTGAATTAACGATGACTCATACGTATGGAATGTATCAAATGTTCGCACGCAAGGGGAAGCTTTTTTGGGAATTATTTATCTTCAGCATCTCACTTGCATTATAAAATTAAGTACGTGTATATTATGCACTAGTTGTATACCACGGATTTGTTCGGAATTAACTAAGCGTTATATTATATTAAATGTTACAGCGTAAGTTACTTTTTCATATCAATGATATTTTCAATTACAATACATAGATGAATTTATATATTTTATTTTTGAACTAATTCTCCGATTGGAATATTTATAGGTACAGAAAAATAGTCTTTAATAATCGTTAAAGTATATATATTTTGGATCGAAGAATCGTTTCTGAAAAAAACCTTTTCTAGAAAGAAAGAAAATTTTTTCTTATTCAATAGCTTTTTATTCAATAGCAATTATTCGTTCAATTTTACAATTTCGACTTTTCACGACGTAATATGGCTATAATTTCGTCGAAAAGTAAAATTGCACATCATTTCATAAACAAAATTAACCCATTGACTTCGAACCCCCGACCCTTAGTTAGCGGAACTGTATTCGGAAGGGTGAAAAATAAGCATTAATGTGATTTTTATCAAATATTGTCAAATCATCCGCCATTGTTACAAGCGCGGGAAAATTTTGACAGTTCCTTTAATTTTGACGTATCAATTATAGGTAATTAATAGGGAATATGCATAAAATTTGAAATGGCCTAAAATATTTTTTTCTCGAATACTTATTATCGTAATATTATAATGAAAAGGATTTTTTTTTATTTACTTATTATTTAAACCCTTAAAATAATATTCAAAAAGTGCAAAATAAGGGAGCGAAATTCAACCTTCCAAAACGCGCCACCACTGGTCGAACGAAATGTGACGTCATCTGACACGACATTGTATTCATCACTCCACAGTAAACACTAAGGTAAACACCCACTAGACGTGTCATGTGAGGTCACGCAAAGCGCGCGCAAAATGGCGGCGTTTGAACTGCTTAAATTTTTTAAAAGTTTTAAATTTCATTTTTAAAAATCGAAGTGTCTAGTCGTCCGCTAAACGGATGAATAAAATAAATTAGTCGTCCGATTACCGGATGAATAAAATAACTTAATCGTCCGATTACCGGATGAATAAAATAATTTAATCGTCCGATTATTCGGATTACTAGATAACCTTTTAACACTAAAGCTAGTTGGGTTGGACTAAAGCAAAGGGGGCGCAGGACTTAGAAAATTTTTGATGGAGTTGGTGTCATTATAACACCTATTTATTATTGTTTTATCGTAAAGATTACGCTTATATAAGCATGTTTTATAGGAACAACTTTTCTCTATTCGCCCTCAATTCGTTAGGTTAGGTTTAGCCGCAGGCGCGGTCCCAGCCTGACTTTTTGGGGGGGGTCACGCGGCTAGAAAGGTTTGCACCCCCCCCCCCCCCGGGTACTCGTCAAAAAAGTATTCAATAGAAGTTATAAGCAAGCAAAAACTTTAGAAAATATGTAGTTATACATTTTTTTACTATTTCATATAATTAAAAAAAAAAAGACCAAGCACGAGTCGGTTTCGCGTACCGAGGGCTCCGAACAAACCTACTTTTTATTATGTCCTAACTCTAAAATGTATGTTTTAGCAATTTTTCCTTTATCTGGGCTATAATACATTGCTTTAAAAAATTTCAAGACTGTATCAACGGGAAGTACAATGTAGGTTTTGATTCCCATGTGAATGTCGAAATTTGCGATACTTTGCAGCATAACCGGCTGTATATTTGGATTGCGTTGGCTTATAATTTTGATTTTTTCAGAGCTTGAATCTCTTCGCTACGGTCTACGGTTCTACGGTCTCCCGTAGATTTAAGTATTCGATATAAATTTCAGCTTGATACCTCCATGCGTTCCTGAGAAAAAGGGTCTTGACAGACAGACAAACATTAAAATTATTAAGGATATTTTTTATACACCTAATGTAATCAATTTCTTTTTTTGGAATTATTTCTCTATCTGTGCTATAAGATGTTGCTTCGTACCGAATTTCAAGATTCTGAGTTCACGGGAAGAGAAATTTTGCGAAAATTTTCTGCATTTACGGCTGTATCTCCTGCCTCCTGATTGAGTTGACACAAAAGTTTGGTTTTATTACAGCTTAAAGTTATTATAAACCTGAGTTTTTGATGGGAAAATAAATTTAATACATGTAAGCGTTCATTTGTAAGGGTTGGTAAGTTTAAAATTATTAAAAATATTTTTTTTATACAATGTAATTAAAAATTCATATTTTTGATAATTATTCCTATATCTGTGTTATAAGACGTTACTTTGTACCAAATTTCAAGATTCTGTGTTCATGGGAAGCACCCTGTAGGTTTTAATGCTCTTGCGAATGTCGAAATTTGCGAAAATTTTCAGAATTTACGGCTGTATCTATTGATTGCGTTGGCTTATAAGGTTGATTTTTTCACAGCATCAAGGGACCGGATACTTGAGTATTCGATATAAATTTCAACTTCATACCGCCACGCGTCTGTCTGTCAACACCTTTTTTCTCAGAAACGCGTCAGAAAATCTATGATCTCGTGATAGACAGCCGTAAATGCTGAAAATTTTCGCAAATTTCGACATTCGCAAGGGAATTAAAATCTACAGGGTGCTTCCCATGAACACAGAGAGTTGAACTCCGGTACGAAGCAACATCTAATAGTACAGATACAGGAATAATTGCAAGAAATATATTTTTTTAATTGCATCACATAAAAAAAATATCTAATAATTTTTAAGTTTTCTGTCTATCAAAACCCTTTTTCTCAGGAAAGCGTGAAGGTATGAAGCTGAAATTCATATCGAATACTTAAGTCTACGGTCCCTTGAAGCTGTGAAAAAATCAAACCACAATTTTTTTTTTTTTTTATGTCAGAGCAAGCAAAGGAGCAG
This sequence comes from Colias behrii, assembly GCA_029959065.1. Taxonomy (NCBI): domain Eukaryota; kingdom Metazoa; phylum Arthropoda; class Insecta; order Lepidoptera; family Pieridae; genus Colias; species Colias behrii. The sequence continues at coordinate 1,527,636 of JARWMC010000027.1, forward strand.
ATGGGCCACCTGATGTTAAGTGGTCACCACCGCCCATAAACACTTGTAACACTAGAAGTGTTACAGGTGCTTTGCCGGCCTTTTATGGACAAATAAGCTCTTTTCTTGAAGGCCCCAATGTCGTAGTTGTTCGGGAACACCGCAGGTGGCAAATCGTTCCACAGTTTCACCGTACGCGGAAGGAAGTTGCGGGTGAAGCGGACAGTGGTGGAGCGCCAACCATCCAGATGGTGCGGATGGAACTGGTTTTTACGGCGTGTGGTCCGGTGGTGGAACTGTGCGGCTGGTAAAAGGTGGAACAATTCCTATACAGCCGTTTATGCTGCAAATTATCGCAAATTTCGACATTCACATGGGAATCAAAACCTACATTGTACTTCGCGTTGATACAGTCTTGAAATTTTTAAAAGCAATGTATTATAGCCCAGATAAAGTAAAAATTTTAAAACATACATTTTAGAGTTACAACATAATAAAAAGTAGGTTTGTTCGGATCCCTCGGTGCGCGAGTCCGACTCGCACTTAGCCGGTTTTATTTAAAGAACGCGTGGATTTATCAGACTGTTATTTTTATTGATTACTTAAATCGACACTTGAAGCTGTGAAAAAATCAAACTTATAAGCCAACGAATCTAAAGTTTTACAGCTGTACGTAGGTATATGCTGCAAATTTTCGCAAATTACGACATTCGCAAGGGGTTAAAAACAGATTTAACGGAACTTTATGTGTACAAGTGACTCCGATTCGCACTTGGCCAGTTTTTATTTTATATTTTGTACAGTATTAGGATTTTTTCTATTTTTTAAGTACGATTTTGGGGGGGGTCATGTCCCCCGTGACCCCCCCCCTGGGACCGCGCCTGGGTTTAGGTTAGGTTAGCCGTTAGGTTAGGTTAGGTTAGGTTTCTTAAAAAAAAAACTACACAGAAATAGGAGCCCCGCGAAGCGGGGCTCCGTCGACGCGCTAAAAAAAATCAAGTTTAGGTTAGGTTAGCCGTTAGGTTAGGTTAGGTTAGGTTTCTTAAAAAAAAAACTACACAGAAATAGGAGCCCCGCGAAGCGGGGCTCCGTCGACGCGCAAAAAAAAAAAATCAAGTTTAGGTTAGGTTAGCCGTTAGGTTAGGTTAGGTTAGGTTTCTTAAAAAAAAACTACACAGAAATAGGAGCCCCGCGAAGCGGGGCTCCGTCGACGCGCAAAAAAAAATCAAGTTTAGGTTAGGTTAGCCGTTAGGTTAGGTTAGGTTAGGTTTCTTAAAAAAAAAACTACACAGTCGACGCGCAAAAAAAATCAAATACCTACGTGTGCCCTCCTCCCCCCTCTCCTCCCCCCACAAAAAAACCTATAATACGTGCGGCAGTTCTCTAAAGAATTATCGGACGATTAAATTATTTTATTCATCCGGTAATCGGACAACTAATTTATTTTATTCATCCGTTTAGCGGACGACTAGCGCTGTCCTTTAAAAATATCTAGAGTATTTTGAAGCCCATTAATATTTTTTTCTACGTTATAAAATAGTAAACTATTAATTGAGGACAAAAAAGAAAAACATGCATATTCCCCATTGCTTACGTTAGTTGCGTTTAGTGGTAGGATATAAAAATAACGAAAAATACAATTAAACAAGTATTACAATATATTAATACTGTGATAGGTAATACCTACTATGTAAGTATGTATATATTTATATATTTTCGTAATTTATTATAAAATATGTTTAAAGATAGTTACTCAACATTTGTTTAAAGAATAAAAAGACTAGAACTATTTATTACATTTTTTATTTTCATCATCGCCGCATTAAAATTACTAAACTATTCTCACAAAAAAACTAACAAAAAAGTATCTATTTAAAATAAGTAACATAATCTGTGGCACAAAAGAAACTTCCGCCTATCTCCCCTAATTACTGTCATCTCAACGATGACAATATAAATAAAGGATAAAATATAAAAAAAAAACTAATTTGTTATGTATGAGGTGTCAAAAGTATTTTTAGTCTGTGGTGCAAGGGATGAGAGAATATTATTAATCAGAAAGTTTGAATGTTTGTCGACGTATTACACAAAAAGTATTGAATAGATTTGATTGTGATATAATATGATGATAGATTTTATCCTGGAATAATTTATAGGCTACTTTCTGAATCGCGAAATCATGGCCTAAAAGCCACTATAAAAAAAAGACGGGTTGCACTCCGGGAGTGCCGGCAGAAGTGAAAACTTGATTATTAACGTTCAGCATGTTTGATATTTTGGAATGGTATCCGTCTTACGCATGGAATATAAGGGCTAAAAAAAAAAATCCGTCTTACGCTTTTTCGATCAGGCCACGTGTCCTGACGCGAGTTTAAGATTTTATACCCAACGCCGCTAAAGAAGTTTTCACTTCAATAAGTGCAAGACCGTAGGATTAATAAGATAAATCAATTATTATTTTTGTAACCATAAATATTATGTTTGACACATTCTAAAGTTTTTCTCTCTCTGACACATTCTTAATCTCTTGTTTAATTTTTTCATCACCAAATTAACAATAATCATCATAATCCTTTTATCATAGGTAATTAACATTTAAATACGCTATTTCCACTTACTAAGGGCCGATTTTTCAATGCCCAGATAAACAGCTAGATAGACTTTATTCTTCAGTTAACAAAATATTCAATTTTTCAATAGACGAATAGGACTTATCTATCGAATAACTACGTTATTTGAGGAATAAATCTATTTGCCGCTCCAACGGCCAGATAGCGCGCTATTCGACGGTTAGGCGTTTGAGTTGACAACTGACGCGTCAAATTTGGGATATTTTCGTATGTCATAACATAGAGCGTAGAATTATTAACAATTAAACCTCTTTCTATATAATTATTATCAATTAAAATCATATTGAAATTGATGTTTTTGATAGTACTGATGACCATGCCATTGAAAATTTGCCGAACGCTGCCTTTAAGTATGTCGTTTCCATCGTAAAATATATAAATTGAAACACAAATTTAACCAAACTCTTTACTCGAATCAAAACAACAATCAACAATCATAGAAGACAATAGCAATACAAGACAAACTTAAAATGCATCCCTGACGTGAGTCATAATGACGGTTGTTGACAAATTGCAAGAGTTGACTCTATCCCGCTCTAACCTGACTAATTTAATATGTTTGTTTCGCCACTCCGAGAACAGAGCTGCCAATATGGAAATATTTGGTCAGATAGTTATTCATCAAATAAATCACGATTGAAAAATAGGCGAGCCGTTATGAGTTAGATAAATAATTGAATAAATCTATTCGAGGGGTAGTTATTAGACTGTTTATCTCGGGATTGAAAAATCGGCCCTAAATCTAAAAAATCTCACATTTTTTAACCCACACAAGATCAACCCTTTTGCTTCCTAAACAAGTATTGAATGACAATATTAGGGGTTTTAAACCGGTAATTTTACGGTTAATTTCACTTCACAAGAGAAGTATGACAATATAATCCTTTGAGTGATGATGAGCTATTTATAATAATTTTTCGGGTGTTTTTAATAGGGTTTAAAATTTTATATATTAATAATATTTTTAATATTTTTTTCCTGAATTTAATTATAGTGTTGTATTATCCATACTAATATTATAAATGCGAAAGTAACTCTGTCTGTCTGTCTGTTACTCAATCACGCCTTAACTACTGAACCAATTTGCATGAAATTTGGTATAGAGATATTTTGATACCCGAGAAAGGACATAGGCTACTTTTTACCCCGGGAAAGAGGATAGGTTTTATCCCGGAAACCCCACGGGAACGGGAACTATGCGGGTTTTTCTTTGACTGCGCGGGCGAAGCTACGGGTGGAAAGCTAGTTTTCTATAAAAGAAAGAAGCTGTCTATCTGTTTGTCTAACACTTAAATGACGCCATTTGTTTTAAGACTGTTCTCTAATCTTTTTCTATTTATAATACCTATGTCATATAGGTAAAGATAGAGATATTTAACTTAAGCTTTTTACATAGAATCAATCAATTAGATTAAATCTTATAAAAAAATTGGTTGTCTGTAAAGTCGGTTTACTAACGATAATTGAACGTGACAACGTCCGATTGTGCTTCTTTGTCGCTCGTTCCGCGCTCTCGCTTGCACTATGGAACGCCTCAGAGCGAGTTAACGCCATATGAGTCATGTTTTTTCGTGCGTGCAACCGGCTCTATCGAATTATAAGACGTTGTCACGTCAAAAATAAAAAAGTCGCACTTCAACGTAGAAGTCTGATCTTACGATATAGGAAATTGATTACTCAAAAAGAAGATAAGTACGAAATTATTCATTCATTAAACTAATAACTTCATAATAACAGTATTACTCATAATGTATCCTTGGAAAGCATTACGGAATACGCCATAAGCTTAATTAATGAGATTCGCGTCGACATTGAACTTAGTGTTGCTATATAATTGACTGCATTTTTATAGGTAGGGTTGCCACTTTCAATTTATATAGATAAAAAAAATACTTTCAATATTAATATCTGATAAAAGAGCATATTTGTGAGAAAAGATATTTGATGATTTTACACAAATACCTACTAATCGGTTTTACTTGAAATTTGGCACAGTAAAGATGTGTAGTACATTAGCTATTGGCATAACTCATTTTCTTACGACACTTACATACCTATAGTTACTTATATATCTTAGGAATCACTGACTTTTGTTAAGCCTGTATCACTTCTGCCTAGCTCGACAATCATGGGCGCTCGTTTTGTAATACATACACTTTTGAATCCTCTATAAGGTAGCGCCATTTACAAAGAGAAAATAAATTATCATTATTCAATATTCAATTATTAATTTTTACAACTCGTTGACAACCCTAAGTTCCAGACGTAATAGACATGAATCTCTTTGTTGATTAAATGGGAATGTATCATGCAGAGACAATTATTATCACTTGACCAATGTGGAGGCGCAATTGAAGCGAGAATTGAGTGAGTTTATCTCGAAGTAAAAGGGAATTTACACCCCAATATCATATATTATGAATGACTTTGTGAGGATGGATGTATGTATGTATGTAACTAACGAAACACTTACTGGACTACACGAATACATGAGCTATAGAATTACATGATTTTGATCGCGAAACTAAGCGGCACAGCTAGTCCTTTAGACGCGAAAATTTATTTCATGCGAAAAACACTCAGCAGATTTTGATGATACTTGGCAGTGTTGTAGCTTATGTACCAGAACAACACATGAGCTATAGAAATACTTGCCTTTGCCCGCGAGTTCGTCCGCGAGTGAAACCGCGATGTAATAATATTAACAGAGAGCTTTTACTTGTTATTACGTTATAGGTAATGAAATTCGCCACTAAAGCTATTATAATGCCATACCATAAAACATAATTAATTAATACCCTATTAGCTTCTTTAATCCCATACCATAAAACATATTTATACCATATCTAGATCCCTTAACTAATATACAGGGTGTCCCACTGTTGGTATACTAAGCTCAAAGGAGGTTATAGTTTTGCATTCGCTGAGTACGTAAAAAATACTTATAAAATTCCAGACGCATTTTTTTTTCAAATAGATGAATTCTTAAAACTCTATGTACCTATACACTAATAACAAGCAACCCGCCCAGCTTTGCTACCAGCACGTGAGCTATCTTTTAAGATTATGTTTTCATAGACAAAATGCTCACATTAGAGAAGCGGTATATGCCGGCTGCGCGAAGCAGAGAAGAAAACATGAATTTTCAGGAAAAATTTAGCAAAAAATGTTTGACGTAATTTTGTTGTTTAAGTATTTTTTACGTGATCAGTGTAGCAAAACTACAAGTCCCTTCGCGCTTAGTATACCAATAGTGGGACACCCTGTATAGGTATATATCCTATACAAATTCCTAGCGTTCACACACAGCTTTTATAAGCTTCATACTTTTTGTTGACTGAAATAATTCAAATTTTTACAGTTGTTAATAATAAAATGGGGTGCATTATTTATAATTTCACGGTCTATCGCTTTTACCCCACATGGGCTAACACGTGCGGCGGCCATTTTGTTTTGTCTGTCAATATTTTACTAATTGGTTATAAAAATAGTTTATTTTTTATTGTTAAACTTGTTAGATGTGTACTGTGGTATACCTACTATGTGAATTTATGCTACTTAATACTAAGTTTGACTTTAATTTTTCTTCATCTGTTCGTTCTATTTATTAACACATTATTTAACTAATAAGTGCTTACGCTTTTATAACATAGACAATTTTTGTCATATTTTTATATTATCAACCTAGTCTCTTTATACTATGGTTTAAGTAAATCTAAGTTAGGTTCGAATGCAAAACATCGATTATAATTATAAAAAATTGGCTTCAAACATCAAACCATTTAAACATCACAAAGACACATTTAATTTTAAATTTCATTCATTTATAGAAACATAAGTATAACACAACTAACAACCAATAAAACTATGAACTTATTCTCAAAACAGTAAGCTATAAAATATAAATCACAAAGCAAATAAGGGCCACCTCACACACGCATGCCGTGTTTATGTTACGCGGTCGTAAGTTATTTTTTAACTTTTTTTTCTCTGACTCATTTTGATGTTTAGTCTGTAGCCGAGAATGTGAAATGCAGTTCAAATATTTTTATCTGTAAAATAAATTATATGCTAGCCGTTCGTTGATTTGGGATAAAAGAAATGGAAAGTTACTCATAGACAATTTTACAGAATATTGTTTAATGTTTACGTAGTTTTTAGTTAGTACATTTTTATTCAAAAATAGCTATGATGTTAAGCTAACGTAAAATAAACAATAAACAAAAAACAAAAAAGGTGTATTTTAAATAACTAGGTATCTCAATAATTCTAGTTTAGTTTAAAAAGTTTCAATTTAAAAAAATAAAAATACGTTCACAAAACTTATATGCAATTAGGTATTTATTACTATTACTGTAAGATACTAATTGCCTACATACACTAAAAATTGTACAAAACTACGTACACAATCATACAACTCAATGAGTTAAAAATATCACGTAAGTCGTAAACATATTTTTCAGAACACTGTCCTACTTGTTTATTTTGAGAAATGAGTAAGAGCCGCGCCGGCTGCGGCTGCAAGCACTATGTTTTGTTATTAATTAGATTTTGATTAACCGACTTGAAAAAATGGCATGCGATGAAGTATCAATCTTAAAGTCTTAATGCCCAAAAACAATAATATAAAATAAAACAATAATAATGATCAATCATAAAAATATCGCCACAATTGGCTCTACTATAGTGTTCATATTAATATTAAATAATAATGTAGCTCTACCTAAATTAAATAGCACTAAGCATATAAAATAATGAAATTCACCAAAAACACCTTAACCTGACAACCAGTAGATTTAATACGATTTCCATAACAACTATTTGTTTTCTCTAATTGCCTTTTTTAATCAAAATCACACGTAAACGCCTTACGTAATTCTTTCGCCAATATTTGTAAACCTTGGTCGTGTCAATTCATTAGTTTGTTTGTTTGTCAGCCTACACTGTCGTCATCGGGGTCAAGAAATAATCGAAGGACAAAGGTTTAATATAATTCAGTTTGTGTGGACTCTCTTTTAAGTGACATTGTTTTATATTTAGAGGCCTTATAAATCATTTAATAATTATTAATTTAATGATAGATCTGTTTTTATGACAATCTATAATCTATGCCAATCAGTAATAACGTAATTCTCTTGTGAAAGGATGCTCAAAATGAGTTAGGCAGTTTTTTAGCTTGTCTGTTCCAAACAAAAAAAAGGTGCATATTTTTAATAAACAAAACCGGTGGTCCGCCCCGGCTTCGCCCGTGGTACATGTTCAAGTTTTCTATCCACAAGAACCATGCTCGTACTTCAAGGAATATTATAAAAATAATTAACGAAATCGGTTCAGTCGTTCTCAAGTTTTGCGCTTACCAAAACATTTGGCGAATCATTTTTAATATATAGAAGAAGTTTAATTTTTCTCATGGAACACCTACTTAATCAGCATGACTAATTTATATCCATGAAGGTATAAAAAAGGGCCTCAGAAATGTTATAAGATGATCAAACATGATAACATGTAAACAGAGATAAAGTGACGCAAGGCGTGATGTATGTGTTCGTATGCTATTAACTTTTTTCAACTTTTTAGTAGGTGAAACAATTTAAGTATGTTTTGGAAGCTGATGCTTCTTATATTTCAAATTGATTCTGATGTGTCTATTCCTCTCCCTTATGCATATGATATTTATATTCAAATTTCAAATGTTTTGAATAAATGAGGAATTTTTATAACGTCACCACGACAAAGCGAAAGACGCGGGTTCGAATCGCCTCGTGATCGAATTTTGCTTTAAATATTCGACAAGTTCAAAATTGTTTACCATTGTTCATAGGAAAAATATAATTTCTAGTTTGATTGTGATACATAAACTTAAAATATACTCAACTAGATTTCCGCCCGCGGCTTCGCCCGCGTTTTCAAAGGAAAACCCGCATAGTTCCCGTTCCCGTGGGATTTCCGGGATAAAACCTATCCTATGTGTTAATCCAAGTTACCCTCTATATGTGTGCTAAATTTCATTGTAATCGGTTCAGTAGTTTTTACGTGAAAGAGTAACAAACATCCATACATCCATACATCCATACTTACAAACTTTCGCCTTTATAATAGTACTAGCGGTCCGCCCCGGCTTCGCCCGTGGTACATATTTATGTTTTCTCTACATAAGAACTATCCTGGTACTTCAAGGAATATAATAAAAAAAGAATTATCGAAATCGGTCCACCCGTTCTCTAGTTATGCGCTTACCAACACATTTTGCGATTCATTTTTATATATAAGATTAAGATTGATTCAAAAATTTCCTTCACCAGTACAAAAGCACATTATAAATTATAATACACACGTGTATATCTTTTTATCCCAGGTCAACCCGGGTGGTGCGACTAGTTCATTATATCTTCCTGCTTCCATTTTAAATAGAACATGCGTTTGCGCAACGCACTATCAGTTGTTCTTATCATTTACGTAACAAAAGACAATCTTATGTTTCATAAGTTTTATAATGCACTAGCCAACGCGTGTGACTTTGCCTGCCTTTTATATAGTTTTTTTTTTCAAACCGGACCAGTAGTTCCTGAGATTAGCGCGTTCAAACATACAAACTCTTCAGCTTTATATTATTAAAATATATATAGTAAGATATTGAACCATTATTTAAATTTTAAACCTAGATAAAGATGATCGTAAATAATAAGATCTTTAGACAGTCCTTCACGGTCTAGCAAATTGCAAGATCTTTTTTAGTCTTAGTTCCTTATTTCATTAAACAATATAATCCGGATATAAAAAGACAATAATAGGAAATTTGTTTAGGAACAATCATTTTATAGAAAAAATAAAATAAATATAAAATAATATATATAAAATAAATCTGGGTCCATATAAATGAAATAGACATTAACTATACAGATAGAGATGAACCATTTAATATAGTCTATGACACTATGATAGACACAAATAATTGGCCTTTCTATTGGTAAAATAATTTCGAAAATCAGTTCAGTAGTTCCAGAGAATCCCATTTTCAAACGCAAAACTTTAGGTACCTACCTCTATTATCATTATTATAAGTTATTTTTCTACGAAAAAAGTAGACAAAGTTACTACAATATACTAGTTAATAATATATGATTAACGATAAGTTGTTAAAATTGAATAAAACAATAACAGAATAAACCGGTGGAACGACATTCCGACATTTTGTAAGTCGATTGCGTTACACTGCATTTGCATTTAAGCAACACAAGATTAAAGTTTAGTGTGGAGTAAATTATAGAGTAACTATAGAGATATGTATATCTATAGATACTAATATAGTATGAGTATCATTTATCTATACTAATATTATAAAGCTGAAAAGTTTGTTTGTTTGAACGCGCTAATCTCATGAACTACTGGCCCGATTTGAAAAATTCTTTCGGTGTTAGATAGCCCATTTATCAAGGAAGGCTATAGCTGTGGCTATAGGCTATATATCATCACGCTAAGTCTTACAGGAGCGGAGCAATGCGGGTAAAATCGCGGAGCGCAGCTAGAGTCACTATAAAATTATATTATAATAGAGAATAAAAAGAATACATAAGCTCCCATAAGCAAATATAACTATAATAACTATAATATAATAAGCCACCATCTGGGTCATACAAAATATGCATTTTAAATAATTTAATTATTTATATGTTCAATTCAGTTTCCGTTAATAAAAATTTCTTATCTGACGTATAATTACGTATAAGTCAGTCTGTAACTAGTTCATTCAATCAGATCATAAATCACTCATTTGATTGATGACCGAAATGATTGAATGGGTTTTTAATTTATCGTGTTCAAACTTTAGACAGGACTTTGTTATTTATTAGGGATTATGTTGTTGTTTTTTTAATTGAATTATAATAAACGGAATAGATAAGATTTTATTCATGTTTGTTTAGATCTCAAAAAAAACATTTTTTTTTATTTGTTGACATGTTACATATTGAATTGATAACTAGCTGTGCATCGCGGTTTTATGGCCGATTTTTCAATGCTTGGATAAAACTTATATGTCCAATAAAGTATTACACGATAATATTAAAATGTCACGTAAACTGTCAAATACGGGCAATTAGAATACGTTTTTAAAATGGTAGTTTTATACATTATTCGACGAATAAGTTTTATCCAAGCATTGAAAAATCGGCCCTTAACCGCATTGCTCCGCTCGCCGCTCCTGTGGGTAGCATGATATTATAACAATTTTTCAAATCGGACCAGTAGTTCCTGCGATTAGCGCGTTCAAAAAACCAACAATTCAGCTTTATAATATTATAGTATAGATAAGTACATATAGATTTATTTGTAATCAAATAATTTATTCATAGATGTTAATTTTAACGTCACGAATTAATTTTTGCTAATTTCTACAAAAGATGTTATGTAGTAAATGTATTAGACTTCATTTGCCGTAAGGATGAGTAAAAATACAATAAATATTATAATATTATCGTCTTGATAACTAAATAGTCGAACTATTATTATTAACTCATTCAGAGTTTAAATTACATCACAGATGATTAGCAAAGGAGGTCGCAATTTATTTGAATTACATATAACCTTATTTACAAACATCATACAATCAGTTTAAAATATGCATAAAATGTTTTACGTATTGTTTTTATTTTATCTTCCATTCATACTTTTGTTCGTGCTATATTTTAAATTGTAAATAAAATAATAAATATAAATAATATACTAAACTGTCTTAATTTAGTCTGTTTTTAACAAAATGCATCGTTTTTACTAGATTTAACCACAGTATTCAGATACAACCAGTAGGTAAACTTCAAACGTAAACACGCTTGCTTGTGTGCGTGAGCCATTTCGAACGTGTTGTACGAAGTTTTCCTACTGGTTGTATCTATATGTACATATTGTGTTTTAACTTTTTAGTGTAAAGATATATTTTTTTAAACAAAAAGCAATAAAGTGCTGTCAGCACAGATAATATAATAAATTAATAATATAATACCTGACAGCAAATAAACCTAATTTTAAGTGCGTATATGTTTTAAAGTGTATTCAGATTTCCCACAGAGCAAACGAAACATTGAACTCGGGAAGTAATTTAATTGCATTGATAAGAATAATTACGTCACATTATTGATAAAAGAACACCTGTTTCTTTAAGTATATAGCGGTATATAATATAGTGAAATGGAATATTTTCTACTTTTAAATTGTACGATTCCGGAATAAACTTTGAATAAAACTAGCTAAATGCTGCAATAAATGCTTTGGGTTTGAGTTTGAAACTAGTTATTTGGCCACGACTTCGTTTGTACAACATAAGCTAATCGTAAAAAGTGTGTCTGTCACATAGACAATAAGATAGCCTAAAATCAGTGGCCTTGAAAGCGGATAAGTAACTTAAATATCAACACTTAAAATTCCTTCTGCCCATCGTAATTATTTTTTTCTGATTTAAGAGTGAAAAACTCACTTAGCTATAGTCCTTTATTGAGGCTCTAAATCTTACCAAATCAGGTCTTCGTTCCCATCAAAATTAGGATTATAATTCACATTTTCCTAAAAATTATTTGCTATGAACTTCAAGCGTTGTTAAAACGTATAAGGAAAGAAACGAGAAACATTTTGGGGAATATGAATGAGTCAACATCGGGGAATAAATTAAAATTGATTGTAAGAAATAAGAATGTATACTAGATACTTATCTTAATTTTACCGACAAGGCTTTGAGCGAATAATATTAAGGAAAAATGTACCTTTAAGTAATACTGGGAATAAAAATTAACTTTATTATTGGCGATTTTATGACTGATTTTGAGAAATAAGGATGTATAATACTAATAATTTTAGAGGCAAGCTTCGAGATTATTTGTAATATCGTCTTATTGAACCGATTTTGATAATTCTTTTTTCATTTGAAAGCTCGTGCTCATGTCATACGTGCAACAAATCCCGTGTGAAATAAGAATTATTATTTGCATGTTATTACGTGGATATTAACTTATTGTTATTTCTTTACATTCCAGACATGACGTCACGTTCGCACTTCAACTAATTGTCCCGATAAATAATGATCTAATAAACAGTTCTTTACCCTTGAGGTGTGGCAGACTTTGCGAATTGCCTATTAATGACTATATATCACGGAACTATAAATAATTGGGGCAGGTAATTATTAGATAGACCCCATGCTATCTAGGGCGGTGAAAGACCTGAAAATAAGCATAGCTAATTTAGTAAATATATTATAAAAAAGTCCTCCGCCGTGTCTGCCTGTAGGTATGTCGTGATAAAACTCATATGAAAAATACTGCACCGAATTTCATTCTGTTTTCACCAATAGATATAGGATAGTTCCTGAGGAAGATTTAGTTGTATAATATTATATAGTTTACATACATATTACATAATAATACACCTTGGTTCCCGTATCACAATGCGGATTTGTCGGATGTATGTTTCATCGCGATACTTTAAGAGGGGTAAAGATGGAATAAGTCGAATTTAAAAAAAAACGTGTGCGTGTACACACGTAAGAAGTGAAACTTCTTTATGACCTTATTTTTCAAAAAATAATTTACTTTAAGCAACTTTACAGAAATACGTCGAATCACGCGCGGTAGGGATAAGAAAAAGATGGCGCGTAACGGAAAAATGTCACGCGTAACGAAAAAATGTTAAAGAAGTTTCACTTCAATTATTTGGATATTGTAATAATAGCTACTACTAAATAGTTACTACATAAGTAATTATAGTAGGCAGGCAAGCACGATATTAACAATAAAAAATCAGATGAACTCAACTACAAAAAGTATTTGGCACGCAAATAATGCATACATTTTTATCTTTAGACTAAAATATATGCAGGTTTTTTTTGGCCGCAATATGAATAAGTAGAAAACGAGATAGTTAACAATAAGAAATATAATATATTGGTTTTAAAACCGGTGTTTATAGAGCTGGTGTTGGTTGTTTTGTTAATAGCATGCAAATTTGTAAGAAATTTATGTAATATCTTTGACATTGGATAGAGGTCAGTTTTATCAACAATTTTATAAACCTAGGCATAATAAAAATTTTCGTGTGGAAAATTTACACTTTTAACATCTACATATATCTATAATAAAGCTGAAGAGAATTGTTTGTTTGTTAGTTTGTTTCAACGCAGTAATCTCAGGAAACTTCATAGCATCGTACACAATATAGCTAGAGGGTCCAAAAACTGACGTATTCTTATATTTAATTTCACGAGCGAAGCCGCGGGCTTAGGCTAGTTACCTATTAATTAAATCTAACGTCTACCTTTGTCAGAGGCTGTGTCTAATGATAGGCTCTCTTCATAAAATCCCTATAATTAAAAGAAACAACCGCTATATATCTTTACAATTTAAGATTGTATACGGAAGAACAGTTATAATTTATTTATTTTTCTCTATAAAACGCGGTATGATATTATTTTCATAATTTATCTATGCTTTATGTTCTGAACTCTAATTTTAATGTAGTATTTTCACCGTAAATTATTACTTCTTATAATAAATCAGTAATATATTACAGTACGAACAAAATTGTTTAAACATTAAAAATCAAGAAAAACAAACAAAGCACCAGCAAGAATTTATCGACAGATCATCTCTGCATACAAGAAAAACGATCAATCAAAACTATGTGGAATGCATCTGCTATTTTACAATCTCAATCTATTCATTGCAGTAACAAATAAAGTACTTAACAGTTAAAATCAATACCATATTAAGAAGCTACAAAATAACGGAACAGATAATAAAAAAAAAATGAATTTGACAGCTGTCACTCTGACGGATATCTTCGCGCGCATTTGACGCGCGCTGTCATCGATTCGGCTAATTACGTTCCATTTTCGAAACGCTTCCCTATCCTTGTTAGGAAACGAGTTTTATTGACACTAAATTGGTATGATTGCTCTATTAAAAACAATTAAAATGTTATGTACGATGCAATTACATTTTATGTTAGCTCATTAGTAATGACACATGATATGTTTTAGGTAGGGATGTAACGATACATGATTTTGCCGATACGATACCGATACCGATATTTGTAATAAAATATCGGCGATACCGATACCGATACCGATATCGATGGCTTGGGAGAAAAATAAATAGTGAATAATGCATAAAAGTTACCAACATTTAACAGAGACTCAACTGTAAATCGTATTCTTTTAAATAACAATGCCAAATCAAAAAACAAGAAAACCATTTATTTTAGTATTATTATTTTGCAAAGTCAATTAAACTTTAAGTTATACACATACAATTAGTTCCTAATAAAAGTTTACTATAATTGGTAGAGTATTTTCAAAAAACAAAGTGGGCACGTGCGGGCGGCCTCCCGCATCGTTCTTTGGGCGCGGTTTTTTGAATTGTTTGATATCGGTATCGGTTGTTTTATCATCGACGATACCGATATATCGGCTTGCCGATTATATCGGCCGATATATCGGTATCGGTATCGGTATCGTTACATCCCTAGTTTTAGGTATATTCAATATGAAGGTACCTACTATAAACCGTTTTGTAAATAACAAAAGTTTACTAATATCTATTTCATTGACGTAAAAATGTCATTCACACAAAAATTTAATCTCATAAGGGCCGATTTTTCAATCCCGAGATAAACAGTCTAATAACTACCCCTCGAATAGATTTATTCAATTATTTATCTAACTCATAACGGCTCGCCTATTTTTCAATCGTGATTTATTTGATGAATAACTATCTGACCAAATATTTCCATATTGGCAGCTCTGCTCTCGGAGTGGCGAAACAAACATATTAAATTAGTCAGGTTAGAGCGGGATAGAGTCAACTCTTGCAATTTGTCAACAACCGTCATTATGACTCACGTCAGGAGTGCATTTTAAGTTTGTCTTGTATTGCTCTTGTCTTCTATGATTGTTGATTGTTGTTTTGATTCGAGTAAAGAGTTTGGTTAAATTTGTGTTTCAATTTATATATTTTACGATGGAAACGACATACTTAAAGGCAGCGTTCGGCAAATTTTCAATGGCATGGTCATCAGTACTATCAAAAACATCAATTTCAATATGATTTTAATTGATAATAATTATATAGAAAGAGGTTTAATTGTTAATAATTCTACGCTCTATGTTATGACATACGAAAATATCCCAAATTTGACGCGTCAGTTGTCAACTCAAACGCCTAACCGTCGAATAGCGCGCTATCTGGCCGTTGGAGCGGCAAATAGATTTATTCCTCAAATAACGTAGTTATTCGATAGATAAGTCCTATTCGTCTATTGAAAAATTGAATATTTTGTTAACTGAAGAATAAAGTCTATCTAGCTGTTTATCTGGGCATTGAAAAATCGGCCCTTAGTCTCTTAAGATTTATCTCTTAAGAAAACTATGTTCCGACTTAATGTTTTTTATCTCATTATAAATTTAAATAAACATAAATTACGTCACTTTAAAGTGAACGACCTGAATCAGATAAACGAATACAGGCACATTTCAAGGTATAGTTCATCTATTAGATAGCCTTTTTTGTAGGTATTATAAATTGAATAGTTGCATGCTTTGAATTTAATTCTTCTCATTTTCAGGCGTGTACTAAAAACGTATTTTTTTAAATTAATATATGTACCTTATCTATTAGTGACGTATCACGTACCACACTAGTATTGTAAATAAAGAGTTATAACAATTAGCATGCCTAATATCTACTACTATATACATCTAAAAAAGTATGGTTTTGTCAGAATGAATTCAGGCCAAAATAAATTATCTTCGTATGTTACAGTATGCTAAGGTACGTGTAACATATTTTGTTTCTACAGTCTAAGGCCGCGTTTCCATCTGCAAGAAAACTTGCGCAAGAAATGTCCGACAGTCTGTCTGACAGCAGCTTGCAAGACTACTTGCAGGTGGAAACGCGGAATTGGACTTGCAAGCTGCTGTCAGACAGACTGTCGGACATTTCTTGCGGAAGTTTTCTTGCAGATGGAAACGCGGCCTTACGTTCGGAAAACAATTATATATCTTTTTACTGATAGCTAAACAACATCAACAAGAATAAAATACACTATTAATTTAATAATAGGAACATATGAAAAATACTTAGATCATTAAGTAATGGATAACACTCACAGGCGCTTCCCCTTTTGCCGAGGTATAAGATTATTCGAATCGAAAAGTCTTATGCTTTCATAAAAACTATTTGCGTAATCGATTACAAACACTCTGCGTATTCGTAAAACATCGAAAGGACGTCTGCGAGTGCTCCGCTTAAATGCCGTTTTGTGCTGTCAAGTCTTGCAGAAACAAGTCAAACACATCAAGTATTAAAAAAGATGGAATAACCTTTCATTTGTAAGTATTTTTTTATTTTTTTTACGTAAATATCAATTTAAATGCAATTTCTAATAATCGTCGATGTATCGTTTAGCGATATGATCAAGACAAATAATCGAGTCATGTGTTTACTCGATCATTGATGCGGCTTCACGAGACTATCATGGAAAGAAAGTATACAAATTTAATCTTTATGAACTAAGAGATAAAGTTGAATTTAAAACGCGATATTGAACCGCATTCCCCACGAGACTATAAAGCGATGTAGCGAGACTATCTTGAAGAGAAAATATACAAATTTAATCTTTATGAACTAAGCGATAAAGTTGAATTTAGAACGCGATATTGAACCGCACTCCCCACGAGACTATAAAGTGATGTAGCGAGACTATCTTGAAGAGAAATTCAAATTTAATCTTTATGAACTTAGTGATAGAGTTGAATTTAAAAACTCGTCGCTTAAAGGGTCGTAAATTTTTACGACTTTCTTAGTGACGGACTGCTTTTAACTTGAACGTCGATAAAAAAATATTTTTCTAAGTATAATTTGAAATGAGATGAGAATTAATCTTTATTATATTAAAATTTTACACAACTACATAAAAAGGAGTATAATGTTTATTTTGTAAGTCTTGTATATATTTATTAAAATTTACCTACGCTCGGTTACTTTTAACTGGCAGAACATTTTAATGGTACGGAACCCTTCGTGTGCGAGTCCGACTCGCACTTTTTTGTAATGTTAATCTTGTAACCTTTCTATTATGTAATCTATACTAATATTATAAAGCTGAAGAGTTTGTTTGTTTGTTTGTTTGTTTGAACGCGCTATTCTCGGGAACTACTGGTCCGATTTGAAAAATTCTTTCGGTGTTAGATAGCCCATTTATCGAGGAAGGTTATAGGCTATATATCATCACGCTACGACCAACAGGAGTGGAGCCACGGGGGTGAAACCGCGCGGAGCAGCTAGTTTGTTTATATGTTTGTATTAATATTGCGTATATTTCAGATTTACAAAAAATCCTGCTTTAAGGCTAAGGTGGATTGAATGCTGTGGGAGATAATCAGAATGGACACCTCGGTACAGAAATAATAAAAATTTCTGTACCGATATTTATTTTATTGAATATAATATGTGAAGTGTTGAATAAATACATATTCAAATACAAATAAAATGGCGTTTTATTGTTTTTTCGTATGCATATAATAATGATGAAAACGTTACAAATGACCTGTGTAGTATTTTTTATGAATATAATATTAATGTTATTTCTAATTTCAACAAAATTATTATTTTTGTAATATCGATATGGTTACATCCCTTTAGAGCGATTGTATTATTACGTATATGTACAGAGATTTTTCTGTGTAATTGATGTATGTGTGCAAAAACATGCTAGTCTGTCAATTTTGTAATAGTTTGAGTTTGTAAAGACACAAATTATTTTTGTGAATGTGTGATTGTGTTTCAAAGTGTGAGTTACCCTCCCCGCACCAAAATCGGCAGAAAGTTTAGTTAGAACATTTGCCAGCGTGCTCCATCCATTACTTAATGATCTAAGGAAAAATACGGAAACAATAACAAAAAGTGCTATAAAATTACTTTCAACCTTCAAAATTAATAGATTTAACGACCAGCTAGTCTAGCTGCACTAGATTCTGAAACTGTGTTAGTCATAGACAAATTTATTTGTGAACAACCTTGCCCGTGTTTTCTTTATAGATAAACGGACATAGACTAAATATTTATCGGTAGAGCACGGTATTTAAATGTTACAAAATAAATGTTTATGAAAACTCTGTATCACAGATTAAATATAGCATGGTTTTATACAATAAGACACAAACAAAAAATATCAGGGCAGTTATAAATATGTATAATGTAATATCTGTATTTTAAGCTATTGCATAGCTTCTATCGCGGGCCTTGAGCGCGGGGACCGAATCCAGAAATTCCGTAACGAAAAAACCTCACGCTCCCCACTCCGACGGGCACGGAGGTGTGTCTTGAAGGCATAGCATGCAATAGCTTTACCGCGGCAGTCTCTGAGTGCCACACGTCTTTTTTACATACAATTTTTGGTTTATGGTACTTTAGTCTGGATATAGTATATTTTTAAACATTGACGTACTACAATTTATTTTTCTTTCTAATTATATCTTAAATAATGCTTCAATACATACCTGTACATTGTGACACGCAGACGAACACGAAGAGCGCCAAATATATAGATAATCTTCTCAACTCCATTTTTTTCACTAGTAAGACACAGATTATACAAAAATAAACTTTACACTAGTAACACTGTCACTAAAGGCACATTCCTTTTTTAGGCACTTGGTAATCTGAAAAAAAAAAGAAATACATCAATTATTATAAATATCTTATTATCGAGATTAATTGAATATAATATTATTATGTTTTCCAAAACGATTTTTATACATTAAAAACACATGCGTTCCATTTTACTCAAATTTTTGTGCATTTTGAAACTCACTGAGCCTTCATATACAAAAATTAAAAACTATACGATCGTACTCGAATCGTATGTATGTATGTATGGTTCCAAAAAGCAATCTAAATTCTAAACGAAACATTTTTCGTTTCAATTCTTCCATTTTATTTTTAAATAACAGTAAAAATACGTTTAAAATAAAGACGCTACCGTCTTATGTCATATCATCAATACATATAATAAAATTCTAGAAAAGTGGTGTCTGTACAATGAAAATATGTAAAAAAATATTAGCAGGGGTTATTATTAAATCGATCCCAAACCCAAAACTGTAGTTAAAAAATTTTTTGTCTGTTTGTCTGTTTGTCTGTTTGTCTGTATGTTTGAACACGCTAATCTCAGAAACGGCTTATCCGATTTCGATGCGGTTTTCACTAATATATTGTGGTAATCTTCATTTAACATTTAGTGTTTATTTCATGTCAATCGGTTCATAAATAAAAAAGTTATGACCATTTAAGTACTCACGGCGAACATTTGCTAAGGCATTCTATGGTACACATACAGTGTACGATAAAACGTAAGTTATCTGTTATACGCTACAGTTATGTCCAAGTGATCATGTCGAAAGTCCCCAAGGGTGGGGGGGTAAGCTGAGGTAGTAGGGGGGAGGGGTCAAATTAAAATTATACTTATTTCTAGGTAAATTTTATACATAAAATGTCCTTTAAATTATGTCGTATTTATAATATTATATTTTTAACCCCCGATGCAAAAATATGGGTGATAAGTGTTTGACCGCTGTGTGTGTGTGTGTTTGTGCCACCGTAGCTCGCTTGCAGGTAATCCGAATTAGATGATGTTTTTTTGTTAGGCAGCATATTTTCCGACGCTGGTTCTTAAATAAACTGTATCAAAATCGGTTCATCCATTTATTGTGTAAAAGTGGGAATGAAAATAACTCAAGTTGTCGAATATACTTTAGTGATATATTAAATGAAAGTGAACGACCTATCAGTAAAAATAAGTCAAATTTTATCAAAATCGGTTCATCCATTTATTTGATATAGGTATAAAAGTGGTAGATAATAAAAAAAGTGAATTTTGACTCAAGTGACATATGAAATGAAAGGGCATGACGTGTAAAGTATAATTAGACATATTTAATCAAAATCGGTTCATCCATTTACTATACCTATATACAGGGTGTAATCGTTAAGTGTGCACAGGCGATTTTTCCGTAAGTATTACAAATAACAAAAAACTTTAAACTGATATCGAAAGTACTTAACCTAATGAGTAAAATGGCGGTAATAAATTTTTAAAAATAAATCGAGAAATATCAAAAAAATTATCTTTAAACCCTCCCATACATTAAGTATGAAATATGAATATCCCATATACATTTAATATGAAAGATTTTAGCTTTCTTTTTCTTTTTTGGTTTTCTGCTTTAATTACTTCGCAAATTTGAAGTGGCATTTTCCACGCTTTTTCCGGACATTTTCACGCATTTTCCGGATATTTTCCGGGGATTTTCCGAGCATTTTCCGGGCATTTTCCAGGCATTTTCCACGCTTTTTCCGGACATATCCACGCATTTTCCGGATATTTTTCAGACATTTCCCTGGCATTTTCCGGTTATTTTCCGGGATATTCCAGACATTTTCCGGGAATTTCCCAGGCATTTTCCGAGCATTTCCCAGGGATTTTCCGGATGTTTCCCAGACATTTTCCGGACATTTCCCTGGCATTTTCCGGGGATTTTCCACGCATTTCCCAGACATTTTCCGGACATTTTTCAGGCATTTTCCGGGGATTTTCCAGGCATTTTCCGGATATTTTCCGGACATTTTCACGCATTTACCGGATATTTTCCGGACATTTTCACGCATTTTCCGGATATTTTCCAGGCATTTTCCAGGGATTTTCCACGGTTTTTCCGGAAATTTCCACGCATTTTCCGAGCATTTCCCAGGCATTTTCCGGTTATTTTCCGGGAATTTCCCAGGGTTTTTCCGGGGATTTTCCGAGCATTTCCCGGGGATTTTCCGGATGTTTTCCAGACATTTCCCTGGCACTTTCAGGCATTTTCCACGCTTTTTCCGGAAATTTCCACGCATTTTCCGGATATTTTCCAGACATTTCCCTGGCATTTTCCGGTTATTTTCCGGGATTTTCCAGACATTTTCCGGGAATTTCCCAGGCATTTTCCGAGCATTTCCCGGGGATTTTCCGGATGTTTCCCAGACATTTTCCGGACATTTCCCTGGCATTTTCCGGGGATTTTCCACGCATTTACCGGATATTTTCCGGACATTTTCACGCATTTTCCGGATATCTTCCAGGCATTTTCCAGGGATTTTCCACGGTTTTTCCGGAAATTTCCACGCATTTTCCGAGCATTTCCCAGGCATTTTCCGGTTATTTTCCGGGAATTTCCCAGGCTTTTTCCGGGGATTTTCCGAGCATATCCCGGGGATTTTCCCGATGTTTTCCAGACATTTTCCGGACATTTCCCTGGCATTTTCCGGGGATTTTCCAGACATTTTCCGGGGATTTTCCGAGCATTTCCCGGGGATTTTCCAGACATTTACAGGCTATGTCAGGGAAATGTCCGGAAAATGCCTGGAAAATTCCCGGAAAATATCCGGAAAATGCGTGAAAATGTCCGGAAAAATGTGGAAAATGTCACTTCAAATTTGCGAAGTAATTAAAGCAGAAAACAAAAAAAAAGAAAAAAAAAGCTAAAATCTTTCATATTAAATGTAGGTATATGGGATATTCATATTTCATACTTAATGAATGGGAGGGTTTAAAGATAATTTTTTTGATATTTCTCGATTTATTTTTAAAAATTTATTACCGCCATTTTACTCATTAGGTTAAGTACTTTCGATATCAGTTTAAAGTTTTTTGTTATCTGTAATACTTACGGAAAAATCGCCTGTGCACACTTAACGATTACACCCTGTATAGGTATAAGTGGGAATGAAAGAAACGAATGTTGTCAAATATTGTGATAGTACCTACCTAAGTGATATATCAAATGAATGTGCATAACGGGTGAATTACAATTAGTAATGTTTTATCGAAATCGGTTCATCCGTTTTTTACATATAGGGCACTTTAGGGGTGACAGTGGTTAGATAAATAAACCAAATGGAGCATCAAACGATAGGATATGACGTGTACATATAGGTACAATTAGATAATATTATTTACATCAAAATCGGTTCTGCCATTTACTAGGGATGGAAAGGGAAGGGTTGAAAGTCTGTGAAAGAAGAGGGGGACATGGGAGCGAGAGGATAGCCACACCCTGGAAATTTTGAACTCTTCTCAAAGCCACATAGGCCTGGCCCTTGGCAATTTTTTTTCTTAAATATACCACTTCTTTTGCCACTGTGGTCCATTACAATTTATGCACGGTTACGGCCCAACTTAAAAGATGTCAGATGTAGGAATGTATTATGGAGGTAGAGGTAGGTCTCGCTCACTTGAAAATATTAAATGAAAATAAGAAACCGAAGTTTAAAAATTAAAAAAAAAACCCAACGCAACGAAGGAAAAGGAATATATATAATTTTACAAACTTCCCGACGATCTTTAAAATTAAGTACCATTATAAAAAAATATATATATAAGATATATTATTATGATAATGATGGTATGGTATGGTATCCTTAACTTTTACCAAAATTGTAGATTATAAAATTATCTTTAAAAAACTTCACATACATTTTTTTCTAGGAGCCACTGTTTCTACGAAAAATCTATTTTTTCATTCATCGTTGATCTCAAAAATAAAAATTCCAATCACCAGAACGACAGGAAATTTTAATAATTGATTTTTAATTGTGTTTTGCACAATTTTATTAAATTGCGACTGGATGAAAATTTTGTTCGTGGTCGTCGTCGTCGTTGGTAGGGTGAACAAATCCTTAGCAAAACATCATACGCTTATGTCAATTAGTATCGATAGCGGATTCTATTCCTTTACGTTTTGACGTTTGCCTCGGCACTCAGTTGCTGCACAATATATTGTCAAAAACATCCATACAAGGAAGGAAGGTAAATAAATTTGCTCCTCTCCCTCCTGGTGCCTAAAAAATAATATGCCATAATTTAAAATAAATTTTACGTAGAAAATTAATTAGGCACTTATTTTTTTATTTTTTAGCTCAGTTTAGTAATAAATTTTACTAACTGTTCTTTTAATTATTTATGGTAGTACGTGTTTATTCAATAAAAGTTAAGTAGTAACTACTATGCAGTCACTATTCCACGCGGACGAAGTCGCGGGCACAGCTAGTCCTAAATAATAGACGGAAATGAGAATTCACAGATAACACATATTTTGCAACGCGGCGTGCCTTATCTAGCGTCTTACTTGGCCCCATATATAGTGGTCTATAATAGGAAAAGATAATGTTTGTTTAAATATATTTCTGCCTTAAAGTTAGTCCTTTAAGAAAATTACATTTTATTTTCTTTGTTTAATTTTTAAGAGGATAAAAATAAATCGCGTTTAAAATCCGTTAAAAATTATTTAATTTCTAAATTAGGTACTTATTAGGTAAATATTTTTTTATTTTATTGCATAGCATTAGAATCCGCTTCGTGATCGAATTATTGTATTCTTTAAAAAATGTTCACATAAATAATAATTTAAAACTAGATTTATAACTGAAAATGCATGAATGATTATACTAAAAGCACTTGTAGATAATTTATCAAAAACAGTTCAGTATTTCCGGAGATAAGAATCTAAGTACTTATAAACTTAATTAGAGCGAGAAATTAATACAGTTTTCTTGTAGAGATTTGTTTATCTACATGCAAATAAATATAATCGGATGAAATTCATCACATAGATAATCCATTTATCTGTTAAATATCTATATTTTTTATCCTGAAGTGTCTTAAACTTAGTAAACTACAATATATTACATCCTACACATTGCTATTGTTATAATAACTAATTTACTTGTCACTTAAAGCTTAAACGCTCAAAAACAGCTCAACAAACTTCGATAAAACTTCAGCAACCTAGATCACACTACATATAATCATAATACTTACAATCAACGACACAGGACACATTCTCAATAAACAGACGGACAGATTAAAAAACAAATTAAATCCCAGCTTCCAACATCAAAGACAAGAAAAGGAAGGACTGTATCAATAAATCGGGGCTATTTTTACACTGGCTACCCTAAGCACTTCCTGATGGGTTATGTATTTTTAATCTGTGTCTTCAATATCTGTGCTTGTGTATCTATGGCGTTTCAATAGCGCCAATTGAAATTTTTACTCGATCGATTTGTCGAACGGATTCAAAAATTAAATAAAAAAAATATAATCCGTAGAAATTCATCAGATAGATAATCTACACCTAATTATTTTAAAAGTTTGATATTTTTATTCGTTTGAAAAACTGATACAAAATAAAAAAAAATTCTTTATCAAGATTCAAAGATACCAAAATCGTCGCCTTACTCCATGACGTGACGGTATTGCCATGTCGCGACAATTTTACTCTCAACGCGCCTAAAGAAGTTTCACTTGAAAAAAGACTAGAGTACTTTGTAGTATGTAATAATATTACAATCATTGCTATAGTTACAATATAAGTAGGTAGTTTTATTATAGTTGAACGAAGTTGAATAAATAACAATTGCTAATTAGTATACTAAAGACTTTAACACTGACCTAGGTGCAGAAAATAGTGTTTGTGTCTAGTTCATTCTCAATGATTACTATATCTATACTAATATTATAAAGCTGAAGAGTTTGTTTGCTTGAATGCGCTAATCTCGGGAACTACGGGTCCGATTTTAAAAATTATTTAACTGTTAGATAGTTCATTTATCGAGGAAGGCTATAATAGGTTATATATCATCACACTAAGACCAATAGAAGCGGAGCAATGTGGGTAAAACCGCAGAACAGCTAGGTAGTCAATATATTTACGATTCAAAAGCACTTCTTTCTATTATGTAGTTGAATGAATAAATGACTCAGAATTATTATTAGGTACATAATATTTAGTATTTACACCATATCTATCGAAATTTGCCCTAATTAACCCATAACCTAGGTTCAATAGATAGACCGATAAACAACATAATTACTAAAGTTAATTCAAAGATATATAAAAATTCTTCAACTATTATGACCGTACACTATTTTACGCATAAATGTATAGGTTAATAGTAATTTATAACTATAATTAATAATAATCAAGTAATCGTTGGAAACCGATTTGAATCTCTATGGTTAATAACGGTATTTCACAGTAACGTTACGTCGGTAATTGGGTATGAATAACGATATTATGCTAAGTATTTTATAACGAAATTCCTTCAAATTAGTATGTTAGAAGAAGAAGTTGTAAAGAAGTAATGACTAGTAAACGATGAAAAGCGACGTTTGGTAAATATTTAAATTTACTTTTTAAATTTCATACTAAACTAGCGGTCCGCCCCGGCTTCGCCCATGGTACATGTTTTCTTTCCATAAGAACCATCCTCGTACTTCAAGTAGTATTAGGGTATCTGTATACTAAGTTGTCGTGGCGTAGGGATACTTGTAGGGGTGAACTAAGGAGTGGAACTCACGAACTATCCATTCCGCAGCATAAAAGCATAAAGCCTTTCGTGGGTCATTCAAATATAGTGCGACGAAATGTTGGAACAATATCCCCCCTCCAATAAAAAATCTTAAATGTAAGTCCAACTTTCGTCGCACTTACAAATCGTTCCTGCTAAAATTCCAACATTAGTAATTTAATATTCTTCGACAATACCTAATACCTATAATTATACGTATCCAAAATTATATTATATTATATTGTTATTACTTATTGCTTGCTTATATCGACTTCATTTCAAGGTTAACACATAGATATATACTACCCATAAACTTTTCAAACTCAAACTCAAACATTTATTCACTTGACCAAAAATATTGTCTCCTATATATGTATATATATATAACTTATCCTTTATATTTATTGTATATCTATTTATTATTATTTATCTTATTCCTTCCATCTTAGAGGCGCAAACTAGTCATGTGGGTATCTGGCAGAATTACCAGCGTTGTGGAGTTTGCCTCTGCAACATTATGCTGAGCCAGGGCCTTTTTGCAGCTACAATGCAAGTTTGATATAATTAATGTCAGTTATAATTCGATTGTTATCATATATTTTATTTTTGTAATTTTATGTATTTTTTGACGGTGTCTTAGAATGTATAAGCTTATCATTGTGTTGTTTGGTTGCAATAAATCTTTTTGTATTGTATTGTATATTATTGTAAGTAATATTATAAAAATAGTATAGTATGGTTTGATTTGCATAAAATTTATCAAACGATGACGAACGACAATTTTTTTATGAGGATTTCCACAATAGATAAATCAAATTCTTATTCCACTACAATGCTTACATTAAAAGCACTTAATACCTTTGTATCGTCATTGTCGGGCCAAGCCTATAGGTCCAATGTCAACCATTGAGCCATAACTGAATTATGGGACCTTGGACCTGATTGTGACAAATGTTCTGCTCATTTTGTAATACGAAATGAAGATTATTTGTTTATACATAAATACCTACAGAAAGTATATCCTATCATACTAATATTATAAATGCGAATGCGGTTATGTTTGTTACTCTTTCACGCAAATATAATAATAATAATATAGAGATAAATACCTATAGAGGGTAACTTGGATTAACATTTAACACATAGGATAGGTCTTATTCCGGAAATCCGACGGGAACGGGAACTATGCGGGATTTTCTTTGAAAACGCGGGCGGAAAACTTTGTACTTTGAAAACAACGTTTTGATTGGATATAGTTAACAGTGCAATTGATATTATAGAGCTGTAATTGAGCAAAGGTGTTTAAAGATTTCTCTGTATGTTTCAATATCTTTGAAACAGTTTGGCCTATCTTATCGGATGTTATGTACAGATATAACTCACGTTTTATAATTACCTTAATCTACTTTTATTTTAACTCCTTTGCAAATAATCTCATTTTTAAACGAGTACCTATAGAATCGCAGACGCTAGCAAAAAAAAAGACAAAATCTACTACATATTTTCAAACGTAGTCACTAGCTTTTAAAATAAACGTTTATAAAACAATTAAATCAAGCCCATTATAATAAGTAGAACAAGATAATTAACTTAACATAAATATTTATGATAGTAACACACGCAGTCGCGGGGCAAGCTAGTGCAATGAACATAAATCATAATTTAATTTAGAAGCCATTCTGAACCCTCGTAAAGATCAAAGATGGCCGCTCCCGCCAAATTAACTGTCATTTTTTTTTTATAGAATATAAATTATAAAGCTTTCAATGCACAGGTAATATTTATTAGTTTTAAATTTATAATCTTTTACGAATTGTGTTTTGTGGGGACATTTTTGATCAATTTAAATGATTGGGTATGATTTATGTAAAAGATAGTACATAATATGTAGTTATAGTTACTGGGTATCTATTTTTAAGCGACTTCAAAAAAGCGGAGGAGGTTATATTATAATTTATTATTATTTAAATGCAATGTATTAAAAGTTAAATTTAAAATTCTATCCTAAATTCATTGGTAATTTTTATTTTTATTAAAGTCTCGTATCCCATATTATATTCAGATTTAAGTATGATATTAACTACTTAAACTTAAAGTGAAATACCTATATTGCATTTGCTTAAAAGGCTTGATAGGATAGTTCATTAAATGTTGAGAAATAAATTATGAGAGTTAATAGATAGGGGAGACCGGGTTTGGTTGTCTTACGGGTTGGTTGTCACAGCGGTCTTAACACAAAACTGAACTATCGAATAATACTGTTGAACGGCGTGGCAAGAGCGATACAGTGACAACGCTCTCTCCACTTCGTGTCAGTCCACCCAGATCTGCCGTAAGGGCCTCACGCGTGTTAATTGTTTTCGCGCAGCAAAAGTAAATTTTTGTGCTGCTGTGTCGAACCTCGTAAGTATACGTTCTTGTTTTACAGTAATAATCTTTCAGTGTATTTGATGATGATGAAATGTGTTTTATAATATCGTAGTATAGTTTTTTAGATATTCATTGATCGGAATTTATTTTCAAGGTTATTTTTCTAAAACATGTTATGGGGCACGTTGTCTCAAATTTTTGGGGACTGGTTGTCACATGAGAGACTGTATGAGAGCTGACTTTATTTACGTTTTGAGGTTTTCTACATATAGACATGTTTGTTTTAGCCGTTTTATTTTCAAACAACACCGGAAAATCACCCTAATAAACCTGCTGGAAGTCCATCTATCCTTGATGACTCTATATTGACTCAAGATTATTATAACCTGGATCTTAATATTCGCGCAATAACGCCAGAAAATTTTATAGATAGTCCGATGCTATAGGGAATCGTTGCAGAATCAAGTTCCCAATAAGCTACTCCAGAAAAGACCTATTTAGAAGAGAAAAAGAAGGAGCAAGATGCTAAAAAAGAAATATGAAAAAGAAAGTATCAAAACGTGTATTGAGTGAGAAGAAGAAAGAGAAGAAGGTTTCTAAATCTAATAAAAACAAGAAGAAATCTGACAACAGTGAAGAAGAGAAATAGAATAAAGATTTCTGTTTAGTCTGTTTGTCGGTGGTTTGTCGCCATACTCAGCAAGCAAATCTAGAGAAGTTGGGGTACAATGCCAGGATTGTAAATTCTGGGCTCACGAAGCATGCACACCTGGTCTACCGTAAGATATTAATGACTGATTAATTTAAGAAAGCATAAAAAGAATTATATGAAAAAATATAAGACCAAAACGTGACTTTCTATTTATAAAATGCTTGTTATTTAGTATGTGACTACCTACCCTAGGCATTGTGACAACCATCCCTGACCCGGGGTTATAAGTCACATTTTTCTTTACAGTGAAAATACAAAATATTTCTACAACTGATAATATTAAACAAAAATGCGTTTATTTCTTTTGTACCAGAATAATTACACTATCCTTTGGTATACAAATATCATTCCTAAACAACGTACTTTGGAAGTTACATAAAAAATGTTAAAAATGTGACTTCCAACCCCGCTCTCCCCTACATAATTAATTTTACGATAATTAAGTTCCTACTCAGATAAATGTTACATAGTAATCTATCTTATTATGAAACTAGATATCCGCCCGCGGCTTCGCCCGCGTTTGCAAAGGAAAACCCGCATAGTTCCCGTTCCCGTGGGATTTCCGGGATAAAAACTATCCTATGTGTTAATCCAAGTTACCCTCTATATGTGTGCTAAATTTCATTGTAATCGGTTCAGTAGTTTTTACGTGAAAGAGTAACAAACATCCATACATCCATACATCCATACATCCTTACAAACTTTCGCCTTTATAATATATATTAGAATATTAGATACTATCTATTAAATGGTTGTCTGTATGTTGAAAATGTTAATAGACTTGATAAGCAGTAAGGAAAGTATCTATCGACTTGCAACTTTGTGGTTTGATAGATGCAAATAAGATGTTACTTTTAACTATCTCTTTACCAAAATTTCATTCAGAAATGATCAGTCGTTTTTACGTGAAAGTAACACACAAGCTAGCTTTCCGTTCGAGTTTTCGTCCGCCTCGTCTAAAACTTAAACTAATTTAATAGCTTAGACGAATTATATACCAAAGTTTCCTCTATCTATTAAAAAAAACCGCATCAAAATCCGTTGTGTAGTTTTAAAGATTTAGGTAAGCATACATAGGAACAGACAGCGAACGATTCGTTTTTTACTAGGTATGTACTATGTAGTGATGATACGTAATAGTTGTTATTATTTAATAATATAACAATTATTAATAGAACAGGGAATGTTAATGAGACGATAAATAAATAACTAAAAATAAACATGTCCGCTGATAGAAAGCGAAGGTGAAATTGTTTGCATTGACACGTGTTTGTTTTGTGTATTATAACCATGCTTTAGGGTAATATGAGATAATTTAAAACAATAAAAAAATGTTTGAAAATTATGGACAAATTTTTATGAAATACTTATTTAAAATAGATAGTTGAACCAGATTCAAGTAATACAAGAAGCAATACTCTTAAAACTTATATTTGATTAAAACGGACTCTGTTCTCTATGTCACGCAATAATTTAAGAATTACTATTATATTATATACATATGAATAAAATCAGTGATTTTATTCATATATTCCTACTTTCCTAATACTTTTTAGGCAAAAAATGCTATAAAAATATAAAAAAAATTAGAAACTGCACAAAGTTTCTCTATACTTACGTTAAGAAAATGAAATTTTCAGAAAAGCGTAGTTTTCCTTTGTTTGAGGGTAGTTACTAGTTAGTAATAATAACATTTGTACATTACTCTCTAAGTACAAGTTGTTTACTTAAACAATTACAATTTCCCATAGAGGTCACTGTTGACCCAACACATACATTCTATTCACTATTGTATTGTAAGTTTGATCTTTTAAAAAGAGAGCTGTTAGTACTATTTAAAATATATGTACCGCTTTTTTTACAAATAAGAATCTATATAGCTCATTGGTTGACAGAAAAAAAATTATTTACAGATACAAAATACACTGCCCTCAAATTAAGAAAATAAAATTATGGCGCAAAAAAAATCCGAGTTTAACTTTTTTTTCTTTTTTATGGAACGAGGGATTCTATTTTAAATTCAAATTAAAATCCATAGACTATAAATAAAGCCATAATAGAGCTGTTTTACTTATTATTTAAAATATTTACTAAACAACGAATATAGAGTTCTTGAATTTATTTTATTAAACAACAACAACTATCTTGTACGATTATATCAAAGTAAGTTAGTAAATTACAATAAATTGGTATCATATCTAGAAAGTCGTCCTACTGACCCGCGATTAGGTAATATTTCATAATTAATTTTATTATAATGTATGATACGACCTATGTATGTCATTCTATATTAATAATACAAGAACTTTGAATATGAATATGTTTATGTTATGCCAAAACAGCTGAACGAATTTTGCCGAAATTTCGGATGCAGATAACTTAATATCTACAGTTATATATAGGTAGGCTATATTTCTGCTTGCGGGTTTGTCCGCAAAAGGAAATTTACATGGAAATAAGATATTTCACTGCAGTAAAAAGTATATCACTCCTAACTACATCAGCCTCCTCACTATCTCAAGACACAAAAATCATATCATAAATACGTTTTATTGTGACGTACAAATAAAACGAACAATAAGGCGAACAAATACCCTCATTTATAATATTAATAAAGATTTTTTCGAATAAGTATATTTTTCTTTATATTGCAATCCATTCACCACTGCTATTTTTCCACCCTTGGACTGTGTATCGCATAAACACGCATAAGATAAGATTCTGTGGAACTATCGATAAACATGTGTAAGGTACTACATATTAGCATTAGTTCGATGCTTCTTGCCAATATTATACATGTAGGATATGTTTTATATTAATAATTTAAACGATTAATCGTTCAAAAACTTGGAGCATTTTAAAAATAAATCTATACTATAATATTATAAAGCTGAAGAGTTTGTTTGTTTGTTTGAACGCGCTAATCTCGGGAACCACTGGTCCGATTTGAAAAATTCTTTCGGTGTTAGATAGCTCATTTATCAAGGAAGGCTATAGGATATATATCATCACGCTAAGACCAACAGGAGTGGAGCCACGGGGGTGAAACCGCGCGGAGCCGCTAGTGTAATATATAGTGCGTGAAAGAGTAACAAACAACCATCCATCCTCACAAAATTTCGCATTTATAATATAAGTAGGATATAAATATATAGTAGAATAAAAGTATATATTTCCTAAGCTATTTGCACAGCTAATCGATCCTGTGTCAAGGGAAACATCGCTATCTGAATGTTAACATTGACGTAACTGATAAGCTCGTGATAATTTGCAATGTGGAAAACTGCTAGATGAAAATTTAGTTTTTGTTCCGTTCTAAGTTTTATTAAATACAGAATTGTTTTAGTAGAGACTTGAATGTTATAATATTTGACGTATTTAGTTTTTTTTTATGTTTGATGGCAGCTCTATATAATTCGTTTTGTATGGAAATAATTATTATTAAACGTAATGGTGCGTTAATATGGCATTAATACGTGAAAATCGTTGACTCGGAGCTATTGTTTTTTGTGTATCTCCGTGAATATATTATGTTTTTATATTTGTGTTTTGTATTTTTATATCAATAAGAGTTTTCATTCATTCATTTCATTCAATCTAACGTTAAAACCCCATTAGATAACATAACAAAAAATTATATATAAATCATTCTTACAGATTTAAATAATAAAGAACTGAAGACTTATTTTCTGCTCATTAATTATCATTATCCGCCCAGCCTACAAACCGATTAATCTTCGTTTACCTTTAAACATAAAGAATCCCAATTGCCTTTACTTTTATTACTCGACCCGGATACCAAAAGAACAAAAAAGAACTCCCGAAAGAAGGTTACATCCATAAACACAGCCACAGACAAACAAAAAATTCATCGATGGTATAATTATTGTCAAAAATTCGCGGCACATAAATGTTCACCTTGATACGCCAATACGACTGCAATTACAATTTACTTTTTATAATAATTTATTTTACATCAATGCAAATATAAAAAATGTAAAAATAAAAATAAATAAAAATAAAAAATAAATTAATTCCTTCCTCGATAAAAATTTACGAAAATAAACTTAACAGAATGTTTATGGCTGAAAAAAAACAAGTATATTTATGACTTATGTCATTGTTTTTTTTAAGACCGGAAGGCAAAAGCTTTGTAAGCCCATATGGATATAATATACAAGCATGTAATTATATACGTCTGCGAATTATTATCAAGGTTAATGTTAAGTATTACGAATTATTCTAAAATCTTAGTCATGTTATTGTCTGCAGTATTTGTGAAATATTTTTTGTTCAGTTTTAAAGTTTGGCGGAATTTGTCTCAAATAATAGATATTTGAAATTCAGCGTAACCGTCACCGTAAATAATTTATTTGTTACTCTTTGTTTGTCTGTTTAAATATGTATTTCAAAATATTTACTTCGAAAAATCTTTGCAAACGTAACATATTATCTCTCATCCATATTCTGACAAACCCATAAAAATTAATACGAAACCTCAACTTCCTATGAATTCTGAAAAAACTCGTCGTACCATAACAATAAACATAAAATTTATAAATAAAACATGACGGCTTCCCGCGCTTTTTCGTTCTTTTGGCACAATGTCATTGGCATCGAATGATTTTTTGCGTTCGTTCATGAACGAGATGAACGAGTTTTGATAATAACGTTCGGAAGTGAATGAGGTTGGCTTTCTTTAAAACTCTATGGTATATGTGTCAGGGGAACAAACGGAGACCGCCTGATGCGTGTATCTTTTATTAATTTTCTTTTGAAAAGAGACTTTATTTGTGGCATGATTGTCATTGATTGAATGAAGAATGAATTGGTGTTCTGTGTTCTGTTTGTTAAATAGATAGTATGGAAAATGTAATTGTATGGTATGTTAAATAAAATGTTTACTTTTACGTTTATGTTTTGTTCGAACTGAAAATCTGTTTCTATGTAGAATAAAATTTGGTAGTTTCTCTTCTAATGTGAAGGAATTGACGAATGTATAAAGTTAAACATAGAGCTATTTAAAGAATAATTATTGCGTTTTAATAAAAATAATAAAGATAATAATATAAACACATTGCATCTGTTTATTGTCAACATTATGATTAACCATTATCTATTGCTATAGTTGGTTACAAAACTCTTATTTACGAACGATATGTGTTACGTAGCTATTCAACTCAACATATTATTACCTTTTTAATGCAATAATGTATTTAAATATGAAATATTTAAATAAATTCACGCTTCATTCATGGTTCACTTTAAAATAACAATATCAATTACATAATTTATGTCTGTAAACTATAAAAGCATATTTTCAGTCTAATATTTATTTATAATAATTCATAATATTTTAAGAATATTTAGTCCATTGCAGTCTCTTTTCTGAGCCATTTCACTATTCTATTATATTTAAGCATAGAAATCTAAATAACAAGACACATAGAAGTGCTATAATGTCATAATTCGTATGAAAACCGCTGTCGCCAAAATCAACACATTCAAACCGAAAGCTAAACAGTACACACAAGTAAACTATGCCTTTTATTGGACAGCTTGATTTTAGTGAAAACTAACTTATCTATTAAATTAAGCTTTTGAATATGTATCCTAACGCACGAATTTACGGTTTATTTTAGAATAACATCCCTAAGTATATGAGACTTTTTGCTCCAATACGAACAAACGTGATAATAAGAATGGTCGACTGTGTCATTCATTGTTATTTCGATTACTATGGTGACACTCGTAATACTTGTAAATATTCTATAATTTTAAGGAAAAACGGCATTATTTCTAAAAAAAAATATTTTCCGATGAAATATTATTCCTTTATAAGTATAATTACAACTTGTGGAAGAATTTCCGCAATGGGAATTGCTGAAACACACCATGTATACACTCATACGTCTCCAGAGCAACTGAACAGTGACGAATGCACTGGTGATGTGCAAATCACCTGAGTGGCGACAAGGTCACGCACGCTTACGACTTCTAGTGTCTTGTTATTTAGATTTCTATGTATTTAAGAATCGAATGACATCAGAGAAAGAAATCAATTGTTACACGTGCCGCCAAACGCAAAAAGAATTCGACGTTTCCTTTGACCGAACGTGAATAAAAAACAAATTATGATAATATTCAAATGTGTTCCTAATTCTCTCTTCGTAGGTACATCACTAGCCGACTCTTTCATTCACATTGTCATTTAAATTTCGAACACGTAGCGCGAACCCTTCCAAATTCAAATTCCCCGCTCGATTTTGACACCTTTTATTTTTTTTATCGATATTGCGTCAATGTCATTGTTTAGAACCCCTCGTGTTTGCTAAATGCTAAATGTCTTTTTGTATTAGATTTCAAGGTTAGAAAGCTGAAACCACTGATCTCACGGTTGTCAGCTGCTTGCTTTTTTTTGACAAGTGCGGCTAACGTTTCGATTACAGTTAATTTCAATTTGAAAATTTGATACGTTCGGAAACGAAATTGAATTTGTCATTTTACTTTTTTATTTAATTCATTTGTGGTCTGCAGAACTTAGTGTATTTTGACGAGAAAATATGTCTATTTGCGAGGTTATTTGAAGGATAGCAATGTTGTAAATAACGTAATACTATTGATAACAAGAAATGTTGGAAATTAGATAATGTAGGTTTGATAACTAAAGTACCTATATTTAGCATTGGTAATTTTATCGATAATATTTTAGCACCTATAATAAAACTTTTATTGCATTAGGTACACAATTTCAAATATATAATCATGACTATATTGAATATCAATATCTTAAATTCTAGATTCAAATTTATCATGCCTCTCTATCCATAGATAAAAAATGATGGATACAAAATGTCTATGATTATCGTATAGTAGCTGTTGCCGAATTATTGTACGTAAAAACACAGTTACCTTTATAGATAATAACATGATAATACATATCGACTCACAGATAAGATAAACCAATTTTTGACATATATTTGTCAGTCACGCACGTTCGCTTTCCCAGGCCTCTGGGTGATCATACAAATAAGATTTATTTTTATCTTTACAAAGAC
The DNA here is from genome assembly GCA_029959065.1 of Colias behrii. NCBI lineage: Eukaryota > Metazoa > Arthropoda > Insecta > Lepidoptera > Pieridae > Colias > Colias behrii. Next base: position 1,563,814 of record JARWMC010000027.1, read on the forward strand.
GTAAACAGATTATATACGGGAGAAAGTATTTTGATAACCTAGCAACACTTCAGATTGTTCAAACTAGGCAGTTGATAATACGAATAAAATAACAAATATTGTTAAAAAGAACACAAATTATTACATAAGTAGAAATAAATAGCGTTAAAAAAATTAGATTTACCCATGAAGTTATTGTATTATCAGTTATCACTAATCCTTGATCCGTAACTTGAATCCGTAACTATGCAAAGTTTGAATTTGGGTCAAAATCGAGTCTACGTCGTCGTTCACATACAAACGTACAAAGCTACAGATGAAATTAATAAAAGCGCGAAAGAAAAATAAAACCGCATGATTCATTAAAAAAAATATTATGACAGCAATTTGCGCGCCAATTCATAGACCACAGATAAGTAATGTTCGATGAATGTCAAGGTTGCGTGTATACCAAGGTGTATACAAATAATTATGCAAGAGCAATTTGCAAACGCGTTAGATTTGCATAAATACGATATAATATTATGTTGTTTTTTATGTAATACGATGCGATATGATGCATACTCAAGTTTTTAGAAATGAATATGATCTTTCTTTGGTAGTTGTGCGTGTAATGTTTAATAATAAATAATAATAATTAAGTTAGGCACTTAAGAAAAGAATTTGTAGAGCCTCTCCTAAATGCAGTATACAAAAGTAAGTTTATGAAATAGGTACTAGCTTACCGCTTATAAAACCTAAGAAATTATATACTTAAACTTTCCTCTTGAATAACTCTTATCTATTAAAGAAACCGTATCAAAATCCGTTGTGTAGTTTTAAAGATTTAGCATACAAAGGGACATAGGGACAGAGAAAGCGTATATGTACTTTTATACTATGTAGTGATGCTCTTGTAGTAAGTAGAGTATACTAGTAGAAACCAGTAGTAAGTAGTATGAAAAATAAATAAGCAAATGCGTCACAAATATATTTCTAGCGTTTTAATTTATATCCAATCGAGAAGAAATAATAGCAATTGAAATGTTTACATCGTATCCAAGTGTTTGCATTATTCAATACGACGTTTTGTTAGTTGCGCTCGTGTAAAACACTAGGTTTTGACATGACTTTGTCTGCTATAGTATTAGGTATATTATCTGTAACTATGAAATGTTGTATAAAATATGGCAATTACTTAATTCTAAATTATTGCATATGTACTCAATATTATGCAGATTTATGTGCTGATGAAAGATTGTAATTAAAAAAAATCACTCGTATGATATTTTAATCATAGTTGACTAATTAAAATTGTGCAATACAGTATCCATTTCCTTGAAAAAACAAAACAACTACCTAACTCTTGAGTCTTGATATTAAAAAAACATTTCCAAAAACCTAAAATTTCGTATTTAAATTTTCGTCATCGAATCTTTAAGAGTTAAAAAAACTTAACTACAAAAGAAAATGAATGAATTTTACACAAATCAATACACAATACATAATCTCAAATGGATACGAGTTTTATCATGTGTTTATCATGAAGATACTCGAATGTAGGCTTTAGATTCAAATGGAAATTTTGAGATAATTTTTATTTTTACGAGATATGACGTTTGACTTTTGAGTTACATTGTAAGTTAATGAAGGGGTACTGGGATCGAATCTTGGTGAAAAAAAAGAAAAGGAAGTTAAAATCTTCCATATGAAAATACTTATCATTTTTTTTTTTCAAGCTAATTCGTATCTTCCCGACTATAAAAATGTTTGTTGAAAAATCAACATCAAAACTAATGTAATATTAATGCATTTTTTGTAGATCTATCGCTAAAATCTGTAAATACCTATATTTGACTTCTCGAACTTTCGAGTCAAATTCATACATGTATAGTAACAATTTAGTGTAGAAATAAATACATAATATACCTACATAGCAATCTCAAATAAATTTGCAAATGGCCGCTAGGGCACTGCTACTGGCGTTTAGAATTGTTCAACTTTCTACGAAATATTCCTACACAGCCTCTCCTAACCTTTGCAGTACCTATGTAATGTAATTTAAAATCAAATTAAACTTGTTAAATTATCGTTTAATTTATGCGTGCATACATTTAAAATTAATTATGAAGAATAGAACGGAATTAAAACTTCATTTTTTCTTAACAAGATATGCCGCGCGGTTTTACTCGAAAAGTTCCGTTCCTATTTGTATTAAGCGCGTCACACACGGTGAAGATACTATAATATTTTATCTGATTCTCTAATATAAAACGTTATAGTATCTTAAGGTATCCGGTATCAGCGTTCTGACCATCATTTTTCTTTTTGTCATTGCGTACTAAGACGTCCCCTGTAGAACCGCCATCCTGTTACAAATGACCCGAAATTTTGTGGGTCATTTGTAACAGGATGGCGGTTCTACAGGGGTCTTAGTACGCAATGACAAAAAGAAAAATGATGATCAGAACGCGCGCTGATACCGGATACCTTAAGATACTATAACGTTTTATATTAGAGAATCTTAAGATAAAATATTATAGTATCTTCACCGTGTGTGACGCGCTTTAGCGTGATGATAATATATGCCTATAGCCTTCCTCAAGAAATGGACTATCTAGGATTGAAATTATTTTCAAATCGAACCCGTAATTCCCGATATTCGCACGTTCAAACAAACTTTTCAGCTTTATAATATTATTATTTTTTTAGTACGAGTTTCCGAACACTGTATAGCAAGCGCGGTCACGGGTTATTGCAGTGAATTTCACTTTTTCCTAGAACCTTTTATACAAGAAAATGAGGGTAGATGATGTCATTAGATTTGCAAATGACCTAGATATATAATCTGTGCCTTAATACCTAACTGTACCGTGGAACGTGACAGTCTATAGCCTAAACTTGATTTGGTACATGAAATACTTTAACCCTAGGAATTTGAAAGCTTAATATGAATCAACTTATAATAATAATAATAAATTCTTTATTTAAGAGTAACAGAGACCCATTTTAAACACAATACACAAAAATCACTAATACACATATAAAATTAAGCTCACAATCATAAAATATAAAATTGACATGTCACAAATAATAATAATCAATGAAACATACATAAAATCACAGAAAAATTAAATAAAAAATTAAAATTAAAATTAAACTACGCAATAAATAATTAATCTAAAAATACAAATTATAAAATTGACATGTCACAAATAATAATAATCAATGAAACATACATACTTAAATAATCACAGAAAAATTAAACAAAAAATTAAAATTAAAATACGTAATAAATAATTAATCTAAAAATACAAATTATTAGGTATACAATTTAAAAAACTTCACGTACCAACACATTAATAAAATGTTCGAGTATTGGTGAGTCTATTTTTTGCGATAATGCATTTAGGATTTCGTTGGGACTTTCACTGCGTATTATTTCTATGTGAAATTTTGAAGTAACAGTTGTGCGTAATATTTTTATTTGTCTATGTAAAAATATCCTTGATCTTGGCGAAATTTCATGAATACAGCTGCGTATTATTAGCTAGCTACTTGTTATTATTCTGTGGTATTATTGTTATCTAGTCACCTTGAAAACATCTTCAGTATATGCCTAAGGTAGATATTGGGTACGACAAATACCTATTTCAAAATAAAAAAATGTTTTGCAAAGTATTTTTTATACCTACACCAAACTACTAAAAAAATACACAACTTAGCTATTATAGAGAGATAATTCAGTATAAAAATTCTTACTACGTATCTACGAAATACCTAAAGGCAATTACTTTACTATCTGTATTTAATTTAAATAACAAATAAAAAACATTCCTCAATACCGCACATTACTGCATATCAATATCGTAAATTTTATTCATAGACCATTATACCAATAAAACGAGCAATAAAACTAGCGGACCATCATATATTATTTCAAATATTCAAGACGCTCCAGCCGCTGCATAGCCTAAAATAATTCTTACCACACATGTACCACACCGATGCTATTTTCGCAAAAATAAGACGTTCCCTCCAAATAAAATAAAATAGAATTAATCCAAACACAAAATGCACAAAAAATACCGTTTCACTCACTCTACACTGGATATATTTTTAAATTTCAATATCGAAAATGGAACGCATATATACGCATTAAAAATAAACTTTGCACGTACCGGGCGGACGACACAACCTCTCTCTCGCACGACTAAAATCAGACTGGCCGGTTGGTTAATAATTTTCCGACGCGTCGCTTTCTGAACGAATGCTTTACATCTTTAGCTTAACTTGTATGATACGGTTTTGCTTGTGCGTGTGAGTTACTAGTGAAGTGCGGGGTCGATAAGATTGAATTTTCCAAGATAATGTCTTTAGAAGTGTAAGGTGTAATGATGATAATGATAATCTAATTATAAAAAGTAATACGCTTTATCTATACAACTGATTTACAGTTAATTTGTAGAGAAATATAAAAATTAAAACAGACGTTATTAGTGTACTGCAAATAACTCTCATAAAATATTTGACCTCCCGTCTAGGTTGAAATAAATAAGATATTACAAAATTAATTCCATATTGTTTAAACTTTTAAGTTAATATCAGGGTATTTGATGAACTAAAACTAAGAAGTAAAAACCATTACGGGTAAGCATGAAACAAAATTAGGTAGAGTCAATTAATAATAATTATTTAATATGTATCTATGCCCTACAGACATAAGAAATTATTGACAAAAATGGAATGGAATGAACTATTATTAAAAACAAATTAAAATTGTATTTTTTCTGTCCAAACCAAAAATAACAATCACTCTATTCACCTACAATAAATATGTACACATTCACCAAAAGTAGTATAAGATCACAATAAAACGTTTTTCACTATCGACATACATTCCGAACATCACTACACCTGAACATTATCCATAGAACACATACAAATTCGCCTTACGCGCACAAACAAATGACGTAACTAGAGCTTTTAAGCTACCATGGAATTTGATACAATCATTATCAACCTTATTTCGATTTCACTAAGATTGAAATTCGTTTAATTTCTTTGTATTTAGGTGAGTATGACTTCACCATAGGCTTCGGCTATTTTATTGTTTTATGTTGAAGTGTTTTCTTATTTATTTAACCTTTAATATTTTTCACAGAGACGACCTTCGTAGAGTTTTTCTATGTAATGGTGTGAACATTGAGTCACTTGTTGATTTTAACATTGCATATGTCTGTACATAGGTACAAAACTGTTGAACGAATATTGAGAAAGCTTTCCTGATGTAGAGATATTTATGTTAGTTAATGTAATACTGACCGCCTCCTTGGTACAGTGGTTGAGGCGTGAGCGTAGAACCGACGGGTCCTGGGTTCGATTCCCGGTGGAGTCGAAGAAAAAAATAATGTCTCGGTCTGGCAGGACACAGAAGGCTGATCACCTACTTGTTCCCTAAAGAAAATCGATCAGTGAAACAGATGTATGCATAATGCATCTGCCCCTTACCCCAATTGGGGACATGGGACTTCACTTTTTTTTAATGTTATACAATAAATCTAGTTCTAAACATGTGAAAATGTTGTAAAACTTATTTTCTTTAGCAAAATAATTGATGAACATGCTTATTCCTAAATACCTACTAATAAATACCTAAGTTAGCTTAGCCTGGCAGAGATTGTTCAAGCGATGTCTGCGTTGACTGCACACTACAGAAAAACATTTTTGAAAATGCAATTCATGCACTCTCATACAATAATATTGTAATTTAATTTAAACGTATCAACAATGAAAAATAAAAAAAATCGTTTAGATCCGAAATGTACTCGTTAATTTGTAGATCGTGATCGATAAAACTGTCAAACGAAGGATCTATACGCACTGTTGGTTGCTCGGTGCTCCAACTTGAATGAATGAATAAAATATATGATTGGAATAATAATATGATAGGTAGTTAGGTAAGTAATATTTTTATAAAGTGTCTAAATAATCGTAATATTAAAATTATTATAATATTAAAACAAGAGCATGTGTGCTGAGCACACGTCTCAGAAGTGAAACTTCTTTCGCAAGATTCAATGATACCAAAATCGTTGCCTTACTCCATGACGTGACGGTATTGCCATGACGCGACCTAAAAATTGTACCCTAAGAACTGAAAATTTTCTGAAATTTTCTGAACTGAAAATTATAGCAATTGAACATTTTCTTATTTATTACTAATTCATGTTAATATCTGCAAATCCATAAGCCTAAATATATATCATGTTGTTTTTATATTTATTTTATATAGGTAGGTACAAATGACTATGTTGGTTTAATGCTCTAAGATCCATAAACAGAAAAAATAACACGAATAATTCTTTAAGATTCGACCCCGCAGTGCGCGCAAATACTTGCTCCTTCGTTTGCTTTCTCGGCTAAATATTATGGCCCACAGGACCCAGTGTAACTTAGTCACGATGTAGCATTGGCCCGAATTATGTATAACTTTTTTTACAGGGAAGCGTTATAATCGAACGTTGATATGAGTTTGATTAAGTATGCGTTATATTTTTGCTTGTTTTTACATTGTAATGACGATGGAAAAGCGCTTTTAGAAGAAGTCTAGCTTATTGCTTTTCAGAAAACTTATACTGTAGAATATAAAGTCTATCACAAAACCTAAACTTCTTAGTAGTTCTTCTTACTTCAAATATTATTAAAAAATGTGTATTCAAAGAAACACGACACAACAACACAAAACTTTAAGCAATTTTTATTTTATGAATTAGAATTTGTTTTAAATAAATTATTTCAGGGGATAAAATATTTAGAAGCTTTTTAGAAGTATATATAAAAATGTTAAATAAATGACGTAATGATGACTAAACACATTTCCTTATAATTTAAAAGGCTCTATCCTATTTAGAATGGAAATTCCCGTTAAACTATAACCTATTTACAATAAAGCCTAGGTGACCTAACTGTGGTTAAGTTGAATAAGTTAATACTTAACTAATAAGTTAAGTATATAGTAGGTACTATAATAATAGAACTTGTCATGCGGTTAAAATTATGTCATGTATTTTCTTGAAGGGGATTAACTTATTCATGAACTAACTTCAAGCATGTGGATTCACTTTTTTTCCCCGCGGTTTTACCCGCGTTGCTCCGCTCCTGTTGATTTTGATGATATATATAGGTAGCCTATAGCCTTCCTCGATAAATGGGCTAATCTAACACCGAAAGAATTTTTCAAATCGGATCAGTACCTAGTTTCTGAGATTAGCGCGTTCAAACAAACAAACAAACAAACAGACAAACTCTTCAGCTTTATAATATTATGTAGTAAGATTTAGAGATATTATTTATTTTTGATATACATTGAAGAAATACGTAAGTATGATAAGACGCTCGTATTATAAACAGATAATTATAACAACTTCCGATATAATAATGATGTTACTTTGTAGATAAATAGAGAAGATGCAATTTCTCAGTAACGATGCTGTCATGTGAATAAATTGCATACTAACTAGCTTTCTGACCGCGTGTTTAGTCACATGCAATTATGATATCTTCTATGAGAAGTAATTTTAAATTAAAAAGATACTAAGTATGGAAGAATGGCCGTCTTTTTTAGTATAGTCGGTTAACATTTTTGAACCTATTAATTAGGTCTTTCTGTCGATTATTCGTGGGTGAAGTATACTTCTAAAATATACAATTTCTTTTGGAAATCTCCCCTTATCAATAAAATAGTAATTATTATTTTTATTCTTATTTAATCTTAGTTTTAGCCCGTTGCTTCACTCCCAATGCATTCGCATAAAAACCTCATGTGCTAAAACAAACTATGCGATCTATTTCAATGTAAAATTTTATCCAAATCTGATCAGCAGTTTAAGATAGAGCAAATGATAGAGTAACAAACATAAATCCTCACAAACTTTCGTATTTATAATAATTGCATTATTTCTTGATATTAATATTAAAAGTCCCGTCTATTATATATTTTTAAAATGGAGTCATTGTTTATTTAAGAACAAACGCATCATTGCATTCGGGGAACTACTATAACTCATGCATACGAAGATTCCCTTAGAATATTGATCTGCATTCAGAATATGTTTGTATGTATGTATGTTTACATCGTAGAATATACACAGTAGGACGTAGGTGTGTTTGTTCTATGCCAGGGTTTCCCAACCTGGGGTCTGGGGTCCGCGAGCATATTCCAGGGGGTCCGCAGACAAATCAAGAAAATTACAAAAGCCTTAGTGACCAGACTATTCTAACGATCTGACTTTGTATTTTTAAGTTTTAAAGATGGAATAATCTGTCAAGTGATGGGTGGCTAAGCTATTTCATACAAAGACACTGCAAGTCAATTTTTAAAATAATACGGATTGACTTATAGGAATAGATTTTTTTGGGGGTCCGCCGCGGCCGTCCGCGGATCATGGTAAGTTGGCGCTAGGGGTCCGCCTTTAGAAAAGCTTGGGAAAGGCTGTTCTATGCGATTCAACTAAGAATAGGATCGATTCAGCGCCATATTTATATATTTAGCTATTCATTCAATTGAAAAATAATCTGAATAAATACGTTTGAATGAATAATATTTCAAGTGAGAGTCAGGTAAAATTAAATTGTTATTGATACTTTGATGAACAGTACGCTCAAATAATAAATAATGAATAAATGTATTTATTTATTCTTTATTGTACATAATTTATAAAAGAGAGCAGTGAATCGTGTTTATAATCTGTTAAATTTTCAAGTCATTAAATAAGAAATCTTATTTTTTTCAGTATTTAAAATATAGAGTGAACCCGTGTAGATCTAGAGCGATCGCCTAGTAATATTATATTATAATATCTATATTTTATATATGAAACGCATCATTAAGATATCATTGATATAGTTAACAATGACGAAATGTGAAAATGAAACCCAGTTTCCTACCTAATAATTACTGTAATGTTATCGGGGTGACCTTATAGCAATTAACAAGAACATACAGCTATGAAATATTGTATATTCTATTTTTTATAATTTATGGGACAAGATGATGCATTCTGTAATAAGTTTAGTTGTATGAAATAATATTACAAAGATAGGTATGTATTTTTATGTTTGGAGAGAATTAAAAACTCTTGACCGATTGTTAAAATACCCAAATATTCTCTCACTAACAGAAAGTTGCATTATTCCTGAATTATGTTGTTTTAGATGTCATATTTGTGATTTTTGTAGTTTGGAAGTCTGTTCCAAATATAATTTAAATACAAATTCATATCTTGAGAGAGAAAAAAGCAACAGGACAAATGGCTTTCGTTCACGTTAATAAAAGAAACAGTTTTTATTGACGCGATCCAAAAAATAATCTCTAAGGCTACTGAATATCCTTATTATTATATTTACCTACGCCTGAACATTTTTCGCTTATAATATGTACCCAGACAAAACTATGCATTTAATTTCAGGCTTTTTCAATTTGTAACTCTGACAAAACTTTTTGATAAATCGTTTTTTTATTTCTTTTATCTAATAATTTTCGTCCTCCATTTAAAAAAAAATTATAACTCCATGACTAAATTACACAACTTACATACATTTACTGATGATCCAATTAACATTGACACCGCGACCTCAACAAACATGAATGGCGTTTATTTTCAACTTTTCATTAATAACACTATTAAGGAAAACCAAAAGTTTTATACGGTTAGTGTGGTTCGTGATTTTTAACCTAGTTCCAACTTATTTTATATGTATCGCGGTTTAATTTGCGTTTTGTTGTTTTGCTGCGTCATGTTGAAAAGAAAAACATTTTTTTAATGACTTCACACACAGCCACACAGGCATTCACACGTGCAAACATACAAAAACAAATAACCGGCCAAATTCGAGTCGAACTCGCGCACGAAGGGTTCCGGAATATTGTAATACTGTGGTTCCGTACTATCATCTATAATAGAAAATCATATTTATTGTATGGGGACTTAGTAATAGGGTCCCGTTTTACCCTTTGGGTACGGAACCCTAAAAAGGTTGAAACAACTAATATCGCTAATAGAAAACAGTAATTAATACTAGGGCTTCAAAGGACCGTCTCCCTTTTGGTGATATCTGAGTCATAACTATTTTTTTTAGTGAAACTTCTTTAGGCTTTGGTAAAATATCAAGGTCGCGTCATGGCAATCGTCACGTGAGTACGGAGCCGATTTTGATATCTTTGAATCTTGCCAAAGAATACAGGGTACACGTGTCAGAAGTGAAACCACTCTGACACGTGTATTCGGCACACACGTCTTTTTCATTATATTTTTCTAAATAGAATACTTATTTAGTAAACCACGAATCCCAATTTGAATTATTTTAATTGTAATAGAAATTACAGAATTCTAATTCATAGAGTTCTAAATTTTATCCATTATACAATCAACTAGCGGTCCGCCCCGGCTTCGCCCGTGGTACATATTTCGCAATAAAAGGTAGCCTATGTTCTTTCTCAGGGCTTAAAGATTATCTGTGCCAAATTTCATAAAAATCGGTCCAGTAGTTTATGCGTGAAAACCATACATACATACATACATACATATACATACATACAAACCTTTCCTCTTTATAATATTATAGTATAGACACAGTATTACAATATTATTTCCTACAGTAAGGAATCGCCTTTGATGTCGTGCGATGCCGCCGCCAGCGTAGGTACTTACGCTGCCACACGAAAATACGCTAGGGTTGCAACAAATGGGAAATAAAACAATTGTGAATATTAATATTATGATGAAATCATTTATTCATATGTACATTCAAAATAATTGGGATTATTAAATCTTATGTAATTATTTGTTCATAAATATATAATTACTAGCGGTCCGCCCCGGCTTCGCCCGTGGTACATATTTCGCAATTAAAGGTAGCCTATGTTCTTTCTCAGGGTCTAAAGATTATCTGTGCCAAATTTCATCAAAATCGGTCCAGTAGTTTATGCGTGAAAACCATACATACATACATACATACAAACCTTTCCTCTTTATACTATTAGTATAGATTACAGATATTGCACTGCTAAATATTATTTACGTGGACACTTTATTTTTGGATGTTCTTAATTGTATATTATACCATTTAACTAAGCAATGCATTTGCATTGGGATGTACAATCTGATTAGAAAATAATGAGGACAACATATACATAGCTTTGATTTTAATTCAACAGATACAATTAATACAATCTTTCTGAAATATTGTTTCCTTCTGGGATTTCAATGTAGATTTACATCCGTAAACGGAACAGTTTTTGCGCGCCATAATAGAATATGTAAGTACCTATGTATAATAAAATTATTTCACAAAAAATACGACTGCGTCGTCCTTTCGCGATAGTTAATGCAAACTCAGCGTCATTGCATTAAGCGGCCCGCGTCGCCCGACCCCCCGCCAGTTCCCCTCCGTTTCTCTGCACAAGTACATTCGTCGCCATACTGTAGGAAATATGGTAATACTGTGGTATAGATATACATCCATGTAGCCTATTTTTAATGTATTTCTTTATAGGTATGTAACACGTTCTAAACCCTTTAGAACTGCACTAATGATGCAATAATCATTAATTCAATAAACAACCAACACCTCTCACCCTTAATAAGAACAAGATAGCCATCACAAGGCCACACCACGGATTGAATGAAATATCCGCCATAAATCCTCAATGAGAAATATAATAAACTGGAAGATACACACAATTATTGCCATGTCACTTTTCATAACGAGATGAGCGCAAAGCTCATAAATATCTCGAGTTAAATAAATGCAAATATAGAATTATTATACATACCACGATCTACGACCCTGTTAAAAATTGCCTAGAAAATGTAAATTACTACTGAAAACTGTTCAGTCAATTACAAGAAGAAGCGATATTTTTATCTATAACTCAAATATTTATTAACGTTCCCAATAACTGCATACCAATCATAGACAAGCGGCACGCTTAAAATTCCGGCCAATAGACAAACTTGCACCATCTAGTCCACTATTGTCTATGGTTTCATTCATTCACATTTGGCTATGACCTGTTTGGAACAAAGCCTTTGAAAGTGATTCACCCAGTAATCGTGATCTGAATGTATCCAACTATCCAGGGTTTATGAAACTCGAATGTTTATTGTTTTTATCTGAGGAGAAATATATTTACTTACCTACAAGTAAATATTTAACTTGCATATTAAGATTCACTTCGATTATTGCGTTAAAGTTAGTAGAGAAAGAGTTATCGTATATCTTTTTGGTAAATCAATGATAAAAATGATAGATAGAAAATTAAATGGAAAACAATCTACGCGCGAGAACATTGGTTTATTAATATTTAGTCTGCGTACAGCGATGCCAAAGTATTTTCATTAGTTATTAATTATTATTGTTGTTTCGATATCTATAAACCATAGTTAATAATATTATAAATAAAAAGGAATAGATAGGAATTTAGCGCTCCGGGTACATACCAACTATTAAGTAATTTGTGGCTGTTCGTCGAAATTTGGCTAATTAGCCTCTTTTTTACTTTTTACTTCAGTTGTCTTACAATTTTGACGACTATTATGTTCTGTGTCTTTAGTATTTATCATTTTCTATGTTTTCTTGAACAAAATTTACAAACAACACCCTGTATACACCAAATTTATGTGCTCTACGTGCCTATATTACGTGGCCATATATTTATTATAATGGCTACCAAAAACAATGAAGCTTTGATGTTTATGAAAGTGTCGCTAATAGTTCCTCATAAGATGACATCACCGTGACATCGATACATTATATTTTGACCAATGCCGTTATTGATTGAAAGTAGAATACAATGGTAAAAGAAAATTAGAGAATTCTAATAGAAAACACGAGTAGAAACTTCAAATTAGTAAAATTGGGAGTAAATCCTACCCATCATACCAATTCCCTAGGCCAATTCCCTTTAAAACGTACTTGATAGTTAATACAATCGTAAAAGAAAACAAGATATAATATAATAATTATTCTAATAGAGGATTAATCGAGGATGAAAAAAAATAGCACTCATGAATATCCAGGAAGCTTTCTGTAAGTGAAATCATCATCTAATAAAAATTCTATAGTTTCCTTGTTAAAAATCAGCACAGACTATGAGGAAATGACTCAAAATCAACAGCAATAAAATATCATTGTCATCAACTCACTAAATAGCGTCATACTTAGTAATTAACTCAAGTCTCACAATGATTCATAGTTAAAAATATGTGAAATTTTTTTATATAAGATTTAATTGCTGCCTATAGTGGAATCCGATGATGAAAATAAATGAAACTTTATGAATGAATGAATGAATGAATGAAAAATTCTTTATTGTACACCAAATATGATACATTTTATAAACTTAACAATAAATTCATCAATGTACAGTAGGCGGCCTTATCGCTGGCAGCGATCTCTATCAGGCAACCCAAAAAAGACGAGGAAAATAATTAAATTAATCATGGTGGTGCATAATAAATAAAAGTGCACGAATCAGAATAATATATTTATATACTATAACTACATAGTAAATACATACATATATACCTGTATTATAATTATAATATACTTACACAGATAATATGTATAAAGATAATATAACTTTATGTATTGAAATTGATATTTTTTGTTTTATGGCATTCAAATGCTTTATAAATATAAATTTATAAAGAATAGAAAAAATTCGATCCCGAGGCGGGACTCGAACCCGCATCCTTTCGCGCCATTCCGGGGCGGATGCCTGACCAATTCAGCCACTCGTGACCCGCCAGAGCAATCGAATTTATTCTATTCTTTCAGTTTTATGTGTCTAAGGGACACACCGCGCGCCATCTATTGAGATGATTAACAACCATCTCAACCAATATGAAACACTTTTCAGTGAATACAATATTGTAACGATGGAACACGACCTTTTTTGTTGAAATTGATATTTTTTGTTTTATGGCATTCAAATGCTTTATAAATCTGTGGTATCTGGGAGACACCTGTTAACTCCAAAAAGTTAAATTTTCAGGAGAAGCAATTTAACATATTATTGGCTGCTAAAAATCGGATATAAGATATAAATGAATTATGTCATATTATAATGAAATATCATATATTAACCCTCTTTTTGCTTGTACAGTTTACAAAATTGACGCAGTAGTTTAGCGAATAATGTGACTTATCAGATTTTAACCAAAAAAAAAATATTGCAGTGGAATGGACTTATCTCAAAATGAGCAAAATAAAAATAATGATTATTTCATTGCTATTCATTTAATTAAAACAATTTTACGTTATTTTTGTTATATTTCTTTATTTATAAGTTAATTTCACAATGGAATCACTCTTATGGCTAATTTTAATAAAAGTATGGACTTAACAGGAGTGCACATGCAACGAAAAATTTAAATAAAGGCACATATCAAATAAATACCAAAACAAAAGAATCATTTGGATACTAATCATAATCTTCTTCGCTATCTGAGTAGTTTTCCAAAACAGAAGCTGATTGGTTTAAATTAGAATAGAAATCGCGATATACTGGATCAATGAATTGCATAAGATCCATTAAATCTTTAAACTTTTTGGTTAAAGATTTAATGGATCAATCGCCAATCCTCCGACATATGCCTGTTCAGGGAGTAATGTTTCTAAACAAAATATACTTTGCCTTCCTCTTCTTTTCATTGAAAATGTCCTAAAAGGCTCTGATTTCTCCAATGAATACTTAAAACTTACTTCCGCTGATTTTTTTTCAAATTTTAGCCAGAAAATACTTTTCCAAGCAAAAGATTGTTTTGAAGTGTCAATATTTTTTTGACAAAATTCTTAGTAGTTTCGAAAAACCGTAAAATTCGGTTTGTGTCATAAATTTCACCGAGAAATTTTTGCTTGTCATTTTTATAACATTCAACTGCAATATTCGGGTTGTACTCTTTAACAAATCTTTCTATCAACGCATGATCACCGTCACACTAATAAAATGAGTGTGACCTGGCACGAGAAACTTGTGGTGGATTTCTTTAAGGGTAGACTTTTGAGCCAATGCAATACAATACATAACAGGTAATATACAGGGTGGTTCTAAATTAAGTTGACAAATTTGAAAATAATAAATTTAAAAAATGGGACATGCTGCGTTGCTTTTGTTTTTAATTATTATTTTCACATGATTTGGCGCCAACTTAAAGTTATTTGTGAAGAGAATAAATTAAAAATTAGTAATTTTTTGCAATAATATCCTTATATGGTAAGCGGCAGTGCGAGATACTGCGACTTTAATACGATGTGCTTGGCCATCTTGGTGATCGTCCGGGAAGAGGCAGAAAAAGAACTCTGAGGACGCCTAGGCTTCGACATATCGTCAAACAAAGATTGACCCGCAATCCACAAGCCAAGGTAAGAAAAATGGCTCGAGATTTAGGTGTAAGTCATTCAACGTTGCAACGAGTTGTTAAAAATGAGCTCAAGTTAACAGCATACAAGCTGCGAAAAGCGCAGCGGTTGGGTGATAAAGATAAAAAAATACTCCTTGAAATATGTCGCTTACTGAAAGCGCGCTCCGCTGGTGAAGCGTGGAAAAATATTTTTTTCACAGATGAAGAAATTTTTCCGATTGAACAGTCTCATAACCGCCATAACGATAGAGTTTACTCTCCTAGTCGCCCTGGAGCCACATCAATTATCCCCCATCGGCAAAATGGTGGTTATTTTGAAAATAAATAGATATTTACATTAAAATAACACTGTATTTTAATTATTTAGTAGTCACCGTTATATATACCAAATTGGAAATATAAATCCAAATCTGATAAGTTGCAATAATTAACATGTAGGTATCTCATGTTTTTGGTACATACGCGGTATCTGGGACTTAACAAGTTTTAGTCCATAGGCATAAAGCTTCGAATTAACATTTATGTACTTGTTATATTAGTTATCAGGTTTGGCATCAAAAGTTACTATGATATATTAATGATAATTATAATATATCTTGATTGTAGCAAAAAATTTTGGATTTAACAGGAGTGTACAATTTTTTTTCATTTACTTCCCGTGGACGTAGAGATATCACGCCTGGATCAAAAAAATCTGCGCTTTCTGTACTTATCAAACATGTATCTAACAAAATTTTGCCAAAAATGGAGTTAACAGGTGTCTCCCAGATGCCACAGAAATATAAATTTATAAAGAATAGAAAAAATTCGATCCCGAGGCGGGACTCGAACCCGCATCCTTTCGCGCCATTCCGGGGCGGATACTTGACCAATTCAGCCACTCGTGACCCGCCAGAGCAATCGAATTTATTCTATTCTTTCAGTTTTATGTGTCTAAGGAACACACCGCGCGCCATCTATTGAGATGATTAACAACCATCTCAACCAATATGAAACACTTTTCAGTGAATACAATATTGTAACGATGGAACACGACCTTTTTTGTTGAAATTGATATTTTTTGTTTTATGGCATTCAAATGCTTTATAAATATAAATTTATAAAGAATAGAAAAAATTCGATCCCGAGGCGAGACACATAAAACTGAAAGAATAGAATAAATTCGATTGCTCTGGCGGGTCACGAGTGGCTGAATTGGTCAGGCATCCACCCCGGAATGGCGCGAAAGGATGCGGGTTCGAGTCCCGCCTCGGGATCGAATTTTTTCTATTCTTTATAAATTTATATATATAAATCATTTGAATGCCATAAAACAAAAAATATCAATTTCAACAAAAAATGTCGTGTTCCATCGTTACAATATTGTATTCACTGAAAAATGTTTCATATTGGTTGAGATGGTTGTTAATCATCTCAATAGATGGCGCGCGGTGTGTCCCTTAGACACATAAAACTGAAAGAATAGAATAATTCGATTGCTCTGGCGGGTCACGAGTGGCTGAATTGGTCAGGCATCCGCCCCGGAATGGCGCGAAAGGATGCGGGTTCGAGTCCCGCCTCGGGATCGAATTTTTTCTATTCTTTATAAATTTATATTTATAAAGCACTAGCAATGCCCTGCGGTATCACCCGCATAGATAGCGATATGATATCGTGACAGTGAAAAGTCTACTATAGGTTTAATTTTTAATCACATGAAAATCACCTTTACCCCGTACCGCACTACGCTACGGCCTGCTCATTGTATTGAACAGTATACCTACTATTTTCTGTAGATTGACACTTTTAAAAATTCGTTATATCTTTTGAATGGAATATCCAAGTTTAATTGAGGAATTTTTTACACCTTGGGTTACATTATTGCATTTTTGGTAAGGATCTCTAATTTTTTTGAAAATGCAATATAGCCTATGTTGCTCAGTGAAGATGCAGCTTTCTAATGGTGAAAGAATTTTTGAAATCGGTCCAGTAGTTTAGGCGTGAAAACCATACATACATACATACATACATACATACATAATTACAAACCTTTCCTCTTTATAATATTAGTATAGATTTGAATGCCATAAAACAAAAAATATCAATTTCAACAAAAAAGGTCGTGTTCCATCGTTACAATATTGTATTCACTGAAAAGTGTTTCATATTGGTTGAGATGGTTGTTAATCATATCTCAATAGATGGCGCGCGGTGTGTCCCTTAGACACATAAAACTGAAAGAATAGAATAAATTCGATTGCTCTGGCGGGTCACGAGTGGCTGAATTGGTCAGGCATCCGCCCCGGAATGGCGCGAAAGGATGCGGGTTCGAGTCCCGCCTCGGGATCGAATTTTTTCTATTCTTTATAAATTTATATTTATAAAGCATTTGAATGCCATAAAACAAAAAATATCAATTTCAACAAAAAAGGTCGTGTTCCATCGTTACAATATTGTATTCACTGAAAAGTGTTTCATATTGGTTGAGATGGTTGTTAATCATCTCAATAGATGGCGCGCGGTGTGTCCCTTAGACACATAAAACTGAAAGAATAGAATAAATTCGATTGCTCTGGCGGGTCACGACTCACGAGTGGCTGAATTGGTCAGGCATCCGCCCCGGAATGGCGCGAAAGGATGCGGGTTCGAGTCCCGCCTCGGGATCGAATTTTTTCTATTCTTTATAAATTTATAACTTTATCTAGTTTTTTTAGACAGCGGAACACTTTATTCTCCCTTCTAAATATTAATAATTTGTTAATTAATTTTTTCTGCCTATAACGGTTTAACGTCAATTATGACAACTGTCAGTGCCACGTGATGAATATGATTTTGACATTTCCATTTCGTAAACATTTATTTTGACATTCCACCTTGTTTGGTTCCACATTTCGTTCAAGTGCTCGCACTTTGAACTTTGAACGTTAAAAATAATCAATTATTAAATATTTTATTTCGAAAGTTACAGTGAAAGTAGTTCGTCTGAAAATGTTGTCGCAGTTCTCTAAATCTAGTCATGCATCGATTAAAACGATGTCTCGTAAGTACAACTTTTATTTTAATTATTGATTAATCTAGTTAATTATGTACAATTAATAATTCAATAGGTATTGATTGTACTATTTGCATACATGTCATTTAATACATGTGTCACTGATGTTTTGTTTTTGTTTTTATAAAGCCAAAGGTGACACAAAGTAAACAAAAATACTGGCTGGATGTTTGCACATTTTTTTCTTACTAATAATCTTTTGTCAATTTTTATGCAATGCAACTCCTTAGAAGTTAAATTATATTGTGCAAGGTATTAAAGGAAAGAAATTATTGAACTTAAAAATACTCAAATTCTTTTTAACTTGTCACTGGCACAAGAAAGTAGTAAATCTAAATCTTATTGTTTTCTACATAAGTTGCAAGTATTAAAAAATACAATTATTTAATTGAATATTTACTATTTACAGGCATGCTTACAAGACTGTATTCATCAGATATACCTCAATTTGAAACATTAGCTGTGTCCGAGCCAAAGAAACATGTATTTCATGTGGAAATGAACAGGCCGAAACAGTTAAATACATTTAGTGTGAATATGTGGAGGTTTGTATGTTTTTCTTTATCTTATAAAGAAAAGAAATTGGTGATGGTACATTTATAAATAGTCTGCCTCCTCTGTACAGTGGTTGACGCATGAGCGTAACACCAAGGGGTCCTGGGTTCGATTCCCGGTGGAGAAGAAGAAAAAAAATGTCTTGGTCTGGTAGGACTCAGAAGGCTGATCACCTACTTGTCCCTAAAGAAAATCGATCAGTGAAACAGATGTATGCATCTGCCCCTTACCCCACTAGGGGACATGGGACTTCACTTTTTTTCACACATTTATAAATACATATGTTATTTATAACGGCTGAGTGGATCGTTATGGTTTTCAGTTTGTAGAATTTGATTTCACATAGAATAGGATAATAACTGTTTTGTACTGTAATATTTGAAAAATATCTAGCCGAGTGGAATGGAATAATCTAATTATTAGATTCGAATATATTCTTATTCATTATTTTGATTATGTAATGCAGTATTTTTTCTATCATTAGTGCCATGTAAATATATATAATATAATTAAGGAATATGTATCATTCTTGTAGCGAAATGAGAGATTGCTTCATGTCCCTGAATGACAATCCAGAATGCAGAGTTGTGGTTCTCTCTGGGAGGGGAAAGCATTTTACTGGTGGTGAGAAATACTTATATTATATAATAAACTAGCTGTTATTTACAGCTTCACTCATAGGCAAACCTATGGTTAATATAAAGTATTTGTATTTCTATAGCTGTATCATTATGGAAATAAAATAAAAATAGTAAATTTTCTCATAACCAAAAAATGTGCATAATTTATAGAATGTTTTTAGTTATTTCTTTCTAGCTTTGTAAGTTGTATAAACACAAAATACATTTTCGAATTGTTAAAAAAAAAATGTTGTGTGGTTTTATGAAACCACGGAAAAAGTGGAACTGTTCGAACGGTTCCGAACACTGCTTTGTGTAGCGCATGTCGCGTGTCGGTCGGCTGCCGAGTAGGTATACCTACTCGGCAGCCGCGATACACGCGACATGCGCTACACAGACCAAAAAGTATGAGACGATGTAATAAAAGTTTCACTTTAAAAACTTAGTAATTCCAATAAAAGGTAAATTAACATTGTTATTATCACAGAACAGTAAAGTAGATAGAAGTGTGATGTGGGCGTGGCCCACGTGTCACTGGTAAGGTAAGATCACCTAACTTGCTCTCAGTTGTGCGCAGAAAAATATTCGAGTCGGTTGTCAGCTGTCAAACCTTTTTTCCATATTTATTCATTAATTAGGACGTGTTGTTCGGTATTAGAGTGCAAAAATGATAGCAGACGAAATAATATCAGCAATGGAGGCATTTCATACCATCGGTAAGTCTTATTTTTATTTATTTTAATTATATTTTATGTTATAACTTCGCTTGTCGTAATTTGTCAAAATTGTATACAAATATCTAGTCAAAATGAACCTTAATCCGTAAGAAATTAGTACTATTATAGATTGAACAGCAAACAAGACTTTCTGGAATATTATTGCAATAAACAAACGAATGTCGCTTTAGTGATGCTTGTAGCGCATATCGACAGTATCGATACTTTAGAAAAGACAAACATTATAAATATTAAATTTTATTTTATTTTTCCTTAGCTTTCATTTGTCCAATTTATTTATAGATTTCCCAAAGAGGCTAATTTAAAAGAGAAATGGATAAATGCAACGTGACGAGTTAACTGGATGCCGAACAGCACTAAGCGGTCTAACAAAGGCCACCGATACAGCAAACCTACGGCAGTTCCAAGATTTAAAATAATCCATATTTTCTGTTTGTATTTTGTAAATATAGATTAATACTATTCTATTCCGTTTTTTATTTAATAATAATAATATAAAAAGACGTACTTAGTAGTAATAAACATACTCCAAAATGTGACACATTATACTATACTCATATACACAAAAAATATTTATTTGTGAATTATCGTTAACAAGGCTGACATCCCTCAGGGCATAGCATCAGATAAATATCAAGTTAATGTCATTAATGTTGAGTGACACAAATTTCAACCTTATATCTATGTGTTGAGGTTCAAAGTTATATTTATCAAAAACTAACGCCCTCTGTTGTGGAGTAGCTGAATGTTTTCGAATTTGGAATTTCTGTGCAATGAGAAACAAAACAGCTAATATACCTAGGGATGTTATACTAAAATAAACCGTAACATGGTGCGTTAGGGTACATATTGAAATGCTGAATTTATAACCTAAGTCAGTTTTTACTCAAATTAAGCTGTCCAATCAAAGGCATAGTTTACTTGTAGTGTACTGTATAACTATCGGTTTAAATGTGTGGGTTTGGCGACACTGGTTTTCATACTAATTATGACATTATAGCACTTCTATATGTTTTTACTGTTCTGTGGTTATTATACTTTATCAAAATGACACATCATAAAAAGTTTGTAACAGTTGGTAACTTATCTAAATTAATATCAGCATATAGATAAATAATACATATATTTTCAAGGATAATAAATAATAAGCCAATTTTCGACATTAAAAGGAAAAAAACCTGATTTTTTATCATTTTTTTTAATAGCACCCTATATATTTCGGAGAAATTGCTGCCTATATTATTCTATAAAAAATATATAGCTAAAGGTTATTTTTATAATTTTTTTATTTTCGTGTTTCAGGCATAGATTTCAACAGTCTTATCCAAGAAGGGAACAAAATATCTGAAATCGAAGATGTAGGACGAAGAGCTAGAATGTTCGAAAAGATGATAGTTAGGTTTCAGGTAAATACCTAATGCACTAAAATAAAAGAACACGCTGTATAATTAATAATTAAACTATATAATTATTAATAATACTGCATGTTCTTTTTGTGTCTAAATTTAGGTTGTTTTAAAAATATTTTCGACTGATAAAATTGAATTATGTTTGCTATATTCGTTAGTTTAACTGACAGATAACGTAAGCAGTACAAATCATGAAACTGTCCTACTGGTCCACATTACAACATTTTAGTATTCAAATCATACTTGCATATTTTCGGAAGTAAAATCTATATTTAAAATAAAAAATGTGTGCGTGTACTAGTGTACACACGTAAGAAGTGAAACTTCTTTATGACCTTATTTTTCAAAAAATAATTTACTATATTATGCAACTTTACAGAAATACGTCGAATCACGCGTGGTAGGGATAAGAAAAAGATGGCGCGTAACGTTAAAATGTCACGCGTAACGAAAAAATGTTACACTAATTTTTTTTCCAACCCCGATAAAGAAGTTTCACTTCAAAAATATCGTGTACTGTTGCCTAACTCTATCATGTAAAATGCAAATTATATTTTATTCACTTTTCATATGAATGCTACGATAAATTTAAATATAAAATGATAATTTCAGAACGGTATTACCGCTTTGGAAGACTGCGTGAAACCGGTTTTGGTGATTTCACACAACGCGTGCGTTGGTGCTGGCGTCGATCTTATAACAGCCGCTGATATGAGGTAGAAATAATAATAAGTAATATACAGTGTGGAAATTTTCGATGGACCCTGGAGGGAAAGTACCTGAAATAGTGAAGATAGAAAATTTTGCCGAAAGGAAACATTGCTTTATTTTTAAAAAGAAATAGAACTGCATTCAAGGATTTTTAAAAATTCACTTGGTTCGAATTTTAGTATTTTTATTTCAATTTTAGTTAGTTCGATTCCCGGTTGAAGCAAGAAATTGTTCAAAAATCTTTGACTGCAGTTCTATTTCTTTTTAAAAATAAAGGAATGTTTCCATTCAGCAAAATTTTCTATCTTCAGTATTTCACACTGTATATTATACAATTAGTTTTTAATGAAAAAGATAAAATGTAAGTTTAATAAAATTTGATGTTCTTTACAAATTATTAGGCCAAAGAGAAAACATAGGCTGTTTTTCTTCTTGAAAATAAATGTGGTAACTATAGGGTTTTAGTTTTATAGCATTAAAATTTAAAATGCTTAGTTATTAATTTGAAAAAATGTTAGAAAAAAAAAGCTACGATTTTTCATATCTTTAATAATATTTTTCCAGGTATTGCACACAAGATGCCTGGTTCCAAGTGAAAGAAGTAGATTTAGGTTTAGCCGCTGATGTAGGCACTCTACAGAGATTGCCTAAGGTAAGGATTGATAAATTGACAGACAGACTGACTGACAAACTATTTTTATATATGATTTAGTGTTATGTTTAAATTATATTATAGGTAGTTATAGATTTTTATAGACAGATTATCTATTATGTTGCTTTAGATGCCCATTTATCTTCTAAGATCGTCGTCGTCAACTATATTTATAATTAAATCGGTTTACTATAATAAATAATAATACACGTATCATTTCACATAGTAAAACTATACAATCCTACTAATATTATAAATGCGAAAGTTTGTGAGGATGGATGTGTATGTGTGTGTTTGTGTTGTTGCTCTTTCACGCAAATACTACTGAACCGATTACAATAAAATTGAGCACACATATAGAGGGTAACTTGGATTAACACATAGGGTAGGTTTTATCCTGGAAATTCCACGGGAACGGGAACTATGCGGGTTTTTCTTAGAAAACGCGGCGGGCGAAGCCGCGGGCGGAAAGCTAGCTTTCATACATACTCTTATAATATACATACTCTTGTTCCAATACTACACGCCGATACAGCTTTAAGTCACATCTAATTCTATATATCTAGTATGTAATATTTGAAATTCGAATTTGATTGATTTGATTTGAATTCCAGGTAATAGGTAATACATCAATAGCAAGAGAACTATGCTTCACAGCTAGAAAATTACAAGCTAAAGAAGCATTGGAAATTGGTCTAGTTAGTAAGATATTCCCAGATCAAGATACGTAAGTTTAAAATTTATTTAAAAAGTATTACAATTTTTACAAATATTGTAAGTAAAGTCTTATGAAATACACAAAAGTAGAATAAATCCCGCCTCATGAAATATTTTTTTCTGTGAAAATTTGTTTTTGTAAAACTCGTATTCAATGTTGTTCAGTATTAAAATATTGCATAGAATATTTTCGTATGCACACAGAACAAGGAAAGAATGCTCTACACCTGTTTACACTAAAAGAATTTGAAAGACGATTGTAGTTAAAATGAGCATTCGCTCGTTTGATGTAAATGCACCCTTAGACAGATCTTCATTATAATCATTTTCAATATTAAATCTGATTTTGTGTTTTTTATGAGATCGGTAATAATGTCTATTTTTTAAACTTACAGCGCAATAAAAGAAGTATTAGAAATCGCGGAAACAATAGCTAAGAAAAGTCCCATAGCTGTTCAAAATACAAAAATATGCATGGTGTATTCACAGAGCAGGCCTACTAAGGATGGATTGAATCATATTGTAAGTTTTTTTATATATTTTTGAAGTGGAACTAGTTGAGAGTAAAATTTCAAGGTGGCGTCACGTCATGGAGTAAGGCAACGATTGTGGTTAATATGAATTTTGACAAAAAAAATATTAATAAGATTTTTTTGAAGTAAAACTTCTTTAGGCGCGTTGAGAGTAAATTTCAAGATCGCGTCATGGAAATACCGTCACGTCATGGAGTAAGGCGACGATTTTGATAACTTTGAATCTTGCCAAAGTCTGACACGTATGCTGGGCACACACGCTCTTTTTTATAGGGAAATAAAAATCGAATCATTAATATAAATGGAAAATAGTAAAGGTATATGGCATTTTAGTGGTTTGATAATAGGAATGAAATAAACAAAATACTGTTTTATTAGAAATATCAAATAAGGTAATACATTTTTAGCAAGCAAAATGTTGTTGCTGTTTTACGTTGTGATAAAAATGTTAACTGACTCAAAGAAAAAGAAATAAATACTTAAATATAAACTTTTATTATTTACAATTTTCCCAACAAAGGCCATATTTTTATAGTCATATACAGGGTGGAATATTTCCATGGGTCTTGCAGGAAAAGTACTGAAAACACTGGATTAAAGTAAATTTTTCTGAAAGCAAATCTTCCTTTATATTCCATTTCTTTATGTGCAGTTATATTTCTTAATTAAAATAATCATAATTAACATTAATTGGTGTCTCCAGTATTTCAAGTACTTTCCTACAAGGCCCATTTAAACCACTCTGTATATTGTACTAGCTGCTCCGCGCGGTTTCACTCCCGTGGCTCCACTCCTGTTGGTCTTAGCGTGATGATATATAGCCTATAACCTTCATCGATAAATGGGCTATCTAACACCGAAAGAATTTTTCAAATCGGACCAGTAGTTCCTGAGATTAGCGCGTTCAAACAAACAAACTTCAGCTTTATAATATTAGTATAGATTAAATATAATTTTATAATATATTTGTTTATTTATTCCAGAAATTAGTGAACCAATTGGCTCTGCAAAGTGAAGATTTACGTAAGGCAGCTTTAGCTCAAGCAACGAAGACTGAAACTGAATTTGAAAATCTGTAAATAAATAAAACAAATAAAAAAAAAATACGTGTGGCACTCAAAGACTGCCGCGGTAAAGCTATTGCATGCTATGCTTTCAAGCCACACCTCCGCGCCCGTCGGAGTGGGGAGCGTGAGGCTTTTTCGTTACGGAATTTCTCGATTCGGTCCCCGCGCTCAAGGCCCGCGATAGAAGCTATGCAATAGCTTAAAAATACGTGAGGCACTCGAGGACTGCCGCGGTAAAGCTATTGCATAGCATCACATCGCTGTGCCGGTTGAAGTGGGGGGTGTTAGGTTTTTTCGTTACGGAATTTTTACATTCGGTCGCCGCGCTCAAAGTCTGAGATAAAGGCTATGCAATAGCTTAAAAAATAATATTGAACTAAGTGGTCATACAAAAACGATACCTTTAGATAGAATTTAGAAGTTTTCATAAAAAAATATATATTTTCCGTACTTTATTCATTGTCGTGTTTATAAAATCCTTTCAGAGAGGCTTTCCGATTCACACAATATAATAAAATAATTAATACATTTAATTTTTTTGTATTAACTCTTTGCATCTATAGAATAATTATTATTATTTATTTAGAATATACAGTTATTTAGTCGAAAAATTACCTTTCTGGCGTTGTTTATGCGTCCCTTTTTGTGTGACTACTTAAAAAATATTTGGGAGTTATATTTATAATAGTAAAATGGGGAAAAATGCCGTCGTAAAGTATTTTTGTATCTAGTAGTTACACATGTTATGTGTGTTTGTAAGTCTTTACCATTGAAATGGCTGAGCTTAAAAGTATAAAAACCTTGTTTTTTAGATTTAGATTAGATGTGTAATACAATAAACTTATACAATTGTGAATTTTTTTTATACCTTTTATACTTATAGGGTATTTTTAAACTTTTAAAGATATTGGCTAACTTTAAAAATTGTTCAATTTGCAAAAAAATACATTTTAATACAGCGCCATCTAGTTTAAAAATGTGGAGATTTTTTTAAAAGAGAAAATATACCCTACAGAGATTTAATAATTATTTTTTATCGAATTAACATTATAGTGCCGCACTGTATATATTATGTATTAAATCATAAGTCTTAACTTGTTATATTTTATATATTGTCATCTCTACAATGTTTCGGGAACCAAATAAAACACAAGTGTAACAAGTTTTTTTTTATTTATTATTCCTGTTTTTGTTTTTTGAAGTTATTCGTTTAAAGATATTACAAAGCATAGCAAATACAGTCAACGATGAACTTTAATTTTGTTAAATTAGTATGTAATATATTTTAATTAAATGCCGCTTTAGAATTAGTAATTACTATATTAGTAAATCCATCTTCTACAAAGTAAATAAAATCTTTCAAATACGCAAAATCACATCATTATCGGTCCATCCGTTTTTGATGTTGTTTGATATAAAACTTTCAGCTTCAAAGCCGTAACTTGAAATTGAAATTTTTTAATTACTTATTTAATGTAATATTAGATTAGTATTTTGTTGTAAGAGAGATGTATACAAAAGTGTTATTTAATAAAGAAAAATTTGTTCTATTGTATTTTATATCAATAAATATTTAATAAAGACGATGTTCTAGTATTTCTTTATAACATTTACTAATGGCATATTTATATAAGAAAGATAACACAAAATATAATAAATAGAGAACTTGAATTTTTAAGTTAATTAACTATAACAAAGGTGTTAATTGAATAAGTAATCATTTGAAAAATATTCTTAAAGAAACAGCTTTACGAGAAAAATAATTATTGAACGCTGAAATTCCTAGCACAAAAAATTTAACAAAAATTACGAATTCAAATTTCGAATTTCGAGCGATCAATTGCAATGACGTCATACTGAAACTACGTCACTGACTAACAAAGAAAATCAGGTAACCTACATTATGGAGGCTTGCATTACATGACCTGCCCGAATATAGAACATCTATTTTTAGAAGCTTGGGGGCCCGTTGCATACCCGCCCGTGAATCGTGCAACTGACCTGCAATTGGGGCACACTGCAATGATTTGACCTATTTATTTTTCAATGGTGCGCTGTATGAACGGAATGGAGGGGCCCATTGCGAACCTGCGTTTCATTCAGTAACCGTCGAAGCCTCCAAAGCGATCTGACCTACATAGCGCATCGCTCCCTACCGGTGTAAATACGTTCCGCGATCTTTATACACATATGTGCTTATATTTTAAGGGAATTATAGTATAAATATTATTTGAATTCCCTTAAATTAAAATAATTTAAAAATACGGTTTTATTTTAAACGCAGTGTCAAATAATTTTAAAATGCCGCGGTTCAGTGAACCTACTTTCTGAAACTACGTCATTGGTTAATCGCGAGATTCTGCGCTCTGGTTGGTCGAAATAGCAGGCGTGTTGAAATCTACCAATCGCGTAGCTGTAGTCGGGATACAGCACGATTCCCGCGCCACCTGTCGCTCGAGCACGCCGGTTTCATTGAAAACCCGCCCGGACTGTTATTGACGCGCACGCGTATTAAGGCCCAACAAAGGGCCGAAATAAGAACGGTTCGCAAGTGAATCTGATGTATTTATGTTATAAAAATGGTGAAATCTGTGAAGTGGCGAGTAGAAATTAGGATATTCGACGTGTCGAATCATGACCGAGGCATCTGAAAAGTAAGTGTCGTCCGCAATGTCCAGTTTTTCGTCGTACAAGTCGCGCCCTGCGATGTAGGTAGGGCCCTTCCCCGGCCATTTTACGACCTAAGCATAGATGATTTATGATTTTCATCTATATCAGAGGCTCATTGATATCATAGCTAGGCTTTATTGGAGCTTTTAAAGCAGGTATAAGTGAAAGCGTATGTGAAACATGAATGTTTGACCGCCGCCCTTTGGTCACCCTGCGATGTATAGCTATATTCTATAATCAATGACTGGTGGTTCATTCATTGTTATGTAGGTAGCAGTTCGGGGTCGTTTGAAGCTAGCTCGAATGAAACTGTTTTTGAATGAATTATCTTTGCTACGTATTAATTGCGTTGTTATGAGCTTGAAAGCTGATTTTCCGCGAAACTAGTTTTTGCAATATGTACCTACCCAGACGATATTTAAAAACTGACGTTCGTAATTATATTATTCAAATTATTTTTTCCTGTATTAAATATACAATTTAATACAAATACAACATTAATTTAATTATTATTCAATTTAGATTTACGTGTTTAAAAGGCTCAATTTAATTAAAAATTACCTATTGACCTTCTATTGACAATAATTTTTTTTCGCACTTGATCAATACCTCGCTTTTAATAGCTTTTTATTTAATACGTAAAAAGGTCGTATGTCAATAATTACAATCACCAGTTCACTATGTACAAAACGTTTTTCATTTTGACACACAATTTAACTAACTAGGATGTTACTGGTATAAAAATTAGCTGTTCCAATAATCCATCAGGCCCCGGAATCACAGACACAATAGAAAATCTATTGTGTCGCGGTCGGATCTGGCCGCTCGGTGGTTGAGAGGATAATGATTTTTAAACACATTCCTTCCATGCACTTCATAAGAAACCATAATTCTTTTGTTCTTTTACTAACTACCTGAACCTATAATGGGAAAAGGTAACCAGGTAACTAGACCAAATAACAAGAATCCTAAGAGATACATAATAGTATAAAAAAAACAGTTAATCTGCCATTCACAAATTGTATTTCTACACTAAAAGATGATTGTACTGTTATTTTTGATAAGAAATTGCTATTTGCATTTCATAGGATTAACAGAAGTCTGTGAATCTGTATTTACACTTTTTAAAGCCATCTATTGAAATTTCATTCAAAATTTATTGCTAAGAAAACAATGTATACGTCTAGATTCAGATTCAACTCAAATGATATTTTTTGGCCCAATAAATATAAGAAAGAACTTGTATCTAGAAGTAGTGAGGAGTCTTGAGAGTGACATCTAGGCTACTTTTAAACACTGAAACATCACATTCCTACAATAATTTTCTTCTCATCTGTACTAATATTATAAAGCTGTTTGATTGAGAGAGTTTGTTTGTTTGAACACGCTAGTCTCAGGAACTACCGGTCCAATTTGAACAGTTTTAGAAAGCCCATTTATCGAGGAAGGCTATAAGCTATATATATCATCACACTACGACCTACCAGAGCGGAGCATTGCGGGTAAAACCGCGGGGCACAGCTAGTCTTTCATATAACTGTACCATATTTCTCTTATGTCTGCTGTTGTAACTTTTAACTTTGAGTATCTTATTTGTACATGGAATATCAAATATGCTAAATATAAAACATTTCGTGAGTTTAATATATTTTATTCCTGTGAAAACTTGACCATAATCTAACAGGATAAAAATTATTACAGCATATACCCTTCATCAGAAAAATCAATTCATAAAACAGATTTCAAAATCATCTGCACTACTAAGAAACAAGTTTTCACTTAGCTTTTAAAGTCCCAAAATACATAACAAATATTTCAAGAGAGTGTGTTGAGAAATGACTAAGCAACATGTAATTATTTAATCAGCCGAAACAGGAAGGATCAAATTGTCTCAGCCGTTGTAAGTTGAGCTGTGCTATGAGACAAAACTTCTTTAATCCCTCAGCCCCCGGAATCACAGACACAATAGAAAATCTATTGTGTCGTGGCCCGATCGGGCCGCTCGGTGGTCAAGGGGTTAAATTAGTTTTATCAAGGTTTTTGAATGAACTAGGCATGTATGTATCTGCAATTTACTATTTTGTATTACAAACTACTACTATATTACATATATAAAGTTAGAATTGTAAAATTACATTTTACACACAATTTGGTTTAAAAAAAATTAACTATATATAATACTAGGTTTTCGCCCGCGCAGTCAAAGAAAAACCCGCATAGTTCCCGTTCCCGTGGGATTTCCGGGATTGCGTCATTTTCCCGGGATAAAAAGTAGCCTATGTCCTTTCTCGGATATCAAAATATCTCCATACCAAATTTCATGAAAATTGGTTCAGTAGTTTAGGCGTGATTGAGTAACAGACAGACAGACAGAGTTACTTTCGCATTTATAATATTAATTAGTATGGATTATGTGAAAGCTAATGTTCATAAATTTATTTACCTATCCTGCTTTTATTTAAATAAATATATGTAATTTAAATTTTAAAATATTTGTACCTATGTAAGAAAAGTACACTATCTTTCTTTTGATTTGCATTGATAACTAAATGTGGGACCTTGGTTTCTAATTGAAAAATTGGTCAATGAATAATTCCTTAACATTCCATAACAAATCTTGATGTTTAGGTATAAATCCTTAGACATATAGACAGTAAAAAGAAAGTTGCAATTTGCAATAAACTCTATTTGGACAATCTTGCTCTTTTATACATTTTTGTCTTTGGCTGTAAACTGTAATGTGTTTTTCCATATTAGTATGATAATAACTAATAAGTAATGTGAAAGTCTGAATATCTATTATACCGTCACGAGCATAGCACCCATTTTGGATATTTTTAACCCATTGAGCCCCGAACGGCCAGATCCGGCCGCGACACAATAGATTTTCTATTGTGTTTGTGATTCCGGGGCCTGATGGATTAAGCTATTGCCACAGCTATTGCATAGCTTCTATCGCGGGCATTGAGCGCGGGGACCGAATCGAGAAATTCCGTAACGAAAAAACCTCACGCTCCCCACTCCGACGGGCTCGGAGGTGTGGCTTGAAGGCATGCTATGCAATAGCTTTACCGCGACAGTCCCCGAGTGCCACACGTCTTTTTCAGTACCTATTATCATTTCTTAAACAACCAAAAATCTTAACAGAATTCAAACTGACTGCAGGCATTCTTTACAAATCCTTATAAGACATAATCCTTATAAATTAATTAGTGAAGATTGCCAAACTAACAATATCCACATAATGCAATTAGGAATATTATTAGAAGTATATTTTCTTATTAAATGCCAGGTGTTGGTCAGTTTGACACAGTCTTCAATCTAATAATCTTAATACTATAGTTATAATTATAGTCCTTTCCACCTAAGATGATTTCTGTGACACATCGATTTTTGACACGTATAGAGATGTCTTTACTGAAATCATATCAATTGTTTCCGATAATCGATAATATTTTATATGGAAATGAAATCGATTTGAATAAAGTACCAAAATTTGTTTTTGCGGCATTTCGCCAACAATTAACTAAGGAAACTTAGCAAACAACAGCAACAAAAAGTCAACAATAACAATAATTAGTAACAATAACAGAATACCACGTAAAGTATCAATATAAAAATGCAACTTGTATACAAGGCTGACGCACTCGTACAGACGATTGACTCGATTGACAAACGATCACAAGATGGGCGCCGATTATATGATTTTCCAACTCTATGATTTTTCAACGATCCATTTCATGTACGCGAATTGCGTAGGTATTATATTTTTGTGTTATTTTATTTTATTTTTCATTATATTAAACTAAACAATACTGTTTTTGATTTATAAGTTTAAGATGTTTCATTTTTATATTTTTGGTAATAATGCCGCCATAAAATAAAAATATTATGCACTAAAATTATTTTGGCGTTTTAAACATAAAATACGTAATTCGGAACACGATGAAGTGTCACAGGAATCATCATAGGTGAAAAGGACTATAGTGCTTACAAGTTTGATTAAAAACTAAATCCTAGAATTCAAGTCAGATAATTTTTCTATTTTCTTGTGAATGTATTTTTAAGCTTTTATTGGAATCGGTGCAATATTGCTGAAATAAAATATGGAAGAGTAAGTAAGGTTTCTAAGAAAATATAATTAGAAATATCTAGAAATAAAAAATTACATTACAATTATTGTAGTGATAGTATTTATTTGAGTGATTTGTCATAATGAACCTTATAACTAAGCCTAATATTTACAATAGTACCTAAAAAAAATTGTTATTCTCACAAGCTTTCAAAGCTCTGAGCAAAGAAGCTTTAAAAAAGCTTTTAAATAGTTAAATGATATTGTAATTTATTGTCATATGATATCTTTATCTAACCTAGGCTTTTGGTTGTTTAGTAGTAAAGTACCAATCTCTCTATCAAGCAAAGTACAGTACTCCAAAATTAATAATGCGCATGCAAATCTTCGCTAATTGTCGTATTTCCGAAAACACTCGAATCATTGATTCGTAAGAGCCCTAAAAATGCACTTGCATTTTACACCTTGTTTAAAAGAAATAGAAGTCAATTCACGTTCATACACAATCAAAAACAAATCGGGCGGTAGGTGACGGTAGCCTGTCAGTCAAAGAACTGAAAAATCCGTCAGTCGTCTTTAAATATTGGTGGTGACTGCACGTGTTCTCTCTGTGTGGAATTATATAGAGCTGCTATTACATACCCTTCTTGGGTTTGTTTTTAAAGGTGAATTGAATTAATCGATGAAATGATTTACACAGGTGATGGCAATAGGGAAAGTGAAAATGAAGAAGAGATGTATCTAAAATCTCAGAAATAAAGATAATCCCTGATTTTGATTGTTTTTATTTTGATTTTTTTGTAAATGTCATAATATTGAAGAATGATCAGTACTGTAAATACTTTTGAACTGAGATTTTAATGATTAGATTTATATGGTTTAAATCTAAACCTGTGTTTGAAAACCATATTTTATACAATATAAATTTTGTGTTATTTTAACCTTCTTTTCTTCCATCATTACACCAGCTTCAGTAAGACACTTTAAAAAGTACTATAAAATTTTCCAAGTAAATCAATCCAACAAAGATATAGGTATTCGCAATCGTGGGGTTATCCTCGCTATTTACTTACAAGGAATTATCGAAACAAAATCGTTACAAATCAATATTAATCTCTTTTAGCACAAAACACATAATTTTACTAAACTATGCATGAAGAAAATGCATTAAACCACTCTATATAGATACCTATCGTCTTCGGACGCTCCGGGAATATGACAGTTGCCGAACAGTGACGAAGATTTCTATGCGCATTATTACTTTTGGAGTACTGTATTGAAGTTTATTTACAAATTACAAAGAACTATCTATAGTGTTTTTCAATGTGATTTTGCTAAAACTATGGTGGTATCAGGTTGAATAACAATGCTAATCCAAGGACTAAAGTATATGAAGATTGAATTAGACAATGCATGACGCAGACCTACGTACCTGCTATGTCACCACTTACCATTTAGGTTTAAGGACCTTAACATTTCAATTGGAAGCCAATTTTGATTTTGATTATAAATCGCTTATTTAGTTCTTGTGTAATACGGATTACCTTAATTTCGTAATGGTTGTATGGTTTTCGTATAAATTGAGAAATTCGTTTTTTTTTAATGTACCAAGCTGAGGTACCAAGTAAATTAAATAGTATAGTCATCATATTATAATACTCATGAATAGCGCCAAAGTTTAAAGAATGTATGTTTGTTATTCATTCACTCAAAACCGATCTGCTTGAAATTCGTTACACAAATACAGTCTAGATCAGCACACAGGCAACCTTTCAATCGTGTACTACGCGAGTAATGCCGCAGGCTCTTGCTAGATACATAGTTGCTTCTAAACTTTTATATATCTCAAATCAAATCAACTGTATTTGTGGTTCTTACATAAGTTCACAACTGCCATTCATTCATTCATCTTTACAAAGTGGCGTAACGCGTTGTTTATATTTATAGGAAAGATAATTTTTGATCAGAATTGAACTTTTGATAAAAATCGTAGTGGTCACAGCAAGATCTATATAACGCAGTTCATTAAAGAAACGAATCTTCAATGGCGGCGCTTATCATTCCCTCTCGCTTACACACGGCCGTACGGCATGCAAAAAAAATGGAAAAATAAAATCACTATAATGTATTTGATTTTCCCTATAATAGTTTTTATCATAAATTTACAATGACAATTATTATGCATTTGCGAAAGTAAATAATGTTTTATTGGAATTTGACAAAATATGTTCTTTGGGAAAAGTTGTTCAGTTTTATGGGCTCATTACAAATATTATGGGGATTTTGTTACATTCTGTATACGTAAATATGATAATTCATATAAATACACAAATACCACAACAAAAAAGTTTGTCAACAAACAATTTGAAATAATTAATAAAATAATTATCCATTTACGTTATTTTTATTTTCTTTTTTGCTGACCCTACCATACGTCAGTGTCAGCTTTGGCCGCCATTGAAGATTCGTTTCTTTATTGAAACGCAATATACCACGAAATTTGTTTCGTGGACCACATGCTATTCGTCGCACATGATGAATACCTATACTATCTATGGAACTATTTCTATATCAGTTTTTCCTTTTCTTTTTCCTCTTTGTGTTTGTAATTTTTTTGTCTCTTTCCTCCCGCGTGTCTGCGCGCTAACGTTGTATCGCGACGCACGACGCACGCACGATCTTTTCAGCATAATTTTTTCAATGACAGATTTCCATGCTGATATTTTTTTCTCTTTTTATTAAACTATTAGTTACGTTTCTTAAATTGTGGCAAAACTTGGAAAATTCAAATTATATTTTGGTTGTTTCGCAGTGTCTGCGTGGTGCGTGTCCGCGCGCAGGTGATGTGTCGCGACGAGGGCACGGGCGGGTGGGTCGCGCTGAGCGGCGGCGGGCTCGCCGACGTGATGGTCGGCCGCCGGGAGGGGAGATTTGTTACTGGTTAGTGTGGAAAAATTGTAAAGATTAGAAGAACACACGTCAGAAGTGAAACTTCTTTGGCAAAATTCAAAGATACCAAAATCGTATTCCATTTGTCATGTAGCCTTATTCCATGGCGTGACGGCATGGACATGATGCGACATTGACATTGAAAATTTTCTCTCAACGCGCCTAAAGATGTTTCATTTCCATATTGCAATATATAGTTTTTCTTTTATGATGCATACTGCTGTTTTTTACTATGTCTATCTTTAACACACACACACAAACATTGTGTTAAAAGTTTTACTTTTTGTTTGATATATGTGTTCTTTTCTTCACACAATCTCACGCAAACTGTGCTTAACATTTTCGCTAATCTTTTTAACTTTTCGTGCTTCTCTTTAAACTATACACACAAATCGTGTTATACGTATTCGTTTTTCTCCATTTTTTTTCGGTTGTGTAGTTTTGACTCTATCTCAAACCCTTTCTCTAGTATAATTATATATGTGTATACATAAATCACACAAAACTAATTTGTTTATCAAGAGTCGTCTTCTCCCCTGGCAGGCGGCCAGGCGGCGAGCGGGAGCAGCGACACAACATCGGCGTCGGGCGCGGCACCCGTGCTGCCCTACGAGTATTATATACACGGGAAACGGATTAGCGATAATACGGTAAGTAAAAAAAAAATTGGCAAAAAAGCAAAAAAAAAATTGTTAAATTGTCGGGTACCCTCATTTTTTGTCAGTTGGAAAAAACATTAAAATTTGTCCAGTATCTTTAAAAAATATTTTTATAAGGACTTTTTAAGCTTATTGTTATTGTTTTTCCTTTTTTAATAATTGGGACAATTCAACTTAATAACTCAGGCCCCGGAATCACAGACACAATAGAAAATCTATTGTGTCGTGGACCGATCGGGCCGTTCGGGGCTCAATGGGTTAAATCATGGTATGAAATGCAAATAGTGTCATTTTCAATACTTGCTTTGTATGGCACAGCACAGATTACAAATTAGTAAAATAAAACGTCATAATTCCACAAAAAGCTATCCTCATAAATCGCCTAAAAGGTTGTCAAAAATGTCCGATTGAAGTTATATCATTCATTGAAATTATCGCCTTATGTCGTAGCAGTAATGTTCAAAATCTATTGCATCGCGCATTAGAAAACTGCCTAATACATGTTGTAGAGTTTTGCCTCAGACAATTTTTGAGCATGATTATAAGTCTAAATGTTTATTGGCACAAAAAACATTCCAGGTGGTCCTCGAATGCACGATCCAAAAGGACTTCCAGTACCACAAGGTGATGCCAACCTTCCACCATTGGCTCACTGAGGAGAAGCGTTTCGGTCTAACGTTCCAAACGGCGGCCGACGCGCGAGCGTTCGACCGCGGCGTTCGGACCGCGCTTGAGGAACTGTTAGACGGTAAGCTGGGGGACTGGGTGCTAGTGACTTGCGCAAGTGGTGGGGGCGGGTGACTTGCGCAAGTGACTTATGCGGGTGGCAAGTATAAGTAACTTGCATAGGTGACTTGCGCAAGTGACTTATGCGGGTGGCAAGTATAAGTAACTTGCATAGGTGACTTGCGCAAGTGACTTAGGCGGGTGACTTGCGCAAGCGGCGAATGTAGGTTACTTGCGGGTGGCGTGTGCAAGTAAGTTGTGCGAGTGGTGTGTGGAAGTGCATTGCGCTGGTGACTTTTGCAAGTCACTTATGAAAATGACATCCGTAGGTGACATGGGAAAATAGCACGCATGAATTATGTGTGAAAGTAAGGAAAGTTCCTATACAGTGAATCAGGACCAATGAAAGGAAGAAATGATTGAAAAATACTTAATATTTTTGTTACAGTTTTTCTAGTCATACTAATTAAATGCTAAAAACACTATAGAGTTTTGTTGCCGCTAATATCAACCTGCTACTAACTGAATATAAAAAATGTTTTGGGTTTTATCACTTAAAATGTATTGCTGAAAGTCTATAGTAACATAACAGAATAATAATTTGATAGCTTAATAATTGTAGTTTTCAAATAAATCTAAATTTGATCCTTCGAGCCAGATTTGTTGTCGATAAATGGTTATAAATCAGGCTCGAACCGAATTTAAACGGGTAATGCATTAAAATGGCAACGCTAAACGCTTAGACGTGAACTAATTTATCTAATGTGCTTTCTTTTGCTTCCCTTCTACCGTATACTGGATTCCTACACGGTACGTATTTTTATTTATTTCATATCTATATTGTTTATAATGAAAAAATTGATTGCTATTTCTAAAACAACAAAAAATAACGTTTTGAAAAAATGTCGTCAAAATCAGTCTATCGTTTTCAGTTATTATAGCTTTAAATTGTGGCTATTTAATAAAAATAAGTGTCAGATTATATATATAAAAAATTTGCGTAAAATAGACAAAAAACTACAATAATTATGTTATTATTGACTGACCGGTTGGCTTGGTTGGTAGTGGCCCTGCCTTCCAAGCCAGAGGTTGTGGGTTCGATTCCCTCCCGGGGAAAATATTTGTGTGCTGAACATAGATGTTTGCTCTGTGTCTGGGTGTTATTTAAAATTATATATGTATGTTTATCAGCCATCTGGTTTGCATAACACAAGCGAAAGCTTAGTATGGGATCAGATCGTGCCGTGTGTGAAAATTGTCCTGAAATATTTATATTTATGTTATATTGCCACAGGTCTGGGTGGCTCGTGGCCCTCACACTATTCGTATAAACTGCGAAACCAAGAGCGGAAAGACGATGACGAAGAGAACAATATATTCGAAGTGAGTATATTTAATTATTTTACGTTTTGAATATAATTTCTTAGTTATATGGACTTTTGGTAAAAAATAGTATTAACTTCGTTACATTTATAGTACTTTATATATAAATTCTGCCCAAATTACTAGGATTGAAAATGGAACTTTTCGCTTGTACAAAAAATCAACGCAGTACTTTGTAAAAGGAAGAAACCATTTTTGGAGGTGAATATTTGCATTCACAATTAAAAGAAAATATTCAATCTCAACTTGCCAGGCACTTGATAAAACTAAAAAAAAATCAAACTTAAAAACATAAATAGATATTTCAGAAGCATTAACATAGGCCGGGAGATACTGACACAAAATATTGGGTCATTTGTAACAGTATGGCGGTTCTTCAGGGGTTGTCACTGCGTATACAAAAAAGAAAAATGATGGTGACGAATGACGCTTAAGTGCTTATAAATGTTTGAAATGTTCGAACCTGTGTCTTTCGCCGTACGGCGCTAATTCCTGACCTGACCTTAGCTTACCGCCAAAAACGCGTATTTTTTCTTTTTTAATTTCCTTCACACGAGAAAAAAATTACTTTCCGAGTCCGACTCGCACTTTGCCGGTTTTTTTTTCTTTTTATACATGAGATAAAATCTATTTCCAGTGCCTCAACCTGCCAACCGACTCGCGGTCCAGCTCGGAGAACTCCACAGCATCCCGGCGGCCACGAGATGATCTGCAGACGCCGATACTCTCCGCGATCACTCTGCCGCGGCATCCGCGCGGTTCGTGTAACAGCTATATCTACTTACTAGCTTACCGCCCGCGGCTTCGCCCGCTTTGACTTAAACCTTATAAATTATATATTAAAACCTTCCTCTTGAATAACTTTATCTATTAAAAAAAACTGCATCAAAATCCGTTGCGTAGTTTGAAAGATTTAAGCATACAAAGGGACATAGGGACAGAGAAAGTGACTTTGTTTTATACTATGTAGTGATACATATACTAATTGTAATTATACTACTAAGGGCCGATTTTTCAATGCTTGGATAAAACTTATCCGTCCAATAAATAATTACACGATAATATTAAAATGTCACGTAAACTGTCAAATACGGGCAATTAGAATACGTTTTTAAAATGGTAGTTTTATACATTATTCGACGAATAAGTTTTATCCAAGCATTGAAAAATCGGCCCTAATAATAATGTACTTTTATGACCAATTGGACAGGATGTATTGACTGACCGGTTGGCTTGGTTGGTAGTGACCCTGCCTTCCAAACCACTGGTCGTGGGTTCGATTCCCAGGGCAAATATTTGTGATGAACACAGATGTTTGCTCTGTGTCTGGGTGTTATTTATCTATATAAGTATTTATTTAAAAATTATATATACATATATGTACTAGCTGCGCTCCGCGGTTTCATCCGCGTGGCTCCGCTCCTGTTGGTCGTAGCGTGATGATATATTCTATAGCCTTCCTCGATAAATGGGCTATCTAACACTAAAAGAATTTTACAAAACGTACTGAACAGAACTTAAATTGAACTACATAATAGAAAAAAAGAATGAAGCTGATTGAAATTTCTAAAATAGAATTTGCAGATAAATTAAACAATTTCCTATTAATAAATATTAAATACCTAATTAATAATTTAAAATTAATATTTCAGAATCGCTAAAACAGTACGAGACTCAATTCGCGGAGAAATCGATAGAGGACGATCCAGATCGCTGTCCGTATGTGCAACTGTCTGCTGTAAGTTTATTTATATATTAATTATTTATTATTTAAGTATAGATATATACATTTTTTTCTATCAACAACAAAATACAATCAAAGTTTTGATGGGAAATCTATATATATAAAAGAAAGTCGTGTTAGTTACTCCACTTATAACTCAAGAACGGCTGAACCGATTTAGCTGAAAATTGGCAGGGAGGTAGTTTAGAGCCAGGAGAAGGACATAGGATACTTAATATGTACCACGGGCGTAGCCGGGGCGGACCACTAGTATATATATATATTATTAGTAAAAAAATGTTTGTTACATATCATTTCAATAAATAATAATTATGCAACTTTAAAAAGGATGAATCAATGTCACTATTTTATTTATAAACTCCATAATTGACTAGAATCTTTTGATTTAAGAATTTCTAGAATGACCAAAAATTATTCAATACATATTCACATAACATTTATCATGCACATAGGATATATTATCAAACATGAAGCTTAAAGAGATGATGTGATCTTCGTTATTACCACAATTGTAACAAATAATTGATTTGATTTGATTTGAAAGCCTGGAAGAAATCGCTGATAAGCTATAAGGTCACCTTATGTACTTTACATACAATCTGTATAAAAATATATTTTATGTTTTTTAATTTTAAATCGTGTGGTACAATAAATAGTTAAATAATCTATAATATAAAAATGAATCCCAAAATGTGTTGGTAAGCGCATAACTCGAGAACAGGTGGACCGATTTCGTTAATTCTTTTTTTATTATATTCCTTGAAGTACGAGGATGGTTTTTACGTAGAGAAAACGTAAATATGTACCACGGGCGAAGCCGGGGCGGACTGCTAGTAATAAAATAATATTATTTTATAGGTTCACGAGTACACGTATCCACAAGTGAGTCCGGGCGGCATCATTACATCAGAGAAATCATCGCCTAACACCAAGCCGGCTTTGTTGAAAAGGGATTCAGGTAAAAACTTACGAAATTATTCAATATATAATCTTATATATAAAATTCTCGTGTCACAATGTTAGTCTGCATACTCCTCCGAAACGGGTGGACCGATTCTCATGAAATTTTCTGTGCATATCGGGTAAGTCTGAGAATCGGCCAACATCTATTTTTCATATGTACCACGGGCGAAGCCGGGGCGGGCCGCTAGTCTATAATATAAAAATGAATCCCAAAATGTGTTGGTAAGCGCATAACTTGAGAACGGCTGAACCGATTTCGATAATTCTTTTTTTATTATATTCCTTGAAGTACGAGGATGGTTCTTATGTACAGAAAACGTAAATATGTACCACGGGCGAAGCCGGGGCGGACCGCTAGTTTATATATAAAGACTGAATTTATAATTAACTTTCAAACTTAAAATTTAAATCCTACTAATATTATAAATGCGAAAGTTTGTGAGGATGTGTGTGTGTGTGTGTGTGTGTTTGTTACTCTTTCACGCAAATACTGCTGAACCGATTACAATGAAATCTAGCACACATATAGAGGGTAACTTAGATTAACCACATAGGATAGGTTTCATCCCGGAAATCCCACGGGAACGGGAACTATGCGAGTTTTTCTTTCAAAACGCGGGCGAAGCCGCGGGCGGAAAGCTAGTCAAACATAATATTAACTAAAGTGTTTTAAACAAAGCGTGTAAGGAGCAACAAAAAATATTAATTTTAATCCAAAATAATGTAAAGATAAAATTGTACTGCGAAGTTTAAATTATAATATGCGTAATCAATAATATTTTAGTTGAATTTGATATTTTTGGTTTAATGGCATTCAAATGCTTTATAAATCCATACTATATAATATTATAAATGCGAAAGTAACTCTGTCTGTCTGTCTGTTACTCAATCACGCCTAAACTACAGAACCAATTTTCATGAAATTTGGTATGGAGATATTTTGATACCCGAGAAAGGACATAGGCTACTTTTTATCCCGGGAAAATGACGCAATCCCGGATATCCCACGGGAACGGGAACTATGCGGGTTTTTCTTTGACTGCGCGGGTGAAGCCGCGGGCGGAATCCTAGTATATACTATGCAAATTATTTTGTGAAAGGTGAACAACCCGAGACAATAAATCGAGACATGGCGTTCACCAAAAGTATTTTGGCCTGTTTTTGCTATAGAAGTCCGTATAAAATGGTTTCAAGTAAATGTCCTGCAGGAAAAAAGAATCTATAGAATGTAAATAAGTAAAATAAATAACTAAGAAGCCGTAAAAAAAAAACGAAACCGCAAACATTAAAAGTTTCTGAGAATCGACGGAATTTAAACGTACGGTCTACTTTATTTACATAACTATAGTAGTCTTATGCTTAAAACTGCAAACAGGAACAAAAAGTGCAAATTCAGTATTTTTAACCGACTTCAAAAAAAGGAGGAGGTTATCAATTCGGCCGGTATGTTTTTTTTTTTATGTATGTACACCGATTACTCCGAGGTTTCTGAACCGATTTACGTGATTCTTTTTTTGTTCGATGCGGGATGGTGTCGAATTGGTCCCATAAAAATTTTATTCGGATAGGCCCAGTAGTTTTTATTTTATAAGCATTTTTGTCTGATTTGTAAATGTTGCAAGTGCAAGTTTGAAGTCGGTTGTTTTTATCACTTGCTACTTCATTACAATAGGTGTGTAAAGCTGATCGATTTTACCCGATTCAGAATTGTTAGAACATCCTTGCTAACACGCTGAGAATAATAAGAATGGTGAGTCAGGTGATATCAGTTATTTCCTCAAATACATGGACTGTATGCTCATTGTTCAATCAATTTAACGCCTACTTATGCGAACGTGTATGCTTGAGATCGAAAACAAATATAAGTAGTGGGTATAAAGCAGTGGGTATTATCAAAGGACTGGTATGGGTGTATGATTGCCTTCTGTTGTGCCCCGAAATAGTAACCTCAAAGGAAATGTTTAGGCGGAAGCTCTTCCTAATATTGACAGACCAATTTAAATGTTTGTTTTTTAAACATATTTCGAAAGATGCCGATAACAAGTAATAACCCGTGTAAAGGTGTAAGGTGGGACGTGTCACGTGGTCCCTAACAAGTTTGTACCGCTTATTTAACGAGCATAAGCATTTCTCGTGTTCCTGATAAGTTTACAGGACAATGAATCATCAGATAATGATCGTCTATTTGCCTGGTAGTAAACATAAAGTGCATCTATATCATATTATAAAGTAATCTGGGTACTTCCCCCAGAAGGAAAACTGTATTCAATAACGCTGACAAAATTTTCAATACCTAATTTAAAAGTAACCTACCTAACTCCTATTCGAATTGTAGACTAGATAATCCCTACTAATATTATAAATGCGAAAGTAACTCTGTCTGTCTGTTTGTAATGCATCCTCTGCACTACTCGCGAAGTTGAACGAGGTTAGACGAATAGAATAATGTAGAGAGGCAGTTCGGCTTACTTCGGTTTAAAGAAGTTTACTTCGTCCAACTTTACCTCGCCTCGGCCGACTTCCGTTTGTTGTCGGTTTTTGCGCCCGAGTTACCTTTTAATTTTATTTTACCTTTTAATTATAAAAAGGGCACGAAGTTACCTTTTAATTTTATTTTACCTTTTAATTATAAAAAGGGCACGAAGTTACCTTTTAATTTTATTTTACCTTTTAATTATAAAAAGGGCACGAAGTTACCTTTTAATTTTATTTTACCTTTTAATTATAAAAAGGGCACGAAGTTACCTTTTAATTTTATTTTACCTTTTAATTGTAATTTTAATTGATTGTAAATTGTAATTTGTAATATTTAGCTATAATAACTTACTACTAACTTACATTTTATTGTTATGTTGATTGTGACAACTTATAATAGTGTTGCATTGTTTCGATTTAATTTTGATTTTTTGCTGATTTAATATCTGTTGCTCAATTTATTTTATAATTACTAACTTATTTAATTTTAGATGAATTTATTTATGTGCTGATATAATTTTCGAAATTTGTTTTGGACGTGCTTTATTTTGTAATTAGATACCTAGACACATTTTGTTTTTTGTTTTGCTGTATGTACTTATTTGTTATTGATTTTTTTTTAATAGTTTTAATTGCATGTAAATTTTTAATTTATTTTTGATTTTATTTAATTTGTCTGATTTTTTTTTCGTGTCGTGTAACTGTAAATGGAAGACACAGGCTCCTGAAAAACAGTTCTTACTATCTTAGGAGCCTGGGTCGCTCTAATTTGTAAAATGTTTTAAGTGGAATAAATGATTTATTTATTTATTTATTTATTTATTTACCCGAAGTGCGTTCTGAATATGAAAGAATGCGCTCCTCGCGAAGTTGAACGAGTGTGTAGTGTAGCACCGCGGACTTCGGCCGAGTACTTCGCCGAAGAACTTCGCGAGTAGTGTAGAGGAGGCATTACGCTTAACGCTTTCCCGCTTAAACCTCTCAACCGATTTTGATGAAATTTGGCACAGACAATCTTTTATTGCGAAATATATACCACGGGCGAAGCCGGGGCGGACAGCTAGTATTAAATATAAATTTATAAAGAATAGAAAAAATTCGATCACGAGGCGGGACTCGAACCCGCATCCTTTCGCGCCATTCCGGGGCGGATGCCTGACCAACTCGGCCACTCGTGACCCGCCAGAGCGATCGAATTTATTCTATTCTTTCAGTTTCATGTGTCTTAAGGGACACCGGGGCCATGATTTATCAAATTCAACAAAAAAAGTCGTGTTCCATCGTTACAATATTGTATTCACTGAAAAGTGTTTCATATTGGTTGAGATGGTTGTTAATCATCTCAATAGATGGCGCGCGGTGTGTCCCTTAGACACATAAAACTGAAAGAATAGAATAAATTCGATTGGTCTGGCGGGTCACGACCGGAATGGCGCGAAAGGATGCGGGTTCGAGTCCCGCCTCGTGATCGAGATTTTTATATTCTTTATAAATTTATAATAATTTAGTTGTTTAAAATTATAATTTATCAGCATATTTTTCATTTTTCATTCATTCATTCATTTCATTTACATATTTGTATTGTTTTAATAAGGTAAAATCACCAACAAGGTTTCCATCATCGTACAAAATATTTACAAGTAAAAGACTTGGTCTGGAAAGATTAGAATTTGTATTAAAATACAATACACTAGAATATATTAAATAATCTTCTTCTTATGTGTAAAATCATCGAAAATTAATGCCAAATAACAATTCCAGGATCTATAAAGAAATGCT
Source organism: Colias behrii (assembly GCA_029959065.1). Lineage (NCBI taxonomy): Eukaryota > Metazoa > Arthropoda > Insecta > Lepidoptera > Pieridae > Colias > Colias behrii. The sequence continues at coordinate 1,608,652 of JARWMC010000027.1, forward strand.
CGTACAGTGGACCGCCGCCGCTACCAGACAAGAAACCGGCCGAGACATACCAAGCTAGATTGAAATGCAGGTAAATATAACATCTATACTAAAATTATAATGCTGAAAAGTTTGTTTGTTTGAACGCGCTAATCTCCGGAACTACGGGGCCGATTTGAAAAATTTCAGTGTTAGCCCATTTATCGCTAATAATTTACAGTACTCCAATATTAATAATGAGCATGCAGATCTTCGCCAATTATCGTATTTCCAGAAACACCCGAATCACCCCGAATCATTGAATCGTAAGTGCCCTAAACAATGCACTTGCATCTTGCACCTTGTTCGAAAGAAATAGGAGTCAATTCAGAGTCATACACAATCGAAAACAATTCGGGCGGTAGGTGACGGGTAGCCTGTCAGTCAAAAAATTCAAAAATCCGTCAGTCGTCTTTATATATTAGTGGTTACCGCACGTATTATCTCTGGATGGAATTATATAGAGCTGCTGTTACATACCCTTCTTAGTTTTGTTTCAAAGTTGAATTTTCCGGTAAAATTATTATTTACACAGGTAGCAGATAGCAGTGGGGAAAGTGAAAGTTAATAAGAGCATAATGAAAGTTCTGATCATTCTACGATTTCAGAAATAGAGATAATCCCTGATTCTGTAAATCCTTTGGACTGAGATTTTAATGATTAGATTTCTACAATTTAAATGTAAACCAGTGTTTGAAAATATTTTTTTAAATATAAACTTTGTCTTATTTTAACCTTCCATACATCCATCATCATGCCAGCTTCAGTAAGACACTTTAATTGTTCTAAGTATAGAATTTTCCAAGTAAATCCATACAACAAATATATATTCGCAATCGTGTGGCTTATCCTCGCTATTAATTTACATTGAATTATCGAAACAAATTTCGTTACTTATCTCTTTTACCATAAAATCACAATAAAACTCATAATTCTAATAAACTATGCATGAAGAAAATACATTTAACCACTCTATATACATATCGTCTTCGGAGGCTCGGGGAATATGACAGTTGCCGAACAGTGACGAATTTTTCTATGCGCATTATCAGTTTGGGAGCAGAGGCGGCTCGCCCTAAGGAGCGCTGGTGCAGTGAACTCCCATAAATAATTATAATAAAATCATACTCCTTAGGTAATTTCATTATTAATATTAATTATTACTATTTAAAATCAATCGTAATCGTAAAAAACTACTGTCAATACCAATGAATATATCCATCATTCCATCATCCCATACACCTGTATAATACTGTATTATGTAACGCGCGAAGCGGAGCGCTCACGATTTCGCTCCAATGAAAAAAGATTTAGTACATTTCCTAATACGAAATCCAATAGGAGTGAAAGAGAAAGTTTGCCAGTGCCCTGCGCGTGAAATAGAAGATTTTCTATGGAAAAATAGCAAAATTCAGAATTCAAATCCAGAAAATGCAAAATAGCAAACGTTGCCGGTTCGTTCTTACCGCCCGGGCGCCCGTACTCAGGACAGCGATTGCGTGCGACGTTGCCACTCCTATATAAACAAACACTCGAGTCAACTTCAATGCACGCGCGCGAATGCAAATTCGGGAATTTTAAAATCATAAGATACGTGTTGAAATAGCCTGTAGTTATCAGTATTACTTGTGAGTGTTAAAATGAACAATTATAATGTGGCGTTCATTAGAAAGTGTGTTAAAACGGTACAAATTCGGCTTGAATTGAAAGCTAAGGGAACGCCACGGCCTGAACTTGACCTTACGGTTGAGACATATGATTTTTTAGAAAACTCAAAACTTAAAAACGAGCTAGTGGTTATTTACAGCAATTCCATAACGCTGATGGTGCGATAGCTTTACTGCAACACTTCATAGAGTTCAACCTGGAGTCAGTTTTTGTCGAAAGTATTAAATTATTAAAATTAATTTGTACAATACCGATGACCTCGGCCGAAAGTGAGCGCTGCTTTTCCACCTTAAATAAAGTGAAAACTTTTACGCGTAATAGCATGACACAGGACCGTTTAAATGCATTGTGCATGATATCAATAGAAAAACGACTGATTAATCAGATATCTGATTTTCACAAAAAAGTTATAGATATTTTTGCACACCAAAAAGAAAGACGTATGCATTTCCTTTATATGAAATTTTTTTAATAAATTGTACTGCTTTACACCATGTATTTTCAGTGTTTTATTTCAAGTGAACACCCATAAAATTTTGTCACGAGCCGCCTCTGTTTGGGAGTACTGTACAAGTCAAACTTAACTTTACTTTTTATAATCTATACTAATATTATAAAGCTGAAGAAAGAAAGAAGAGATTTGTTTCTTTGTTTGAACGCGCTGATCATGAACTACTGGTCCGATTTGAAAAATTCTTTCGGTGTTAGATAGCCCATTCACCGAGGAAGGTTATAGGTTATATATCATCAACCTAAGACCAACGGGCGCGGAGCAATGCGGGTGAAACCGCGGGGCACAGCTAGTAACATATATTTAACTAGCTTCCGCCCACGACTTTGTACGTGCATCCCCGTTTTTCCCCGTTCCCGCAAGAATTTCGGGAAATCCTTTCTTAGCGGATGCCTACATCCTAACATCTACCTGCATGCCAAATTTCAGCCCGATACGTCCAGTGGTTTGGGCTGTGCGTTGATCACTATATCAGTCACCTTTGAGTTTTATATATATTTAATTATTTAATTATATTTTCAGACATTGTCACGAATGGTACTTAGAGAGTGCGAACGGGAATGGCGCGTGTGAATATGCGCCTGATTGCTTCAAGTCTTGCATCGATCATGTCAGCTGTATTCAATGCGCTCAGGTAATTTATTTTAATCTCTATTTCCCTTGGTCACGACATCACGGGTGAACGGCTTGATCGATTTCGATAATTGAAGTGAAACTTCTTTATAGGGGTTGGAAAAAAATTTTGTGTAACATTTTTTCGTTACGTGTGACATTTTTCCGTTACGCGCCATCTTTTTCTTATCCCTACCACGCGTGATTCGACATATTTCTGTAAAGTTGCATATAGTAAATTATTTTTTGAAAAATAAGGTCATAAAGAAGTATCACTTCTTACGTGTGTACACTAGTACACGCACACATTTTTTTTTTTTAATTGACGTGTTCGTTATTCTCAGGAGATCTTATGGAAGAAATCCTCAATTTGCACCTGAAAATAAAAACATGCAAAGGTTAATAATGGCTATTTCAACTTCACGGGTTTGACAATTCTCGCTAAGACAGGACAATGTCTGTTGAGTACAGCTAGTCACTATATATAGAAAATAAAGTCCTCCGCTACGATTGTCCGTCTGTCTGTTAGCGATAAACTCAAAAACTATTGCACCAACTTGTTTTAATCAATAGACACCGTCGTTCAATAAATTATATCGAACATTTCTCTCACATTATGTAAAAGTAGAAAAAACTTTGGAGCACATCTTTGGGAAATCGAAAAAAAAAATGTATAATATACTTTTTTTTAATAGTGGGGAAATCTTCCAAAGATACCCACGGCCCCCGGGGAAGGAGCCGTGGGTTATGTCGGATTCTTACCGACTAAAACCCCACTGTGTTCCGTCGAGCCGCTTTAATGATGGGCCGCGGGTATTTGTTGGAATTCTTCCGCGACGTGTATAATATACTTATTCATTCACTAAATTTAGGAAATACTGCCAAAGTTATAACGGAAACTAAACAATGTAGCTTTTTGTGCCTGTCTTTCCTTTAACTTAATAGCTAGCGTATGATTAGTTACATACTACTTGCTACTTCGATATTGGCAGAAATTTACTTGCGCAAAGGTACTTGCTAAAAACATGGTGGCCCTTATTTTCTTTCCCATAATTATTTTACTATTTACGCTATCTTAATATCAATTTATTAAATAATTTTCTAACACTATTTTTTGTATAATTACAGTGTATGCTATACCACTGTATGTCGGACTCGGAGGGCGATTTCGCGATGCATCCCTGCGCCTGCGCACCGCCAGACGAAAACTGCACTAAACGGTACTAAATTGTATTATTTTTTACATAAATAGTGAAAAAATATGGCATTATTACTAGTGAATGGAATATTTTGAGTTTGGTAGAGTAGTTTCGATGTTTCATTGCAACAAAATTATAAATAAAAAATAAAAATTTTTCACTGATATTATTCGTAAAAATTTCTAATGTGTGTTGATTAACAAAATCTACCAATTTTTATATAAGGGAACAATTATTTTGTACTTACACTATGAAACTAGTATAGCATTATTAAAATATCATTTGTATTAGAATATGAGTTGAATTTGAAACTTCCTCATAAGATGTAGTTTCTAGAGAATCTTTAAATAAATTATATTTATAGTTTTCATAGTATTATTCCTTGTTTAACAATATACAGAATACAGAATTTTAAGGAAACACTTATCTATACTAATATTGTAAAGCTGAAGAGTTTTTTTGTTTGTTTGAACGCGCTAATCTCGGGGACTACTGGTCCGATTTGAAAAATTCTTTCGGTGTTAGATAGCTCATTTATCGAGGAAGGCTATGGGCTATATATCATCACGCTACGACCAACAGGAGTGGAGCCACGTGGGTGGAATTGAATTATTACCAACTAAATAAAATTTCAAAGCTTTATAAAACATTCTTTCTTTGCTTAAAAAAATAACTAAATTTAATTTAATTCCAGCTGGATCGGCATAACCCTCCTCAGCCTGATAGTACCGTGCCTCTGGTGTTACCTGCCTCTCCGCTGTGTGCACCGAGCTGCCCGATCAGCCCGAGTGGCTGGGGGGCCACACGCTCCCATGAGGAAATAGTGCACCAGTAGAGACGGGGTGGGACGGTGGGAGAACGATGAAAATGTAGTAAAATAAACAAAAAGATGGTTTAATAGCTTGGAAAATTGGATTTACGGTGGAAGAACGATGAAAATATAGTAAAATACCCAAGAAGATGGTTTAATAGCTCGAAGAAGATGGTTTAATAGCTTGAAAAATTGTAAAATACTTAAAAAGATGGTTTAATAGCTTGAAAAATTGTAAAATACACAAGAAAATGGTTTAATAGCTCGAAGAAGGTGGTTTAATAGCTTGGAAAATTTAAAAGATATGGTGGAAGAATGATGAAAACATAGTAAAGTACGCAAGATGATGGTTTAATAGCTTGAAAAATTGTAAAATACACAAGAAGATGGTTTAATAGCTTGAAAAATTGTAAAATGCATAAGAAGATGGTTTAATAGCTTGGAAAATTGGATTTTTAAAGATACAGTGAAAACATAGTAAAGTATCTAACAAGATGGTTTATTAGCTCGAAAACATTGTAAAACACCCAAGGAGATGGTTTAATAGCTTGAAAAATTGGATTTACGATGGAAAAAACTATGAAAAGATGGAAATATTTGGAAGGCAAAAATTCTATTTTTGTGAGTGTATAGTGTAGTATATACGATGTGGTTGATGGTCTTTAAAGATACTTTGCTATATGGCGTGTTCACAATAATGGAAATATAGTAAAATACCCAAGAAGATGGTTTAATAGCTTGAAAAATGGATTTTGGATAAAGATAGCGGAGATGAAGATATTTATCAGTGTAAGGAAGCTTCTGGATGATCTTGAAGATACTTGCTTCTGTAGTATGCCGAACAACTTATTCAGCCATATACAGTATACACCTTAGTAGTCTGGTGTTAGACCTTTAAAGATGGGATTTTTGTGTGTGAATAGTGACAAGTGTAGCGAGTTTATTGTATGAAAAATATGCTTATGGAATATCATTGATAATGGCGTCTTTTTGAAAAGAAGCAAGAGGTTGATCTTTGAAGATGGAATTGACACCTGTCTGTATGTTCTTTGCACCAAGCATCTCGTTCAAACAAGATGTCTTTAACTGAAATATTTATCAAAAATAATATATAATTGGTAGGGAGGAATATATTTGATGAAATTTTGGATTAAAATATGTAGATTGATGTGGAATAGCAAGAAATTGATGTTTGCAAAATGGAGACATATTGAAATGATGGATAAATCCAAATTAAATTTGTATAGACATACAGATAGTATGACAAGAATTATATGTGTAATAATTTCTCAATAATTACATAGTTTTGAAGTTGAGTTTTTGTATGTTTCAAAAGGCAGTAATTTGTAGCATTGATTGTCGAAGTAAGAGTACAGAGCTAATTTTGAAATGGTTGCACCGATATTCATATTATACTATTTATTAGATGTCTTATGGGATATAAGGAATATATTTTCCGCAAAATAATATATATGTATATTCAACGATAGATATTTTGCTAAAGTATACAAGCAAGACATTAATATGTCAAAGAGAGGATCGGAGTTGAAAGTATGGACTTTAAAAGTGTGTGGAAACGATAAGTGTATATAAGTTGAGTGTAAAAGTGGAAATTGGACTGGAGCATAAATAAAATCGTGTTGTTTCCTTCTAACATACATGATTGTACTGTGCTAGAGTGGGACGCAGTGATTTATCGACAAAAACGTATGGACTACAGTTTGGTAAATTTTAATGTCTTGTTTGTAAATTTTATGTGTAAAAGCAACGATTTGTCAATAGCATAGTTAATTGTTGTGAACAAAAATGGATTTATAAATTTAATTTTAATGAAAATTCAATATATAACAGTTAATGTGTTATAGATTTATCATGTTCTATGGGTTGTTGTTTGAATAAAAATATATATAATTGAAGTAAATGATCAGTTACATAGTGATTATATATTAATATACTATATGTATGTGTAACACAAAACAAAATATTTACAAATAAGGTAATATATGAAGAATAGATTTTATTCTATACGTAATTTGTTCTTAAGTTTCCTTCTGTATATTATATTTTAACAAAAACGTACAAATCTCTATAATGTCCATGTTCAAAATATAAAACAGAAATATATTGAAAATCTTCAAAATATCTTTTGTAGCATTTCTGCATTATTCGAATTAATGACAGCAAATGTCAAAATGGAAAATGGCGGCAAAATTTTGCCGCTCAATTTATTCATATTAAAAATTATATTTATACTGTATAATACAAAACAATACAAACATAACACAAATTTTCATTTTAAAAATGTATTTTAACACAATGAGTTTAAATTCTTTTTAAATTTTATATGTGTATTTTTGGATGTGGCAACTTAAGGCTAAGTATTAATTATAGTGTTGCCACTTAGCGTAAGGTGTATGTCGAATTGTCAAAGCACATTTATGTATTTTTATTATGGTTGATATCAAAATTATCTAAAATGGATGATTTTGTAGGTGTAAAAACCGCGTGTTTAATATTTCGTCTTCCACTTTTGTGTTTATCAATGCAACTTACCGCGTTTATTTTAATAATTACGCGCTTGTCGTTAAAATTTATTCGATGTTATTGAAAATGTTGAGTATGTCACTACGTTATTTCTGATAATTCTATAAAAACATTCAAAATGACTGAAATTGACCAATCACAGAGCTATATTTATCTATATACTCTCTGATTGGTCAGAATTAGTCATTTAGAATGTTACTTTTGAATAAAACGAAAATCATGCTGTCTCATTTTAATGTATTTGTATCTTTTAGGTAAAGCGAGATAGCATGATTCTTGTTTATTCATATTGGATTCTACAAATATTCAACATATTTTTCATGTTATTTATTAACTTTGCGTTGGTCTAACACATCACGTTTTTAATAAACTAATTTTTCTTTGAAATAATTTTTAAATTCGAAGTTAGACTAATTTAAATCATTCTCTCTTTTTAATTTTAATGGTATTACGGGTAGAAACGTTACCTAGCATTTTGATCTTTTCCATTTTGAAATTATATTTTTTAATAATTAATAATGATAAAGTGAAATAATCGTAATGTCACTGGTAACTTAGATATTGTAATGTGTTAAAAATACACATTAAGGATTATTCTAGTTGTTAATTAAATCTTTGAATCTGATCTAGTCTTGAATTCGAAGTTAATCAGTATTTTTTACTTCAGTTAAAAAATTGACCAATTGTATTTTTTCTAAAAGCACGAAACCGTTTGTGGTTCGGTTGGGTTCGCGCGCTCGCTACAAAAACATAAAAAAAATAATAAAATTTTGCTAAAAAAAAATATGAAAACCCTCGTGTTTTGCGAGAGTGGGCTCACTCGTGGAACATTCCGGATTTCGTATTTCGGTCGCTGTTGTAATTTTCGAATTAAAACAGCGATGACAGGATCTAACATATTGAATCTGCGAAATAAAGCTTCCCATTCACGGACCGCCAGCGCGCTTAACCAACCATTCAAATAACCTCAAACCCCTTCGTCCGTTATTTCCATTATATTTGAATTATTCGTAATTAATAAGTAACGTAAGTGTTAATGTAAGAAAGTGTATTTTAAATGTTTTTTAATTAACAAACGCATGTTTAAATCTGTTTCGAACCTTAATATGATATAAAGAGACTTTTATTTGTAGAATAAGCATAAATTATTATGAGTGTTTAGTGTCTACATGTATTGTAAGTGTCAGATTAAAATATTATAAACCAAAGTTTATGTCTGATGTTGGTGAACCCACAGGGTTGATGATGAATATGGAATAAATAATCGTATTTAATAATGTCTTTTATTTCTTACCAGCTGCGCTTCGCGGTTTCACCCGCATGGCTCCGCTCCTGTTGATCTTAGCGTAATGATATTATAGCCTTCCTCGATTAATAGACTATCTAACACCGAAAGAATTTTTCAAATCGGACCAGTAGTTCCTGAGATTAGCGCGTTCAAACAAACAAACTCTTCAGCTTTATAATATTAGTATAGATAAGTATCCCAAAGCAAAGTACCTACTATGAAAAGTGTTTATGAATATTCATTTTTTTAAACTAGGTACTACCGATTCAGAATGTCGCTTGTACCGAAATTAATCGGAAATAAACCTAATACCTGTGCCTAATACCGATTTAGTTAATCCATACATTACAAACCAACCGAATTTAGATTCGTTGGTTGGCCAAATTACTGTCCTGTAAAATTTGTGGCTTGTACATAACTTGCTTTCCGCCCGCTTTGTCTAAAACCGAATAAATTATATACTGAAATCTTCCTCTTGAATCACTCTATCTATTAAAAAAACCGCATGAAAATCCGTTGCGTAGTTTTAAAGATTTAAGCATAGGGTCAGAGAAAGCGACATTGTTTTATACAATGTAGTGATATTTTTTTGTCATATTTATCGATAATATAATATGTTTCAATCAAAATCTATTCAAAGGATTTTATACAAATTGCTACCTTAAAAGCCTTTAAATAAAACAAAAAATGACTACATACCTACTTACTAATAATATGCCATGCGAAGACAAGCGCTGCGGCGTAGAGTGCGTCCGGCGTCGTTCAATACGCATCTACGTCCAACGACGGGCAGCATGCGTGCGATCAAAACGAATAACTTTGATTTTGTCACTTGTTTATTTAGTAAAAATAATGGATACGGAACAATTTATTAGCGAAATATTGAGTAGTCCAGTAAACATAAACATGTGATAAACATCCACATCGTAAATATAAGAATGTTATAAAAAATTCTGAGACGAAAAATTTGTGATAAATTGCCTGTTAGTTCTGGTAGGTTGGCATCTTGTTGGCATGCTTTTACCACAGAAAATCGCGCCTCCAGTCACAGCGGGCCCTCATCGCCAGAATCTAGGATGGATTTTCTTGCTGGTTTTTCATTATAGATAGCTTTTCGAATCGATGGTAAATGGTAAGACTGTGAAGATTCAAAAGTGCTCTACAAAAAATCTTATTGAATAAATAAATGGTTGAGTTTTGTTTTTTTAGTTTCGCCTGCGTAGTTAAATAAATTTATATCGTGGTAAAAAAAGATCTTCGAAAACTATATTTTCATGAATATTACGTTTTTAATTCGTATTTAATTAATTAGTTATAACGTTATCAGATATAAAATTTGAGTAAAGGAAAGAGTGCATTTATTTGGTTAGACACAAAGATGCCTAACAATTAATTGCTTCTTATAATAAAGCATCAATTTATACATCAACTTTCTAATTATCTACCTATATAATGGATCATGTATTTATTTCTGGTTCCCTGGAAAAATAGCATCGATGGGACCGCCATTTCAATTTGATGAGTTTCAAATGTTCTTGATGTAATAAAGTTGTATAGTGTACTAATATTTTGTGTTTTGATGTAATAAAGTTGTACTCATAATTTGTTGTTTTATTCATTCCCTTTCTACAATTTCTACAACTACAAACAAAAATTTAAATATACTGTTAAGTTAAGCAGGAATGCGACCATAATATTATATCTTTAATGTGCTAACTCACGATATTTTATAATATGTATCACGTGTTTGATGTTTGAGACTCTTTCAAAGACCACTGAACGGATTTTGATTTTTGATCATACTCGGGCCTTTCGGCAGTGTTTTAGTAAGTATTATTTATTTAATTTTTGAATTTTTGTGAGAGTTAAATGTGACATTTACGTAATAAAATAGTAGGAAAGCATTTAGGAAAGTCATAATTACTGTGCATTGAATATTTTTTTTAAAGAATACTTAGGGCGTGATTTACAATCGTTACTGAAGCCAAAAATATAGTTTTTTAGAATTTTTGTCCGCTTGTCTGTATGTAATGTCTGGGGAAACTCAAAAAGTGCATGGATTTACTTCAAAATTCAAATTTAGTATAGAGATAGCTTGAGACCTGAAGGACATAGGACAGATTTTATCCCGGAAATCCCACGGGAACGGGAACTATGCCAGTTTTGCTTTGACTAATTGGGCGAAACCGCGGGGAGAAAGCTTGGAATCTTGAAATAAAGAATTATTATTATTTAAAAAAATATTTATTAATAATCTTAGTTACATAATTAGTCTTCATAAATATTATACTTACTATTTATTTATTTACAAAAATTGAGTATCAAAAATAAATTACACACAATTTTATTTATTTATCGTAACATTATTGACAGAATAGCAATAAAAATGGCGGCAAAACTGCATTTTTCCCGCGTAAAGCCGTTTGACGTTTCATTTAATGGTTCAAAAATATGCGCTTTTGTTAAATTAAATGCTTCTTCTTGTTGTGGCTCTTCTAATATTGGAGTTATATCTGTCTCTTCGAATGTTGATGGTAATGTTCGTCCAACTGTAAAAAAAACAAAGATTATTGTAAAAAATGTAATAAAATATACAATTAACAGAAATTTGGTGGACTAAAGTTACTTTGGAAGTTAAATTGGATTTATATTTTTGGTTTTATGGCATTCAAATGCTTTATAAATATAAATTTATAAAGAATAGAAAAAATTCGATCACGAGGCGGGACTCGAACCCGCATCCTTCGCGCCATTCCGGGGCGGATGCCTCACCAACTCAGCCACTCGTGACCCGCCCGAGTGATCGAATTTATTCTATTCTTTCAGTTTTATGTGTCTGAAGGGACACATTGCGCGCCATCTATTGAGATGATTAACAACCATTTCAACCAATATGAATTTATAAATTAAAAATTTATATTTATAAAGCATTTGAATGCCATAAAACCAAAAATATAAATTCAACAAAAAAGGTCGTGTTCCATCGTTACAATATTGTATTCACTGAAAAGTGCTTCATATTGGTTGAAATGGTTGTTAATCATCTCAATAGATGGCGCGCGGTGTGTCCCTTCAGACACATAAAACTGAAAGAATAGAATAAATTCGATCATCAATCATCAAGTAAATATGGGGTTCCAGTAAATATCGCTGAGGACAAAGATCCGAATTACGATCGCTAGGGCTTTTCAGGAATTCGTTGGTTGTTTGTTCTTGGTCGTTTGGTCTCGTTCTCAGCGTTCTGCTCGCTGATCAAAAATAATTAATTAATTGATTAATTAAAATCAATTAATTAATTGAATAATTTGATAATTCATAAATAACTTGTTTATTTCTGAGTTATTAAATTTTTATTGCGGCCAGATGTAAATAAATACATCCTGCAATCATGCCGCCGCCGAGCGTACCGCCGCTGCCGCAGCGACGGGCGACACGCCCGCGCGCACTGGGCCGCAGGGTCTATAGCCGGTCGGTTGCCGCACTTGAAATGGGCCTGGACGCCATTGCCGCTTCCGGCCAGGCCGCAATTGTGGCCCGTTCAACGGCAGCTGGCCGGCTTCCTGTGTTGGTGTCGGAACCTCAGTCTGGAGCCGGCGATGAATCGTTCCTGGCGAGTCCGCTGACGTTGTCGCCGGCCCAATCCACCGAATCCGTATCCTCAATTGCTCGTCGACAGGCCCCGGCATTCGCCGCCACGCCAACGCCGGGCACTTTAAAACGCGCCGCACAGGCACCTCTACCACGTACTCCGCGCTTTCCCGCCCCCTTACCGGGTATTCCCGTGGGACGCTTTCCCTCCCCTCCCCATAGAGTAGGAGAGAAAACTCTCACAGCGTCCCCGCCTCCTCCTCTGAACATGCCGACGATGTCATCGGGCTCTCCTATGGAGACCGGGACAACCGGCACTACATACGCGGCCATGGTCGCGTCTCCAAAATCTCCAGTACCCATACCCTCCACCTCCTCCGCTGCCGTTGAGCCCACCCCAACTAACCATATTGTGACTGCGACCGACACTGTTGCTTCCGCCGGCACTGCAAGCGCCGCGCCTCCCACCAAACAGCCCAACCGCTACCCTCCGCTCATCGTAGAGACGCTGCCCGACTGGCCAACTCACTTTAAAGAATTAAAGAAGGTCCTCGGGCACACCCCGAACGGACGTCCGTTTGGTAAGGGCGTCCGATTCATGCCTAAGACGGACCAGGAGTTCCGAGTCATCCAGCGCTACCTTACGCAGCTGGAGAGCAACACCGGAATCTCCTGGTTCTGCTACTCGCTACCCGCTGAAAGAAGCGTGAAAGTAGCGATCCGCGGCCTGCCGGCTAACACAGAACCGGCACTTGTGGAGGCAGAGCTGCGCGAGCTCGGGTTCACCCCAGAGCACGTACGCGCAATCCCAGCTCGCCCGGGTAGGCCGGGTTGTTTGATGTTCGCGCAATTGCAGCGGACTCCGGACCTCATCCCAGGCATTTACGAGGTCAGCGAACTGCTCTGTATGCCTGGGATCATTATTGAGGCATGGCGCGGCAGGAAGGGGCCCGCGCAATGCCATCGATGCCAACAATTTAGGCACTCCTCCCAAAACTGCCACAGGCCATTAGCCTGTGTGCGGTGTGGTGGGAACCACCCGGCGAAAGAGTGCCAACGTCCGCGTGAGGAACCACCGACGTGCGCCAACTGTGGCGGCGCCCACACGGCCAATAATGCGAACTGCCCGGTCTACCGCAAGGAGACTCGCAACCGCAAGGCCGGCACTATAGCCCGCACTGCTACAAGTGCGCGCACGCCCGCAGCTGAAGTCGACGCACCTGGTTCGCTCATGGCTGCCGCCAACCAGCCAGGACCGACAGGTAAACGCCGCCGTAAGCGTGGCAAGCGCACCCGCACCCAACCGCGGCAAGAAGCACCGCCAGCTGCGAAGCCCACCGCGCCGCTCCATGTACCATCTGCACCATCCACTGCACCGCCTGTTGCATCTTCCACCAGGCCGCGCCCTGCACCGCAAGTCGCGCCACAGCCAACCAAGACGTCCAAGCCCACCGTGGTCGCTGCCCCCGCACGGGGGACGAAGGCGAAGCGAGTGATGCCGCTGGACCCTCAACTAACCAAGGTCATCAGCACCCTTAATCAGGTGCTGATTGCCATCCAGGAGCAGCGTGACCCAATACCGCTGATCCTGGGCTGTATCGCGGAGCTCTGCGCCTCTTATGGCTGAGCTTCGCATTGCTTTTTGGAACGCCGACGGGCTCTCAGCGCAAAAAGCCCGCCTCTTCAAAACCCTGCTCTCCCAGCGCCAAGTGGACATCGGCCTGGTTAACGAGACGCACCTCAGACCAGTAGACAAGTTGAAGGTTTCCGGATACTATGTCTACCGGGAGGACCACACCTCGCCAATCGGGACTGCTTACAGGGGATTAGTAGTCTTGGTCCGTCGGAATCTCATACACCAACTGCTACCAGTACCACAGCTGCAGTCGTCGTACGCCCTCGGCGTGGAAATTTGTATAGACCGCCAGCCCACCCGAGTGTTCGCCTTTTACAAGCCGCCGCAAAACCGACTGGCAGTGGCTGATGTCCGAACCTTGTTGGACTCGCCACTGCCCACGATCCTCGCTGGCGACTTCAACGCGAAACACACGGCGTGGAATTCCAACACCGTAAGCCCGGATGGTAGACGCTTACTGGACGATGCAGACCGCCACGGTTACGAGGTGCTGGGACCAGAGGTCCCAACGCACTACCCGTACTGTGCAGCCCACACTCCGGACGTCATCGACATAGCAGTAGCACGCGGCCTCGTTGCCGCACCGTCGCTTGACGTCCTGGATGACCACCTCATCTCCGACCACCAAGCCGTCCTCTTGACGCTGACAATGACTCCATTGACGACATCGTTGCCTTCTCCAAAGCATCGCCAGGACTGGCGAATCTTTGCCGAATTCATGGCTGAACACTCGCCGTCCTTTAGAGTAGAGAGCCCTGCAGACGTCGATCGACTCGCAACGGACCTCAGCGCAGTCATGTCCAATGCGCTTCGAGAGTCCAGACTCGATGCGGCATCTACTCGTAGAAAACCCCAGCTCCCTGCCTACATTCAAGCGATGTTAGAGAAGAAGAGGAAGCTGCGTAGACTATGGCAAAACCTGCGATGCCCGACCATGAAGACGCGGCTGAACGCTCTGGCAGCCAAGATTTCAGACGCACTGGAAACGGTAGCAGTCGAATCATGGCACACCGCCATCGAGCGAGCCGGCGATGACTGGTCCGGCATGCACCGCCTTTGCCGCCAATTCTCCAGGAAGCCCTCTCCGATTAGACCCCTCATGGCCGGTGACGGAACCCCACGTTACCGCGCCGAGGATCGAGCGGAGATTTTCGCAGACTACCTGGAGACGCAGTTTACGCCTAATCCAACTGCGAATGTGCAGCATGTAGAGACCATCAAGCGACAGGTGATGGACTACTTAGAATTGCCGATACCGCCGACAGAAGATCCCGTCGTGTTCTCCCCTGGTCGAGTCCAAAGGATGATTCGACGAACTAAACTGCGCAAAGCCCCCGGTCCCGACCGAGTCACCAACGAAGCGCTACGTCACCTACCCCCGCGAGCTATCGCGACGCTGACGCGGCTCTTCAATGGAATCCTCCGTACCGGGCACTTTCCATCCCCGTGGAAGCTCGGCCGAGTCATCCTGATTCCCAAGCAAGGCAAGAACATCATGCTGCCTGAGAGCTATCGCCCCATCACTCTTCTGTCCTCGACCTCGAAAGTCTTCGAGAAACTACTGTTGCTGCACATTACGCCCCACCTTCAGCCACGCGACGAACAGTTTGGCTTCCGCGCCGAACACTCCACCACTTTGCAAGTGACGAGAGTACTGCACCACCTCGCTACCGCCTACAACAAGCGAGAACAATCGGTTGCAGTATTCCTCGATATGGAGAAAGCGTTCGACCGCGTATGGCACACCGGACTCATCTACAAGCTTTCCACGTCTACTACTCCGCGTCGAGTAGTTAAGACTGTGGCCACCTTCCTGCAAGACAGGCGTTTTCAAGTGGCGGTTGAAGATGCTTTGTCCACAGAGCGCCCCATCCGAGCCGGTGTGCCCCAGGGAAGCTGCCTGTCGCCCGTCTGCTATAGCAGATACACGGACGACATCCCAGTCGCTGGCGGAGCCATTTTAGCGTTATATGCCGACGACGCTGCGTTTATTACCACCTCGCTGAACGCCAAGCACGCATTGGTAAAGATGCAGCGAGCACTGGATGCGCTTCCCTCATGGCTGGAGGACTGGAGACTCAAGGTCAACGTGGGGAAAACTCAGGCGATTTCCATCGGGCGGGCGCGCCTTTTGCCGCCCCCGGTGTCTCTCATGGGCGAGAATGTCGAATGGTCACCGACGGCCAAGTACCTTGGTGTGACCATTGACAAGACACTCTCGATGCGGCCCCATGTGAAAAACGTGGTCGCCCAGACACGCGCCGTGCGGAATATACTCCGCCCCATGCTGGCGTCTCACCTGCCTCTCCGTACGAAGCTGTGCATATACAAGGCGTACGTTCGCACGCGTCTTACCTATGCGGCCCCTGCGTGGTTCGCACTGACCAACGAGACGGACCGCAAGTCTCTGCGAGCGCAGCAGTCGCTAGCGCTCCGCACCATCTCCGGAGCACCACGCTTCGTACGGAATCAGGTCATCTCCAGGGACCTGCGCATGGAGAGCCTGGACGACTTCGTTCGCCGCCTGAGTTCCTCTATGTTCGCGCGCGCCGACGGAGCGCGATCCCAGCACTTGCACGGCATCGCGCCATACCATCGACGACCGCCGGACATAAGAGGCCTACCACGTGACCTAATCTCCTAGGACACGACCGCCTCCTCGCCGCTGGCTGACGGGCGCTCACCGGCACTCTGTCGGCGAGCTCGACCTCGCTGAGCGGCGGGTGAAGCACTCTCGGACATTCTCCCCTGCAGCAGCTCGCAGATCGCCCGCGATACCGCGGGCTGGATCGCACTGCAGCAGGATACCTCCCGGACATGACACCTTGGACCACCCGGTCCCACCCAGTGCCCCGCCTGTAGTTGCAGGCGGCGTTGCTACCACTGAAAGGGGCCATCGCCCCGAACAGTTACCCCGAAGCCTGTGAAGGCTTGCGTGGAAGACCCCGAGTAGTAGTAAATTCGATCACTCGGGCGGGTCACGAGTGGCTGAGTTGGTGAGGCATCCGCCCCGGAATGGCGCGAAGGATGCGGGTTCGAGTCCCGCCTCGTGATCGAATTTTTTCTATTCTTTATAAATTTATAGTTAAATTGGAGTTATTTTTTGAAAGAACTTATTCTAAATTGTATATAGTATACTAGCTTCCGCCTGCGGCTTCGCCCGCGTGGTGTTTTTATAAAAGGTAGCCTATGTTCTTTCTCAGGGTCTAAAGATTGTCTGTGCCAAATTTCATCAAAATCGGTTGAGAGGTTTAAGCGGGAAAGCGTAACAGACAGACAGAATAATTAATAAGTATTAATATTATATTATGGATCGTATCTATTAATTATTAACAACTAACATAAATATTACAAACATTATATTATTATGTAGTTATAAATATTTTTTTAAGGGAATTTCACTTAAAAGCACAAAAAAAATTCACAAAAAAAAATAAGTATGTTTGTTAGAATATTAGAAATACATACATCCAGGTTCTGTAGCGAAATGTAATACAGCTGATGGTTTACTCCAACCGAATCTGTAAATTAAATGTTTTATTAATAATGTATTTTATATTTTAATAAAGATTTTATTTTCAATATTTCGAAGTTTTTTTTACATCAAAAAATCCTCCTTTAATGTACTAAATATTATTGATTTTTACTACACAATCATGAAAATATTATAAAACTCAGTCAAAAGAAAAAAAATAAAAACATAGAGCTTTGATTCTCCAAATTACATTAGTATTGCAACATTTTACTTTTGGATTAAAAATTTAGAATCGTTTAAAAAAAATCCCTAGCTTTAAATTATAGGTTTCAATACATTACCTATTTCTAGACGTAACTATCGCTTCATAAACAGTAGATGGAGTTAAACCTCGCACCGTGTATGTAGCGCTGTGGATTGGTCCTGAAAATAGATTGTTTAATAATAACAAGAGAAAAAAATTCAATAAAATGTTTTTTTTAAATTATACCTACACAATAAATAGATATTTAAAACATCGTAACTTTTATAAAACGAAAACATATTAGTCTGAGAAAATAAGTGAAATTAACGGAAATAATTCATATAGTTTTGAAAATCGCTACATTTATTCCTTGACATGTCCAGATGATCATATCGAAATTCTTCAGGGGGGGGGGTGAGAGCTAAGAGTGTAAAGGTCCCTTTTTTATATTTTTGCTCATTGCAAGCACACGTGTCAGAAGCAAGAAGCTTATATCTAATACACTGGAGATTGCACAATGACCATTAACTTGTAACAAGAAAATATGACGTTGAATGACGCCTGTATGTTTTTTTATCCCTTTCACACCAACTTGCCAAGTTAGGTGTGAGATCTCCAGTGTATTAGATATAAGCTTCTTGGTCAGAAGTGAAACATGACGTGACGGTATTGCCATGAATCAATCAGACACACATACTTTTCCATATTTTTCTAAAATGTCATTTACATAAAAACAACTTTTAAAAGATGTTTAACATCAAAAAATAGCAAAAATACTTTTCTAAAATGTAAACTTTTAACGATTTCGAAGTGAACTTTAGGCGCGTTGAGAGTTAGGGCTACCGCACACGGGCCACCGGCCACCGGCCACAAAACGCCGCCACCGGCATATTTCCTGCACTTTTCATACATTTTATATGGACTCGCCGCACACGGTTGACGCCGGTGGCCGCCACACGCTTCTAATCGTCGCTGCTCGCTTCTTGTGGCCCGTACCCATTGAGGTATTATTATAGAGAGGACACCACAAACAAAATCTGTGCGATATTTTTATTACTTATAAATTAAAACCAATCAATGTGACAAATAAATATTGTTCATCTTATCTTATTAAAAAAATATGAATAAACTTATCAATTAAAACCAATCAATGTGACAAAAAAAAAAATGGTTTGAGACGATTGACTCTAACTCGTGTTAGAAAAAGTGTAGTAGCGATGGCCTCTCTAATACGTAGTACATAGTAACTCAATGCCCGTACCGGCCACAAACGCCGACACAAAACGTCGCCACACGCCACTCACGTGATTCCGATTATGTATATTTGTTAAAATTGGATGTATCCAATAACTACGATTTCGTCTCCTTCTACGACGTTTTCTTATCAGAAGCAGCGCAATTAAACCTTCTTCGTCCGAGTCCATTATGATACTGCATTGCATGGTTAAAAAATCAGCAGCCACCGACCACAAGTGGCGGCCACCGGCCACAAGTGGCGGCCACCGGCCACAAGTGGCGGCCACCGGCCACAAGTGGCGGCCACCGGCCACAAGTGGCGGCCACCGGCCACAAGTGGCGGCCACCGGCCACAAGTGGCGGCCACCGGCCACAAGTGGCGGCCACCGGCCACAAGTGGCGGCCACCGGCCACAAGTGGCGGCCACCGGCCACAAGTGGCGGCCACCGGCCACAAGTGGCGGCCACCGGCCACAAGTGGCGGCCACCGGCCACAAGTGGCGGCCACCGGCCACAAGTGGCGGCCACCGGCCACAAGTGGCGGCCACCGGCCACAAGTGGCGGCCACCGGCCACAAGTGGCGGCCACCGGCCACAAGTGGCGGCCACCGGCCACAAGTGGCGGCCACCGGCCACAAGTGGCGGCCACCGGCCACAAGTGGCGGCCACCGGCCACAAGTGGCGGCCACCGGCCACAAGTGGCGGCCACCGGCCACAAGTGGCGGCCACCGGCCACAAGTGGCGGCCACCGGCCACAAGTGGCGGCCACCGGCCACAAGTGGCGGCCACCGGCCACAAGTGGCGGCCACCGGCCACAAGTGGCGGCCACCGGCCACAAGTGGCTGTCGCGCGCTTCAGCTTCTTTTGTAGCTGCGTCTAGCTTCTCGTGGCGGCGACGGTAAAATTTCAAGGTCGCGTCATGGAGTAAGTTTCACTTCTGACAAGTGTGCTCGGAACACACGCTCTCTTTTTTCCGCTCCCAATAATTAACAATCACATAACTTAGTTAACAAATATGATAAATTATGGACAATCAGGTAGGTAAGTACTTTTTTACACAAAAAATAACAAAAAATACTTAGTATTTTCTGATGTTTGATTTTACGCGAGTATTATACATTTAGAAATTAAAGACTTTTGACGATCAGCCAATACTGCCAACATCCGGAAAAATACTCCACATACCAACTACGGAGGAATAGGTGGAGGTAGTTTACAAACAGCAATTTTTGAATGACCGTCAAGACGTATAACATCTCAGTCTCCCCGTGACAACGCTCGCTGTAAAGTGTTCGAAACGTCGGGAAAATAATAGAATGAATAAATCGCGTTTAAAATCCGTTAAAAAGTCTTTAATTTCTAAACAAAAAATACTACTTACCATCACTAGAATCGCCAGGGACAACAATTTTACTCCACAAATTGGTTGGAGGTTCTGTTGTAAATGCGTCCGGTTCGAGAGTTGTCAATCTACCGTAGTATGGACGGAGCCAGAGATTGTATTCTATAGGAAATAATTAATAATCACTACATAGTATAAAACAAAGTCGCTTTCTCTGTCCCTATGTCCCTTTGTATGCTTAAATCTTTAAAACTACGCAACGGATTTTGATGCGGTTTTTTTTTAATAGATAAAGTGATACAAGAGGAAGGTTTTAGTATATAATTTATTATGTTTTAGACAAAGCGGGCGAAGCCGCGGGCGGAAAGCTAGTTAATTATATTGTATAGAAAGGAAATAAAAATTGCAAAAGGTTAGTTAATAAAATCAAAGAAACAAAAATATAAAATATATATATTCTATGGAAAAAATATAAAATATATATTAAAAAAAAAAAACGTATCGATACCATTGAGTATTATTACTACGTATAGAGAGGACACCACGAACAAAATTTGCCTCTTCTTACTTATACATTCAAACCAATCAATGTAACAAATAAATATTGTTTATCTTATTAAAAAAATATGAATAAACTTATCCATTAAAACCAATCAATGTAACAAAAAAAATTGGTTTGAGACGATTGACTCTAACTCATGTTACAAATAGTGTAGTAGCGATGTCCTCTCTAGTACGTAGTACATAGTAACTCAATGATTGATATACGTATCAATTTTCTACGGAAAAAATGACAAAAATTGTAGAAATGAAGATTAAATTACTTCAAAGAGCATTACAAATATGTAAAAAAATCAGGAAGACTATAAAATATTTTGTATGTAACTGGAAGCATAAAAACAGTAGTTTCGAAACAATAAATTATTTATAAGAAAAATATTTTATGAACTTTTATAAAAAAATATAAAGATACGTGTTTCAACACTCGTTATTATTATAAAAATAAACATAGTACAAATTACAAAAAACTCTTTTTTTATCAAATAAAATAAAATCTTGAGGATTATTACAAAAAACAATAAATAATTAAAAATACTTACCAATAATAGAGGAATAAGAATCAACTTCCCAAAACAGAGTATATGAGACTGGTGTTGCCTTATTCAACGCTGGCTCTACTTTAAATGATGCGATGTTTGGTACACCTGAATATTTAAAAAATATTTTATTTATATTACTTATAACAAGCAAAAAAAAATTGAAAAATAAATTTGTAAAAAAAGTCATCACTTTTACATAATATCAGATGAAAATAAATAAGATATTTTTGAAGTGAAACTTCTTTATCGGGGTTGGAAAAAAATTTAGTGTAACATTTTTTCGTTACGCGTGACATTTTTCCGTTACGCGCCATCTTTTTCTTATCCCTACCACGCGTGATTCGACGTATTTCTGTAAAGTTGCATATAGTAATTATTATTTTTTGAAAAATAAGGTCATAAAGAAGTTTCACTTCCATGGGCGTAGCCACGGTGGGGCAGGGTGGGGCGCTTGCCCCACCCTGGCTCTGACCAGGAAGGTACCTACCCAAATCTAAAAAAAAAATTATCTATGTTCTAACTAAAACTAATCCGTAAGAAAATTCACACTTGAAAGTCGTCAGTCGATACAAAAAAAGGCGATCAAAACAAAGCTTGCGCACGACACCCTTTAGTTTCTGTGATCTGTGATTGACACCATGCGTACACAAATGCAATCCTTTTGTGTGATTTTTGGATCGATTTCGTGGTGTAAGTAGGTAGGTATGTAAGATGTTTTGGATAATTTGAATTACCTAAAGATAGCTGATGCTTCTATGTCACATGATATTATGTACTTTGGCGACAGAAAAAGTAGTGTAGTCGTTGTCGTCGTCGTCGTGGTATTTCATGGTAAAAAGAAATTAATGAAATGAATTTAATTATTGTATTTATAGAAAGCTAAACTATATAACATTGTAGCCCCAACCATATTTTTAGGTTTCCGAACCACAAAAAGAAAAAACGCAGCAAGCAAGTAGTGAAAAAATCAAAGTATGTACACTACGACCAACGTAACTTGGCGGGCCTGAACTTCGCGCAGAAGGCTGCGCACGAACGTTTTTTAGGAACGAAATGGTGGCATGAGGCGGCGTGCGCGGGGCGGAGATCTAGGCTAGGGATTGACTGTATGTAAACACAATCATCCCTTTATTCGATCAAATATCGCAATCGATTTTTATCGATTTGAAATTTATTGATTTTTGTTTATATGAGATACTAAACGAAATAGATTTACAGAATTAATGAATGTTGTCGTTAGTAAAAGAGATTCCGCCTTTAATAACAAAAAAAAAACTAATAACATTTTATTTTCATGGTTATAACTTATAGGAATGCATGATTTAGTTAAATATCAATTATTTATAAATGATCACTACAATAACGACTGATTGAGAATATTTGAAACCTCATATAAAATTAAATATAAATATATTTTATTATTCAATTTCAATCGATTTGAAAAAAAATCGATTAATCAACATCCTCAGACACGCATAGTGGACATCCCTTTTTGTTTACGTCGTATAACTTCGTGCATATTCGGCAATTCTCGGTACGCAATTATGTGTCTCAGTCACACGTTAACATTGGTGTCGTGTTCATGTCGCTATCTCTGTCTTGAGTACCGGCGGTTACAAAAGTTTTCGTTGATCGTTAATATTTGTTAAATCTTATTATTATATTGTTAAGAGTTTAGTTTTAAATTTGGTCGTATTATTCGCGAACAAAGATGCCACCAAAGCATAATAATATTGTTTTAAATCGCCAGGCGAGAAAAATAATATTTGATTTAACGCAGTATTTAAAAAAAGAAAAATTAAAAATATATATATCGAAAGGTGAGTGAATCCTGAATTCATTAGGTAATTTTTATAGCTTTATGTCTCATAGCGGTTTGATATTTATTTTATTTGTACTTGGTCTCTGTATAAGGAAATTTTATTCGAATTTCAGTAAAAAAAAAATGAATGCCTATAACACTTTTTTTTACGAGTGTACATGCGCGAAAGTTCGCAGAGGCTATGTTCAGGCCCGCCAAGTTACGTTGGTCGTATTGTACTAGCCAACACATTCACAAATTATCGCAAAATTTCGGCATTTGCAAGGAATCAAAACCTACAGTACTTCCCGTGAACCCAGCATCTTGAAATTTTCTATGAAATAACGTCTTATAGCGCAGGTAAAGACGATAAAAAAAGCCAAAAAAATAAGTTTAAAGTTAAAAGGTACAGGTTGTCCCAAGAAGTAGTGATATATTGAAGCCAGGAGGTAGAAGACCTAGAGGGCTATCCGAATCACCCCCATGTACATATGTTATGCGATTTTTCGTATTTTCGGAGTTATGACGTTTTTTTTAACATTTACTATCGTTAGATCTTTGAATGGCATAAAAAAATGTGTGGTTTTATGAAACCACGGTAAAAGTGAAACTGTTCGAACGGTTCCGAACACTGCTTTGTGTAGCGCATGTCGCGTGACGGTCGGCTGCCGAGTAGGTATACCTACTCGGCAGCCGCGATACACGCGACATGCGCTACACAGACCAAAAAGTTTGAGACGATGTAATAAAAGTTTCACTTTAAAAAAAAATTACTAAACGCCAAGAAAGATAAAATTACTCACTATGTTCAAAACTTCAAGGGCCCGTAACAAAAATAAAATCACATAAAAAAAGATTTCCGTTTGGCTTTGCTCTATCTATCAGGTGAAAATTTCATTTTATTATTCATTTGGCTTCAATCGAAAAATTTAAATCTAAATGTGGTAAGTGCAAAATTGTAATTTGCAAACAAAGTTTAAAATGTTGCTTAATGCAAGTGCGACATCACCGGAAAAAGTTGTTTTTTAAACGTCTACGGTTTGAATGCCCTTAAATGGTTTCTTCTACTCTCAATTTCTGGGTTAATTCGTCCAAATTGTGGAAAAATCATTTCTATATCTATGTTATAAGACGTTGCTTCATACCAAATTTCAAGATTCTGTTTTCACGGGAAGTACCCTGTAGTTTTTTATTCCCTTGCAAATGTCGAAATTTTGCGATAATTTGCAGCAAACGGCTCTATCTTTTTATTACGTTGGCTTATTAGTTTGATTATGAGTATTCGATATAAATTTCAGCTTGAACCTCCACGCGTTCCTGAGAAAATAATCTTGACATAAAGACAAACTTTAAAATTATTTAAGATATTTTTTTTATTAACTGTAGGTAATATTTTTTTTTTTTTGCAATTATTGCTCTATCTGTGATATAAGATGTTGCTTCGTTCCATTTTTCATTCTGAGTCACGGGAAGTACCCTGTAGGTTTTGAATTATGATTAACTTGCGAATGTCGAAATTTGCGAAAATTTTCACTATTTACGCTACGGTGTGCGAGTCCGAATCGCACTTGACCGGTTTTTTCCTTATGAGGTTGAAAATTCTAAAATTAACCAAATTCAAATTCAAGTTCATTTATTAATTGCTTGAACACGTACATTAGATGTTTTGTATTACAAAGTATTGCGTAACAGTGTTCGCCATGTGAACCGGGATAAGATCTCGGGTATAGTTGCTAGTTACATATTATTTATATTTTTGCCCCACCCTAAGCCTATGGCTAGCTACGCCCATGTTCACTTCTTACGTGTGTTAGTGTACACGCACACATTTTTCTTTTTTTATATTTACGAAGAATAAAAAGATACTAGTTACGTTTACGTACTTTATTAAAGATAAAGACGCAAGTTTAATTTATTTTTGATAAACTAGGGAGTGTTTCAAGTTAGGGTGACCATGAATTTACCAGTAACTAGTTCACCTATTTACCAGTAAAAATATCATGTTCAATACAATATTATCAAACAATTTTACTATTGCTTAACACAGAAAAAAATGAGAATCATATCTGAGCTTAAAATTAAATATTTTATGTTCATTATTAAGTACAATTAGTAACATTAAATTCTTTTAGGCTATAAATTTTAAGTAACTTGAAAATCTAAATAAAATATTAAATTATCAAATAAATACGATAAATACATATAATAAATAAAACTAAATACTGACCAGTAAGTTTAAACGCAACATCAGCCATTCCAAGACTATTTTCCGCTCGGAATGTATAATTTCCGAGATCAGATTTCCGAACTGTGCGGAAAATTAGTTGGTGTATATTATCTTGTACCATTATAACCACTCTGGAAGGAAATTTAATATTTATTTATTTATATTATTACAATATACATAATATATATAACGTGAAAATAATAGAAGAGATACATCTTAACCACTCGATGTACATTCAAAACAACAAAATATATTATCATTAAGGAAAAACAAAAGAATTTTTAATATCGGTCCAGTAATTTCAAGTCATATAGAATATATCATAACATACAAACGTTTTCTTTATTTCATTCTATATAATATGCTATTACATATTAAAATCGAAAAATAATTTCTATTGTAAAAACTAGCTTTTCACCCGCGGCTTCGGCCGCATAGTCAACGAAAAACTTGCATCGTTTCCTTTACCGTCTAATTTTCGGGATAAAAACTATCCCATGCGTTAATCCAAGTTACCCTCTATATATGTTCTAAATTTCATTGTGGTCGGTTCAGTAGTATTTCCGTGAAAGAGTAACATACATACACATACATCCATCCTCACAAACTTTCGTATTTATAATACTAGCGGTCCGCCCCGGCTTCGCCCGTGGTACATATGAAAAATAGATGTTGGCCGATTCTCAGACTTACCCGATATGCACAGAAAATTTCATGAGAATCGGTCCACCCGTTTCGGAGGAGTATGCAGACTAACATTGTGACACGAGAATTTTATATATAAGATTAGTAGGATATACATTATACAGGGTGTAATCGTTAAGTGTGCACAGGCGATTATTCCGTAACTATTGCAGATATCAAAAAACTTTAAACTGATATCGAAAGTACTTAACCTAATGAGTAAAATGGCCATCATACATTTTTAAAAATAAAACGAGAAATATCTAAAAAATAACTTTAAACCCTCCCATACATTTAATATGAGATATGAATATCCCATGTACATTTAATATGAAAGATTTTAGCTTTTTCTTTCTTTTTTTGGTTTTCTTCTTAAATTACTTCGCAAATTTGAAGGGAGGTAAATTTAGAAGGTGTAAATAGAGCTCCTCATTGTATTGCACAATGAGGACGTCACTTCGAAAATCTGCTATGAATACAAAATGTATGGGAAATAAATTGTATGGGAGCGTTTATTGTAACATTTTTGGATATTTCTCGTTTTATTTTCAAAAATTTATTACGGCCATTTTACTCATTAGGCTAAGTACTTTCGATATCAGTTTAATTTTTTTTGATATTTGCAATACTTACGGAATAATCGCTTGTGCACACTTAACGATTACACCCTGTATACAAAACTCACCGATCATCCAATTTAACAGGCTTCCCATCTCTAAACCAAGCGGTTCTAGCGGGCGGTATAGCGAACTCTAATTTCGCGGACAAAACCGCGCGCAAACCCACTGCCGTGTGAACGAAACTACGCTCCGTTGTTACTACTGGGGCGTCTGTTTGAATAAAATAAAAATTCATTTAAATATAGATCACTATATTATAAGAAACTAGCTGTTTCCCGCGGTTTCAGCAGCATTGCTCCGCTCCTGTTGGTCTTAGCGTGATGATATATAGCCTATATATAGCCATCCTCGATAAATAGCGCGTTTAGCGCGTTCAAACAAACTCTTCAAAGATAAACCCGCATAGTTCCCGTTCCCGTGGGATTTCCGGGATAAAACCTATCCTATGTGTTAATCCAAGTTACCCTCTATATGTGTGCTAAATTTCATTTTAGTCGATTCAGTAATATTTGCGTGAAAGAGTAACAAACATGCACACACACACACATACATCCATCCTCACAAACTTTCGCATTTATAATATTAGTAGGATTAATTTAAATCTAGGTATCTGAATTATAAATAACCATTATATGTTTTATTCAAAAAACAATCAAAACTAACAAAATAGGTATCGGCTTAAATCTCTGAAAAATTGGACGAAAATTGACGACTTTTCCACATAAATATGAAATGCTAGCAAGCTAAGCCTCTTAAATTACATAATATTAAATAATATTTTGTATATAATTAATAACTATACTATGGCTTCAAATATAATTATATAACGTACTATAGCACTACACACGTACACTAGCACGTTTTTGTTATGTAAACAAAAAATTATGAAAAATTTTATAAACTCGTATTATATTATTATAATCAAAATGTTATTTTAATAGATTTCGTTATTTACGAAACGTATAAACTACAAACATCATATACATTATATCATATTATGAATTATTACATTAAGTTTCTTAGTGAGTTAATTTCCGTGGACCAAGTAATTAAACAATTTATTTGAAATTAAAATTAAACGCTGTAATTTCCTGTAATTAAAGGTACAATAGACCAGGTATTTAAATAAGTTATATTAAATGTAATATGTGTCATATGTTGGAAATTCTTAAATAAAGAAACAAAATTGTTTAAAGTACTTGATTTTATTGTCACTTTTTGAGACAAATTAAACTTATACTTTTTCAATTTCACTTCTTTTTTTAAACAAATTTAACAACAAATAAATAATAATACATACCATGAATAACAACATTTATCGACGCTTTCACGGGATCACCGACTCCATTATTCACAGTACATTCATATACACCAGCCAACGATCTGTGCTCAGCGCGAAATCGAATCCGCGACCTGTGGTCCAGTAGTGCCATGGGTGCTCCCTTAAAAACATATAATGTATTCTTAGGGATTTTAAATCAACCTAGAAAGTTTTATTCCTTACAAAATAATTTTATATGTCCTACCTTCGACACGTAAAATAATAATTGACTCAAAATAATAATTAACACAACTAAACGCAACCAAAAACGACCGTTACGTCCGAGAGCCAAACACAAAGTGTGTCAAATCCGTTGTTCAACTCATTTTTATAACCTCCCACCCGGTTCGGCTTCCAAAGAGGGGATTTGTTTGTAAGAGTATATTGAAATCTGATTCATATTTATATAAAAACCTATATAAAGAACGTGAGAATATTTTGTGATGATCGAAACCCGTACATGTAATTTTGTTTTGCTTTCATTAATTCGCAAAACAAAATGTATCTAAAATACGTGAAACAGACATTTTTTGCTATTTTTATCTTATTAATATTGTTAGGTTAATCTAATTAGTCTCATTTCTCTTTCGTCAATTTTTTTTTATATGAAGGAAAGAAAGAAAATACATTTCATCACAAATACAACATTTTAGCTTACAACTAATACATTTTAAGAACAATAAAAAAATTACGAATTAAAAAAAAATACATTGGATATATTCTAGGTAGCTAGTATTTGTAATAAGGTGGACTACTCAGCATTTCATTTTTTAATTTTTAGTTCGTCAATTCGTTAGTTGATTTCATTAAAACGCAATATAACTTACAATTCATTTTCAAATTCAATTCCATAAATTACTTCAACATTAAAAAATTTACATTTCTACATAAATACTATAAATTATGATTTATTTTCAAATTCACTTCCTACACAAAATACATTAAAACCATACATTTCTTCATAATTACAACAATACATACATTCTTACTCCAATCGACGACTGGTTGCGGAGTCCCAGTAGTCTCACATCCGATATCAACATAGTCACCCTTGCGGACTTCGACGAAACCATCGTCTGGTATTGTTTTTACTGTTGGTGCGTCTGAATAACGTTTTTTGTTGTTTACTAGGTATTATATTTATTAAAAGCAGTTATGCAAACTCGCAACATGGCTAAGCAATTGCCTATTATTGACAATTTTTCAGAGAATAGAAAAAAAATCAATCACGAGGCGGGATTCCACCATAAAAATGGTCACGATATTTTTTTATTGAAAACCATTTAAATTACTTACATTGAACTTCTATTGTGTGTGTTTGTCTGATTGGACCCCACGGCTCTGGTCGGATAACCTAAAAACAAAATAATGAATACTTAAATCAAAATAAAGTACCTATTCTTAAGCATAAATGGCTCAACAAAAAGTAAGTTTTATTTACTCTAAATAACTGCAAAAATAAATATTAAGAGAAGAGGAAAACTATATTACGTAGGTATAAACTATCTCTAGAACTACTACATCGTTTTTGATAATATTTAACCAGTACAAATTTATCTGATTTAAAAAAAAAATATTTTTTTACTTCATATGCGCACACGCATCGAATTATGCATGCACGCTTAGGAAACAAATAATTGTCTTAATAAAAGGAAGTCTAATTAAGCTCCGAGCTTAATTACAACTTAGTGGGATGCCAGACATCGTTCGGTTACTAATTTTATACTTAGCAACTTACTACTTACTCGTACCACGAGAATAATAAAATTTTAAATTGTATAGGAAGTAGATAGTAGTAAATAATTTAGAATATGTAAGTAATATTTGATTGGTTTCAGGTTTCAAGTATATTCTGTGGTAGAGGCCTAAATTATTGGTTGGGCCCAAGAAGCTTATATCTAATACACTGGAGATTTCAGTATGAACATTAACTTGTAACAAGAAAATATGACGTTGAATGACGCCTGTATGTTTTTTTATCCCTTTCACACCTAGGTAGTTAGTTAGGTGTGAAAGGGATAAAAAAACATACAGGCGTCATTCAAGGTCATATTTTCTTTTTACAAGTTAATGTTCATACTGAAATCTCCAGTGTATTAGATATAAGCTTCTTGGTTGGGCCTAAATGATCGGCCGTCATTGTTGATGTTTATTCATAATATGTAATCGCCGTAGTGGCGGCAAATATCGTCGACCATCATTTGTTGGGCCAACGCTGCCCATCATGAAGAGACATCAGACAATAACATACAATTTTTTACGCAATATCTCGATCTATTTTTTTATACTGTTTCCCAAAATTAAACACTTGAAGTCATCACAAAGGAGTTAACAAATTGATTAATTGTGTAATCGGCTCTTAGAACTATCAGCGAATTTATACGACTAGTGATGTGAATGTATCGATATCGATATCGATAAAATATGTTCTTTTTTTACTTCTATAGGTAGATAGATCAAGTAAGTGAATTGTATTGGTAATATTATTTAAATGTAATGTTATTGTTTCATTCTATTCATTAAGTAAATTAATTTTCATAGAAGTTCATTTTAATTCTGAGAATAGGACGGACTATAATATTATGTAGGGTTTATAGGCTTTGTAAATTTAAACAAAAATCATAATTTCTTATTATAGTTTTGGTTTAGTACTTCATTAAAAATATTTGTTATTTTATCAAATTGTATTCCACTATTCACAAAATAGTCGCTTCAAGAAACGAGATTACGGATACTAAGCCAATGTATGTAGCTAGTTATCTGTGTTAAGTGGTAACAATTTTAATTCAATTTAATAAAATACTTTAGTTTGAATTCCATCAATATCTAGTTACATATTTTATGCTTGTCTGAATACCACGTGGGTAATATTTCTTTTAAATTATTTCATATATTTTCGACATAATACAGTGTTTATCGACAAATCCCAGCAGCAAGCACATCACTACCAACAAATTGCTCTTAGTTAAGATCGAAGGGCGGTACGAGCTCAAATTAATTGCTTGGTGTTTCGCAACTGAAATTGATGCTATTTCGGTGTTCTTTTTTTTATTAAATGATATAGCCTGGTTTCTCACAATGATTAGATAAAACTTGTTTAAACTAGGTTGGACTAAGAATGACCGACAAATATAAAATAGACTATACTAGCTAGCCACTAGTTATTATTCTGTGACTATACCATCTTTACCTATTATGTGTGTTGTGTTATGTGTACAACTGTACCTACATAATATCAATTATAAGATTCCTTATTACCTAAATAATAAACAGCTTAATTATAGGTAAACTGTTGGGCTTTGTTACGTAAATCGTATTTTTCAAATTACGTTTGATAGGTAGGTACTTAATTGAAACAAAGGTCATTGACGTTCCTATTCTGAATTGAATCGCGTTGTTATATTTATATTTTTTTAATTTTCATAGCCTCCTAACTATCTTCAGACACAAAAATCATACCATAACATTGCCATCGAATACGATAAACAAGCATACAAACAAACTCACTTTCACATTCATAATATGAGTTAGGATTAGTATTAATATTGGGGATGTAACGATACCAATACCGATACTGATACATCGGTATCGCCGATTATAAAACAACCGATATCGAAATTAAACAATTCAAAAAGCGCGCGCGGACTCTTTGTTTTCTGAATAAATATCTACCAATAGTAAGGGATATAAGTAGGGATTTGGCATTTTTATTAAAAAAAAATTATATTTACAGTCGAGTCCCTGTTGGTGTAGGTAACTTTTATAGTTTATACATAATAATTGCATAATTTATTATTAATTTATATACCAAGCCATCGATATCGGTATCGCCGATTATTTAATATAAATATCGGCGGTGTATCGGCAAAATCATGTATCGTTACATCACTAATAAATATTAATTTAGTATTAGTATTAATATTAGTAAGGATTAGTATTAGTATAATATTTTAACATACCTCACAAGTATAATCAGCGCTATCTTTCGCGTTCAACTCATCGATTTGCAGACTGAAGTTAGCGTGCATTCTCGTCCTAGGAGGTAAGAGGTGGTGTGGTATGTCACTGTCACCTAGCAGGGATTTGTCTTTGTACCAACGGATTCGGAGTTTCGCTTCTGTAAAGAAATTGAAGAAACATTATATAAATATAGATTTGCCTGTATACGATTTGTTGCAGAACATTATAAAACTCAAAGCTGTAGTAATATTATAAAGCTAAAGAGTTTGTTTGTTTGAACGCGCTAATCTCAGGAACAACTCGTCCCATTTGAAAAATTACGCTAAGACCAACAGGAGCGGAACCATGAAAGTGAAACCGCGGAGCGCAGCTAGTACCAAATAAATAAATATTTCAGGACAATTTTCACGCACGGCACGTTCTGATCCCATACTAAGCTTTCACTTGGAAGGATTCGGATATTCGATTCTGTAAAGAACTATTGGCTAATATTATACAAAATGGATATATTATATATAGATTAAAAAAAGTATATGTCACAGGGAAATAATATAATTCGAGATTTGTCCAATCCCTGGTTGTTCTTGCAAATATCGGGAAATCTTAAAATAAGAACACTATTTTACCATTGCCGTAAACAAATTTAGTGATTCTTCGATCAACTCTTGTTATCATTTCACTGAACCATTCGTTCAGTGAAATGATAACAAAATAATTAACATGAGGTACCTATAGTCACTACATAGGTACATATTACTAATTAGTAATTACTATAGTCCTCCGCCACGTCTGTCTGTCTGTTTGTTCGCAATGAACTCAAAAACTACTGCACCAATTTTCATAATTTTCTAGCTTAGCTAGAGCTACTTTACATTATTTCGTGATTATTAAATAGATTAATTTAAATATTTCTCAAGTGTTTTATTTATACCTATTCCTTTTCTCGTAAATTCTTCCACACCAAGATCATACAATTAAATAGTTGAATATAGGAAGAGGACTATAAATTCGTTGTCGACCCTTCACAATTGGGATACAAAGATCAAATCTGTCCTTCCTGTAGTGTTGAATCGTTTGATCTATGGTGTCAAAGATTATGCGTAGATGTGACTTTTTAGGTAAGACATCTGTAAGTCTTAAAAAAACAGATATTCGTTTTAAAAAGTTTAGTTAATTATTGATAAGATTTTTTGTGAAATTTAAATTTAGATCAACAGTAGGGTAAATATTTAGGTAGGCTTTTTATTCAAAGAATGAAAATGGAAAAGATCAAATCATTCCTGTAGGTACACTATTATATCGTTTGGAGTAAAAGATTATACGCAGATGTGTTTTTAAGGTTTTTCCTTATTCATTTTTTGTTTGTTTTTAATAATGCAACAACAGATAATAATAACATTATATTTTAAATTTTAAAAATAATATAAGTAATAATTATTACATTATTTTTAAAAGATAGGAGCTAGATCTTCAGGGGACTTGATTCGCAGATAAAAGACTAAGTTAGGCCAAAAAATTGGAATATTCAATATAGTAAAAAAAAAATTACACTAGTTTAAAGATGCTTAGAAATTAACTAGGTACGCTTTTTAAATTCTTTGCATATACCTACATACATATTACATATAGATTCTTACGAGTTTCCTTTCTTCTTATTATTTCGGTCTGTTTTTTTTAAATACCACCGACTTAAATCCATAAAATCTATAATACATATAGTGCATTTCATACATTCGACATTATAATAGAGTTTTTACAAGAACCTTGTAATAAATTATCACTGGAGCGTGTTCCACACAAAAATGTTTAGCCATTGTATAGGTACTTACTCTTTTGTCTGTATGTTACAAGCGTATCTGATTAGTAGCGAATTACACATTTAAAAGTTATTTTTATTAACTACATTTAGTTTAACTAGAAAAACATGGATAATGTTTCTATTTGAGAAGGAAGGTGGTTTTTTGTTCTTGATCCAACACGCAAGTACAACCGCAAAACAATATTAAGTTTTATTTTAAATCAAGGTTTATCTTAATCGTTTTCAATTTCAACAAAATGTGTTCAGCATTTTATAACTAATCCCGTAAAATATAAAAAAGACGGGTTGCACTCCGGGAGTGCCGGCATATTTTGGAATGGTATCCGTCTTACGCATGGAATAATATAAGGGCTAAAAAAAAAAAAAAAAAAACATCCGTCTTACGCTTTTTCGATCAGGCCACGTGTCCTGACGCGAGTTTAAGATTTTATACCCAACGCCGCTAAAGAAGTTTTCACTTCAAAAATATTATCAGCGCGAAATTAAGTAAGTATAAATTACTTTCATTTCAACAAAATTTTATGGTGTAATTATTCAGAATTTACAATAACAGTAATTATAGAAAGATCATAACTAGGTACATTTATTAACAGAAAAGTTAATCACGCTAAAAGTAATAACATAACTTTAAAATTAAAATAAGTAATACCATATCCCTATTAAATTTAAAATAATGATGATTGTGCAGTAATTTTTTGAATAGATTAACATTAGCTTACTTCGATTAACATAATTTCAATTTGTTTTATAATCTGTGCTCTACCGGCGCCATCTTTAATTGGATAGACATGATAATAAAATTTCAAACGCGTTTAAAATAAACAACAATAGACCTGCGACGTTTCTCGTATATATTACTATGTGATTAATATAATTTAATCATATTCATAACTGATTTTTCGATAATCTTCATTATAAAACTACATTCAAGTGATTAGTATACAAACATAATATGAACGTACCTATTGAAAATATTAATTTTGCCCGCGGCTTCGCTCGAGTTTATTTAAATCTTTATTCGAACGCTGTCCATACTAATTTACAATCTTAATGATTGGGATGCAGCATCATAATTCATAATAATTAATCTGTCGTTTCTTCCATGAATTAGTTAATATTATTACTTAGCAAGCAATTATTATTTGCTAGCTGTGTCACGGTAATACGTGGCTGTGTCCCGCGGTTTCGCCCGTATCGCCACCTACATCACGCTAAGACCCACAGTATTACAATATTATTTCCGGTAATACTGTGCTAAGACCAATATATAGCCGCGCCTATTATAGTATTCCTAGATAAATGTCTACTACCTATCTAAGAGTGAAATAATGTTTAAAATCGTACCCGTGATTCCTGAGATTGCGTTCAAACAAACTAACTCTGCGTTATTATATTACTAGTATAGATGTGAAATTCAGTTCATTCATTAAAGTGTTTGTCGGTCTATCTATGTATTACACTTTCTGCGCTAAGCTACAGCATGTATGTGTATGAAGTTTGGAATGAAAAAATCTATAATTTTTATGTAATTTATATATATATATTATATAACTACTTACATAGGTATTATTTTTTGAAAAAATCAAGCCTTAAAGACGGCTAAAGAGGGGATGAAAGTTTAAGCCGTGGTTTCGTACGCGTGTGAAACCGCGGGGCAATAAAAGTATAAAACATCATATATACACAAACATACACATTACACATAACTACCTACCTACTTTACATTTTTAAGCAATGCATTGTATCAGAATTATAATTTTAACACAATCATGTTAATTATGTTTTACACTTTTGTAGGTAATTAAATATTCTATTCAAAAGTCGATAAACAATATTTGATCAATTTCGTTTTATGACTTTTAATATCAATCTTCAAAAATGGGAAATCGATTCATTAAAACATACGGGAAAATTTACACTTACTTTCTATACCTAGGTTATTACCCAAACGTTAAAATCAAATAAATGCGTTGCGTAAGTACTAAGTACCTACGAAAAATGTAATACCACAGACTAATAATAATATACTACGTATACAAGTAATACAAAACCAACAAGAGCCCTATCTTTAAATGGTTAGATATTCTTACCACATAGAACTTGCATAGAACCCAATCTCGGACTAAATTAAAAAAAAAATGCACTGCTAACTGCTTTCAGAGGCTCCATAAGATCGAAAAGTAGCTTTTATTTCTGAATATTTTCGTTGGTAAGTATACATAGAGATAATCAAATAATTTTCATAAATTTTGTGATTGTTTTTTAAACATCTAATGGAGATACGCATACCTTACGTTCTATGTTCTATCATAGAAATTCGTTGTAGTTACTCAGAATAAAATTACAAATCGTACATGATAATCATTTCAAATTTTGATAAACTGGTACTTACAAATTTATTAAAATTTGTCTTTTGTGTTAAAATTATTCAAATAATTAAGATATACCTACTTAATATAATTTACTTACATCATACTTGCCTTCCATCTTAGCCTGCCATCGTATTCGCTCACGTAAGTATTTTCGCGTTATCGACTACGATATCGAGCAATTTTGTTAAAAATTTTCATTAACGTTTACACGCCAATAATATTTGCACAATAAATAATCACAAGATCTTTGCAAAGAATCGTAAATAGAACGATATTTAATACATACAAAACAAAAAAAGCTCAAGTTTTATTCAAAACGTAAAATGTGTGGAAATGTACAGGTGAAAATTTTTACTGTTTATGAAGGTTCATATTGATGTGGATATGTACGGTGTACATTAAATATATTTTTGTGTCATAAAAATAGATACTAGGTAATTAATTGTTAATCTAAGGAAAATAATATACAAACCGGTGTCATCGATGTAACAAGGAAGCAACACTGTATCATTTTCATATGTTTTCACAACAACTGGAACACTTTTGAATACTTTTTCACTAATCACCTGAGTAACAATTAACAAAATAATAACTTTGCTTAACATTTTTGTTCATAAACTTTTTTTTTTATAAGAAAACAGTTGACATAACTTGCCGCCAAAATTCTAAATTTTGACAGTTCTAAAAAAGAATATAATAATTGACGTTTAAAAAGCAGTTGTTTTTTTTTTTTCTTTTCTAATGATTGTTATGAGACGCACAGACAGCTGAGCGAGTGGGATACAAATGCTCCCGCGCATCGAAGTCAATGAATATAAGGTTTGTGGTACACTGAGTTTGTATAAAATATTTATTTTCTGTAGAGATTATAATCTCGGATTATGCTTATATTTGAAGTGTTAATTAGCCAGAAAATTTTAATCAAAAAAGTATACAGCAAGTGGACGATAGATTGCTTTTAATTTTTAATGTTGCCACACATATAAATCAATAATTTAAAAGTTAAGTCTAACTACTTTTAATATTTATTTCATATTATGTTTCAAAATATATAGATAAATAATAAAATACTTACTTTTTCCTTAATTCGTTATTTTGAAGACCCTCATAAAAGTCATAAATACTGATTGTCATGCCACGAAAGATTAAAAGTTGCTCAATTAATCATTGACTTCCGTATTTTATAAAACTACTAGCTTTCCACCCGCAGCTTCGCCCGCGCAGTCAAAGAAAAACCCGCATAGTTCCCGTTCCCGTGGGATTTCCGGGATAAAACCTATCCTATTTCCCGGGATAAAAAGTAGCCTATGTCCTTTCTCGGATATCAAAATATCTCTATACCAAATTTCATGCAAATTGGTTCAGTAGTTAAGGCGTGATTGAGTAACAGACAGACAGACAGAGTTACTTTCGCATTTATAATATTAATATGGATAACAAAACTCACATCGGATCCTCCTTTCTTCGTTTTTAACATTTCCCACTGTGCTATCACCGTCAATTAAAACGCACTCAGTGTATCACCAACTTAGTCATCTCGTCAATTAATTGATTCACCTTTGAGGAGCCGGTGCAAGATTACTCATTGGAGACGGTTTTCGTGTCGAGTAACGACTTAATACATATTTCCTTTCATAATTATTTGTCCTAGCATAGCTTAAAATAGACTGCTGAATATTTTTCAGGACCTGAAACGAAGACACGATAAATTTAACATATTACTTAAAATCTTAAAATACATTGTGAGTTTGATGTAGGTACATGTTATTTTATAGGTGTTTGATCTGTATTTTTATTTAAACTTACCTACTGGAGATTTTAAGATTTTTTTTATAAATATGCTATATATAAAATATATGTATATGATATTAGTATCAAAAAATATTTAGCTATTTTTTATGTTTGACCTTAGTGTTTGACATTATAAAGATTACATATTTGAATCTTAATTTCTGGGCCATGTAAATTATTATTAACAACAATAATTCATGAAGACCCTATTCTAATAGGTAATAATTATGGTAAGAATCTCATAAACTTAATGTTCCAAGCAGATCTAGCGTGACACAATCTATTAAAATAATATTATCTGTGATAAAAAGTTTTTCATGTTTATTTTAACGTAAGTAGAAGAAAAGTAATTTCCTAATCAAAACAAACTGATACATAATGAAATGGTTGAAACAACCGTTGCATCATTTAAATACATTTTTCAAATGAGCTCTGATTAGATTTGGATGTATAAATTACATTCCTCGCCATAGGCGAGCTGGCTGTGTGACATTTTAACGAATAGTCGGCGTTCTTTATTTGAAAATGTAATTTTTTTATCTGATTGCGCCATAAGGTTCATATTTGACGGAATCGTTTCAGTTTGTATAGACTGTGGTAAAAATCATGTATGTTTATTTCTTTGGCATACTAACGGTTTCACGGATGTTTGTTTATACCTGTTTATACCTATTGTTGTTAAATTCGTTTTGTGGGAAAGTTCTGTCCATCTAGATCGATAAAAATTATTACAAAAAAGTGAAATTTTTGGCGCCATTTTGTCTGTAGACCGCGTTACCGCGTTAGTATTCGCTAAAGGCAAGCAAAAATTTAGTTAGAACGTTTGCGCATGTTTTGGATTTAGTCCATTTTTTTTTTAATTTTTAATGCATTTGCTTTATATTTCAGAATCGATGACACGTCTTCAAAGAAAATGAACTTTGACCCCTATTCTATCACGTAATCGTATCATGTATTGAACACTTGGACTTTAGATTATACAGCATGTTTTTTTTTATTATTGGTCGAATAAAAAAATAAAATACTACTTAATAATTCATAATACGTTATTTTGTATAGAACAAAATAAATAACGATATCTAGAGGTCGTCATTAAAAAAGGTACTCTTCAAAGGAAAAGTCAATAGAAAAAATGTACTTACTGTTACTGTCGCAGGCAAATTGTATTATTTCGCCGTTTACAAAAGCTCGGCATTTTGTAATATGTCGAGAATTCGTAATCAGAAATTTTTCGTTTGGATAAGGGGGTGGGTTAGGTTAGGTTCGTGTTTTTAAAACGAAATAGGAGCCCCACGAAGTAGGGCTCCGTCGGCTCGCGATCGTCTTTTTGTAGAATTTTGGAAAAAGTAAATCCTCAGCATATTAAAAAATGCCGAGCTTTTGTAAACGGCGAGATTATACAATTTGCCTGCGACATTACTACTGTACACACTACACAGAACACTAGTACTCCTAGCGGAACTACTGTACATTAAACAGTTTTTTTATGGAGAAAATCCATTGCAACGATGTATCATTAAATCCGAAAATACTAAACTAATTTTAAACAATTTACAAACAAATAGGAAAAAGTAATTGTCGTTATGTAACACAATGAATATGACAAGGACATCAAATCAAATTCGGTATATCCACAGCCCATATCTTAAAGGAAGGTAAGATGTTCAAAATTATTCAAATTATTAACAGGCTATAAATTGTTTTTGTCAAATATGTAGTTTTGGTACAAAAATTTTCCTCCAAAAAATATGAGTTTGGATGTAATATTTTTGGAGCACTCTGTATAATAAGCTTTTGTGAAGAAGTTCTAAATAAATAATGGTTTATGAATAGACGGCATTGTAAGTCGGCTGTACGGTAAGTGATCAATTCATCACAATGCGACCAGTGGATTGACGGCAAATTACAATAAAGTACTTTTATCCGCGACTGCATCTCCTAGTTAGTTAAATGGAAATACTGCATTTTATTTTTAAATCAATAATGATATGAACAAGTATAGTGCAATTTGATATGCAGATAAATGGGTACCTTTTTTCACGAATAAAATTGCTATAACATCAGACTTAGACACGTATTTATTAAAATTTAACTAGTTATAATTATAGGTACACAGCTCTTAGCCTTTTTTGTCAGTTCAAAATATATTTATTGCACAATAATGTTATACTGTCCAATATTAAAGATATTTTAAATATAATCCATAAGGTACGTACTTACAGTTAAGATTCTGGGAATTTATTTATCCGGTATTTTTAGTAAAAAGTAATAGGTATTTAAGTACTTTTTGAATAAAAATCCTAATAATTTTATATTATTGTCTAGATATTATGTTCACTAGTGTATAGGTGTGGTATAGGTATATATAGAATCCTAATTCATAATGCCTGCATAGATAATGAGCAGCAATATAAATGGTAGGATAGACCAGGGCCGGATTTAGAGGTCCAGAGGCCTCGGGGCAACAAAGGAGTGGAGGCCCCCTCGCCCCAAATTATTTTCCAAATAAAATGAACAATTTTTCTCAGTCGAGTTTTTCAATAAATAATTTATTGTGAAACCAAGTAGATTCTCTTAGTATTTAACAAACGCATATAAATATAATCGGAAACAAGAATTATCTGAACTAAATTTTAGTGATAACGAACGGAACCTTTCGAGCTTTTTTTGCCGAAAAATCGTTGATGATTTCGCTGAAATCCAGTTCTCGGAGTAAATTGCTTTCAATGCTCAGGGGAGAAAGCTTTGATAGACGGTTTTGCCCCATTGTGGTTCGAAGCCTGTTTTTTATAATTTTCATTTTTGAAAATGAGCGCTCTCCAGTGCAATTTGATACCATCAAGACCTTTTATATACATATACAGGGTGTCCCAGAAGTCGACGTCAAGCCGAAATTTTCTGAAAGGTAATGCCACACCAGTTATCAGAAAAATTGAAAAAAAAATTTAAGTCATGTATTTTTGAAGTTATGGATTTTTTTATTTAATTCCAGAAAATGTACACCATGTGACAGTTTTTTCATTCCTGTTGTTACAAATATTTACTTTTTGAAAATTTTTTTTCTCTTCCGTCATCCCGAATAGTGCTTTAGAAGAAAGAAGAAGAAAGAAAAAACATTTATTTCTAGATAAAGGTACACACACAAGAAGAAAACACAAAATAGAAGAAGAAAGAAAGTACGATACATAATAAAATTAGACATAAATTAGGCGCCATGTTTGTTGAGAATCTGGTACTGTGTGTGCACTGCATTTCCAGAAAAGGGTCTTGACTCAGCTTTCTGCCATAATCGCAGCAAGCTGCGACTACAGCGCTGGTATTCTGTCAAGACCGATGGAGGGTGTGCTTTCGACTTTCCACTGATTTGCTACAGAAAAATAATAATATAAATAATAAATAGATAGTTAACTAATACAAATAATAGATATTAATAAATAAATAAATATGAATATGAATTTAAATGATAAGAGATGCGGTGTTGATTGGTTGATTGGTGCTTTAAATACTATGCAGTAACTATGTAACCTTTGATCCTAAACCCTGTGCCGATCACTCCAACTTGTAGGAAAATGTCATTTTATACCGTACCAAGTCTTCAAAATTAATTTTTCGCACTACTTCAACTGATCGTCCTGAAAAAAAAATGTACTACTCCAGTTTGGCAAGTAGCTTTAAAAGTTAGCGCATTTAATAAGGATTCTAACGCGGTATAACACTTACTCCATTATATCTTAGATCGGCTATAAAAAAATTTTAACAATTTTTTTGAAATTACAAAAAACGATTCTAGTGTACCCAAAGCGTACCTAATGACCACAGCATGGTTTAAATAAGATGGAGAGAGACATTCCATAAAGTGTGAGCGAGACAGATAGTGACGCTTATGACATACTGACGCAAATAAGTGAACTAGAGTAAAATAAAGACAGTTTCTTTTTTATGATTAAATTGATTACTTTTTTTTACAAAATATGTTCAAATTTCCGTTCTTCAGCTGCAATACAATCTCGAAATCTCCTTAAAAAAGATCGTGAAATCAGGCGGCCAAATCTTCCATTATTTAAAAATTCTACTACTTCCGCTATTCTCTGTCTAAGCTCTTCTACATTTTCAATTGACTTGGAATAGACTTTTTCCTTTACTGCTCCCCAGGAAAAAAATCTAGAGGATTTGAATCGGGTTAAATCGGGCGGGCCACGAGATTGTACCAGCCCGCCCTATCCATCTGTCTGGATATTCCTCATTAAGGTGTTCTCGAACTAAGTGGCTGTAATTCTTATCTGTCTCGTTCAATTATTTGCGTCCGTATGTCATAAGTAGTCTATCTGTCTCGCTCACACTTTATGGAATGTCTCTCTCCATCTTATTTAAACCACGCTGTGGTCATTAGGAACGCTTTGGGTACACTAGAATAGTTTTTTGGAATTTCAAAGAAATTGTTAAAAACAGACTTTGTTTAACAAAAAAATTTTTTGGCCGATCTAAGATATAATGGAGTAAGTGTTATACCACGTTAGAATTCTTATTAAATGCGCTAACTTTTAAAGCTACTTGCCAAACTAGAATAGTACATTTTTTTTTCAGGACGATCAGTTGAAGTAGTGCGAAAAATTAATTTTGAAGACTTGGTACGGTATAAAATGACATTTTCCTACAAGTTGGAGTGATCGGCACAGGGTTTAGGATCACAGGTTACATAAAGCACTATTCGGGATGACGGAAGAGAAAAAAAATTGGCAAAAAGTAAATATTTGTAACAACAGGAATGAAAAAAAAGTCACATGGTGTACATTTTCTGGAATTAAATAAAAACATCCATAACTTCAAAAATACATGACTAAAATTTTTTTTCAATTTTTCTGATAACTGGTGTGGCATTACCTTTCAGAAAATTTCGGCTTGACGTCGACTTCTGGGACACCCTGTATATATGTATAAATATAAAAAAATGGTCGAGACACGGAATCGAATACCCAACCTCCGAGGTTGCGGGCAAGTACCACCCCACTGAGCCATTGAGCCATTGGGGTACTCCCTCAAGATGGGTAGTAAATTGGAAGTGCTTATCAGGGCCATTTGAGATTTTGATATTTCACTGATTGCCTGATTAGAGTGAACAAATATAGATCAATGATTTCTGTTAATATTTAAGATTAATATAATCAAATAATCATGTACTGTAGGCTGTAGGTAAAGGTAAAAGTGAAAAAAAAATATCAAAGGAAAAGATGTTTACTAGTTTTACTAGTTGGAATTTGAAAGATTTTTTTTCCGAAGTCTCTATTGTGGGGGCCCCCTGCTTGTGGAGGCCCCGGGGCTTTCGCCCCGGTTGCCCTCCCCTAAATCCGGCCCTGGGGTAGACCATCAAAATATGTATAGGAGAAATGAAGTAAACTCGAGGGGAATTTGAACTCGAATACTCTCTTTTTATAGCGGAGATAAAAAGTTACTGCAACCGACAAACGACAGATCGACGATTTTTCAAACACTCGATAGACAAATCGTTATGATAAATCGTTACGTATTTGTAAGCCCGGGCATAAGTATCAAATATACGCCCGTTGTCTTAAAATAGCATTATTTTACTACATCATACGTATTTTTCTGAAATAAATAATAATATTATGTACATAATATATAAAATCAAATTTTTAAATATTTTAACTTCCTATTTTATATCTGGTAAGCAAAATAATTTTGAATGCAACGCAAATGGCAACTCTGAAGTCTGACACAAAATGTCCGACGGCAATCTCCAAAGTGATGTAGAAGAAGCGCCGTGTGCTAAAAAATCTAAAATTGAACTCCAAAATGAGAAAAGTGATAAAGATAGTCAAATAGAATTAAATAATTTCATCCCTACTAAGGTTTTAAACAATAACACTAATAGAAAAGCAGTGTTTCTACTCGGAAAATTTAAAGACAAAAGTGGTGTGGCTATAGTGATTTTGGAGAAAAATGCATTTAAAGAAGAGGAATTAAGCGACGAAGGATATTTTTCGGCTGAAACAAGAGTTCACACATTCTTTAAGAACGATATTTATGGAAATTTTGAGTGCTATCCGATATCCAAAA
This sequence comes from Colias behrii, assembly GCA_029959065.1. Taxonomy (NCBI): domain Eukaryota; kingdom Metazoa; phylum Arthropoda; class Insecta; order Lepidoptera; family Pieridae; genus Colias; species Colias behrii. The sequence continues at coordinate 1,652,592 of JARWMC010000027.1, forward strand.
TTAATGGTAAGATTTCATTTTTACGAAACTAGCGTCTTATTTTTATCCAGTACCTATTCATCATGCATTCTTATTTAATTTCCGTCTTCAATGTGATATGATGAGTAAGTATTCTACTTTGAATTGGACTACCCAGTATATTAGTCATAACTCATAACATATTATTTAATTTAAAATAATTATGTTACATATTAGTTAATACGACAAGTAATTAAACTACCTATCAAAGATGTCAAAGGTGATGAAAGGTCTACCAAACAAAATTATGTTTACTCTCACGCGTGTAGAAATTATAGTATCTAAAACCATACTTAGGTATGTATTGGATATTTATACTTATTACTTATCACTGTCATATGGCTGGAAATCCTTTCACACGTCGTGTTGTAATTTTGGAGATATTAACGTCATATATACGTAATAGTCGTGATTTTATAATTTAAATACCGGAAAATACCGGAATGATACATCAATATCTTCATTATTAAAATTATATTATGAATCTAACTCATTAGAATCAAGAAAAACCTCTTTACCTGCATATTGTGTGACCTTGTAGGGAAACAAAGGTTTTTGCTTATCTTTATTCAAATTAGTTTAATTTATTGGTACTGTCTGTTTTGTATTTATTGTGTTCATTATTGAAATCAACTATAAAATATGTCAAGATAACTATGTATGGGACTTATGATTAAGGAAAAATATTTTATAACCATACTTATTGAACAATAGAAAGTTTAAAAATCTATGTAATACCTAAAAGCTATTAAAGATGCAAACTTTATGCTCTATCAGCAGGATTATGTAATCAAATTGAAGATTTAAATTTAAAATTTACTTAAAATAATCCAACAGGCAAAAAGCTAAATATAAAAAAAAAACTAAATACCTACCTAATATGCTTGAATAAATAAACCCCTGGTCAATTAAATCTGTCTATTTATATTGTTTCTAAAGAAGTTGGTTACATATAAACACATAAGAGAAAAAACAAGCCTATATAAATGTGAAACTTATATTATAATTTATAAGCATCAATCCGGGGCGGATGCCTGACAAACTCAGCGACCCGTGATCAAATTTTTTCTATTCTTTATAAATTTATATCTAAAAAGCATTTGAAAGCCATAAAACAAAAAAAAAAATCAAATTTAATATAAGCGTGTTAAAAACTACTAATATGTATTGTCTTTTAACTTTTTATTCACAGGAGTCAAAACTACAATAATTTATCCTGCTACTGAGAAGCATATAGCAAAGTATAGCAAGCAGGAGGTACATATTGTGTTAGAATCGCCCGACTGCTATAAAAATCTGACGCTACCACATTTAGAGAAGGAACAGTTTAATTTACAGGTTAGTTATATATTTATTTACTATCTGTGCATGCAACTTCATGTATGGAATTATAAAACTAGCCTAAGGTATTTAAAATATTTAAATATCAGCTATCTGGTGAAAGTCTCGTCAAATTTGGTCTATCCGTTCCAGATATAAGTAGGTTCTACTTATATCTGGAACAGCATTTTATGCAGTTATATAAAAATTGTAAAAAAAAATGTATTTCTGTACCAATAAACATTTAGTAAAAAGTCTAATTTTAATACTAAAAACAGACACCAATTTTATGTATTTGTATTACAGATAAAAAATACATATGACTCATAGTGAAAGGTTTTAGTGAATTGAAGGTTGTGATCATTTTGCTGTACTATATTATGTACATAGTGAAGTAATAAAATACATGATTTCAGAGTTACGCAATTTGTCATGGTCCCTTTTGTTTGCTGCAATTTCTTAGTTTATTTTGGTCTGTTTATTTCAATAATGAATAAGAATTTTATTGCCAGATTTTTTATTCTAACTTGTACTTGTTTTTGTGGTGCACAATAACAATGTGCACAAATTGACTTGATTTAAATCAAATGTGTCTAGTTTATTGTTTTTACTTATCAAATAATTTTTGTCATAATATGTATCTATTCATCATAGGCCCAAAGCATATTATAAAACAAACTGTCAAAAAATGAGTTATTTGAACCATTTGTATAGCTGTGCTCCGCGGTTTCACCCGCATTGCTCCGCTCCTGTTGGTCTTAGCGTAATGATATATAGCCTATAGCATTCCTCGATAAATGGGCTATCTAACACCGAAAGAATTTCTCAAATCGGACCAGTAGTTCTGAGATTAGCGTGTTCAAACAAACAAACTCTTCAGCTTTATTATTAGTATAGCTTTGCTTTTTTATGAGTTAATCTTTAATGTTTGTAAGTATTATAAACTTTTAAACTTTTTCCTCTTCAACTGGTTATTATATCCTAAAAAATATTTATATTGTATGCAAGTGGAAATCTTTGTATCATTAATTAAAAACCATCGAAATTTTAAAGCAATTAAATCTTCATTTACCATTATATATATTATCACAAAAGTTACTTAGTTCAACATTAGCATCCTAAATAAACAGACATAAAAATGAAAATTAAGTTGTGAAAAGAATTTTTTTTTATTATTTTGAACAGTAAATTATTTTTTATGTTTAAGTTAGTATAACTTGTTATTTTTTTTTCTTTGTCAATATTATTTCAAAATCAGTTGTTCCTTGTTTCTTTGTGTGTGTTTATTTTATTGTGTAGACTTTTATATTTTTGTTTTAAATTTTATTTTTATATGTTTTATCAGTGAATAAACATGCCTATCTTGTTACAGTGGGTCTACAACATACTAGAAGGCAAGAGCGAAGCAGACAGAGTAGTCTACAATAACGAGAGTGAAACAGAGGGCTTTGTGCTCGTCCCAGATCTAAAGTGGGACGGACTGACCAAGGAGTCGTTATATCTATTGGCTATTGTGAGACAGAGGAATATTAAATCGTTGAGAGATTTAAATGGAAGTCATTTGCCGTTGTTAAAAAGGATAAGGGACGAAGGGAAGGTGAGGATAACCAATGTTTATGTATTTAAGAATTTGTTTATTAACAAATTATTTGTATACGATTTTAGTTACTTAATTGACAGATAAGAATGAAAAAGATATTACATTTGTTGCAAAATTAAGTAATTTGATGGCTCAATAGTGAGTTCTTCCAGGCAACCTAAGGCGTAAAACAATAAACCATAAAATATAAATAGACAGCAAGTAAAATAATATCAGATCATGTATACATGAAAAACTAAATGATAATACCCTGGTTACATAATTGAATCTACTTAGAGGTTTATTATTCTAAGATTATTTAATAAAAATTATGTCATGTTCTGATAGAGTATAGTAATTGGATCAACTTAAGTAGGTGTTTGTAGAGATGTATCTTTATAAGATCCTTTAGGTTTATATGCTTTAAGAATTAAGTACTTATAGGTGATGTAACCTAATTAGTTATAATAAACATTAATATTAATAATAGAGATGCATTTTTAAATTATAATTTTATTGTAAATTGTTTCAGAAAGCGATTTTGGACAAGTACAACGTGCCTGGCAGTCAATTGCGCATATACCTCCACTACCAGCCATCTTTCTACCACCTGCACATTCATTTCACGTACTTACAGCACGAAGCCCCAGGCATATATGCGGAGAAATCACATCTACTCGATACAGTCATTGATAATATCGAAATTATGAACGATTACTACAATAAAGCTACGTTACCCTTCACAATTCGTGAAATGGATACTCTCTTCAATATATACGAAACAAACGGCTACGTTGAGAAGATTAAGAAAATTATTAATAAGTAAAAGTGTGAAAATGTTGGTGAAAAATATATTTGTCGAACTACGGTCTCGTCTGAGAAGTTGTAATGTGTATATAACTACCAATATTGATTTTAGAAAGAATTGTAATTTGAAGATTAGTATACAAGCCAATTGTATTGTTCTCAACTATTATAATAATAGATTGAAAAGAAGTGATAGTCTCTCGTCGATAGAGAGCCTCTCTGATTATTCCGATGATGATGAAAATAATGTCACATGTAGCATTCCTATCGAGGAATTTTGCTATGTAATTCCAAATTCTATGTCATGCCTCAAAATTGACAAAAATACTATATCGTTCAGGATTCTGACTGAACCCAAAAATGGCAGTTTTTATTCCGAGTTTTTGTCGCCGAGCTCACTGGAAAACAAAATTAAAGTGTCCACTATGGTAATAAATTTAAAAGTCAATGAGGAAGTTAAAATTATTTGTGGCAACTGTTCAAATGTAATTTCCAATGATGGAATCAAATTTGACAGGATTCTGGAGTTGCCTACCTCAAATTTGGATATGTCGGAATGGTTCTGTCATGGCCATGGACACAATCATGGCAACACTTCAAGCAACATAGAAATAAAACCAAATAAATTAGATTTTCTTTACCGATTAACTTTCTTTGTAGTAAACAATAGTACATTAGCGGATAAAACGAACAAATTCAATATGCGTAGAACAATATATCATTGCAACCGTTGCTTATCGTGGCTTGGCTTAAAAACTAAGGATACAGTGAAACTTTACAATTCCGAAGTGAAATTATTACATAATAATAATATAGAAAAGTACGCATTTACTCAAAAAAATAGTACAGATAATATAAGCATAGATGATTTTATATTTACAATAGAAATGATGATGAATGAATTCAATTTAGGGCTCCAGTACACAGTTATGTATAAAATAGTTTTGGAATGCGCGTTTTCTGCGGCTAATAAACAGTATTTGCTTATTTGGGTGATGGATAAGGAATTACAAGTGCTGAGAAATAACGATGATGTCATTTTGAATGATAGAATAAAGCTTAAGTCGACGTTTTTAACGAAAATTTTGTATAAAATCGAAACTAGTTTGAATGAAGAAGTAGAAGCATGGTTATCGGACCCAAGTGTGATTTCCACAGACATATCTAAAACTATGTTTTCTAACGGTGTTGATCATTTGCAGAAAATGTCGTTGAAAGTACCAGAAATGTTTCGATATACAAACGGATTTTGTGTCAGTTACTTAAAGGTTTAATAAATTAATTATTTGCATTGGATTTTTTATTTATACCTTACAATTATAAATATTTCAGGGTTCATTCATTTTCAATTTATTTAATCATGAATCTAGGTTGTTGTATTTAAACAAGAAAAAATTCAAACAACATCTATATAAATAAATAATCTTTATTTCAATAATAACATAATGACAATTATTCCACATTTATAATATACATTCAATTAATTATTATTATATTGTACAAAACGAAATAAAAGTGAAACAAAACACACAATTCTCCCTTGATTTTACATAATTTTCCTCATGTAGTTTAAAAACAGGTTTATTATTTTCCATAGAAACAATTTTATTCTGAATCTAAGTTTTACAATGTGACAACCAATATAGTATTTATTATAGGTAATATTATTTTATTATAAAAATAATACTTAACAATATATCAAAAGCATCTTATTTTTAAATAACAATTATATTCATAATAATTTTTTGCTACTATGATATCTGGTGCGCTTGACTGGGGCCATCTCTGAAGTGTGAAATAGCATTCACAATGATGGAGTAGTTGAAATACCAGAATAAGCCAAAAACAATGGCAAATAAAATATCTGTAGTGCTTGGGTTAAGAAAATATCATGTTGGGTTAATCCTAAACGTTCTAATCCATATAATAAACACAAAATATTAAAGTTGAATTAAAAAAATTACCTTCAAAAATGTATACCTTCTCTCATTCTTATTGAAAACCTATTTCATTTGTATGATGATGTTTTTTAAAGAAATAAGTAATATTTCTCATTAAGAGGTAAAAAATAGGGTCAGGGGTTTTCTAATACACAACAGGAAGTGTTAATTTATAACAGAAATTGATATTGACTTACAATTAGCAGTTTAAGGAAAAATAGGCCAATTATAAAGTCCATAAGTCTTAGTAGTTTTGTTATAGGTTTGATTTAAATTTGTAAGAAACAAGAAATATATTCATAGTATTACCTCTTTATTATGATCTAATCTTTAAATATGTAATATTCTGGAAAAGAAGTATGTGCATGTAATTAAATTAAATATGTAATTAGAATAATATGAAACATACCCATATGAATGACTGTTTCTTGATAAAACAGGTACATAATATTAACATATCATCTAACCTAAAATCTCCCAAAACAACTTAAGTTTAGAAAAGAAATAATAAAAAGTTTGCAACTTACTAGATCTGATTAATTTTAAAAAGGATACGAATCACCACCCTTTCCCAAGGTTCTACCATATACAGCTCCGTCGATACCAAGTATCTTAAATACCAATGACTAATAAAGGCACGTACTTTTTTAATTAAATCCATTTTGATTTATTAACACACGAATACTGAATAAACACAGAAACGTCCTGTTACACGACTTTTATTCCAGTATTGACGCAAATGAATTGACTATAGTAATCGTTATCCTTGTAAATTATTATCCTCAAAATATGTACAACACAATATTTATGACCAATTCAAGACTACGCAAAAGTCAAAACTCGAATTCCCAATGTTCATATCAGAATGTTTTGAAATTTCAATGACAGCCAGATGACAGCTTTCAAAAAGGACATCTGTCGATATGATAGGTGAAATTTAACTTATATGATACGTAGCATTTGGTGCATTTATCACCATGGCCATCGTACATTGGGTTAAATTAAATAATTGAAATCTTTTGTAAAATTGTAAACACCGTATAGATCACAATCTCGCTTGATTGATTCCCGTGAGAATCGAGATGGCAACCGACTAACGTACATGCATGTAGGTATAAACATGCACTTGAGATTTGCGTATTCGTGCTACAGTTTTGTAGACCAATTTTTGAAGTTTTTCTTTATCGGGGTTGGAAAAAAATTTAGTGTAACATTTTTTCGTTATGCGTGAAATTTTTCCGTTACGCGCCATCTTTTTCTTATCCACTACCACGCGTGATTCGACGGATTTCTGTAAAGTTGCATGTAGTAAATTTTTTTTTTGAAAAATAAGGTCATAAAGAAGTTTCACTTCTTACGTGTGTACACTAGTACACGCACACATTTTTTTTTGCAATTAACCATGCAGGCTGTTTAATCTATACTAATATTATAAAGCTGAAGAGTTCGTTTGTTTGAACGCGCTAATCTCGGGAACTACTCGTCCGATTTGAAAAATTCTTTCGGTGTTAGATAGCCCATTTATCGAGGAAGGTTATAGGCTATATATCATCACGCTACGGCCAACAGGAGTGGAGCCACGGGGGTGAAACCGCGCGGAGCAGCTAGTTTTACAATATATTATCCCTCAGGACATCCATTCATGTAAAGTCAAGTAAAGTGTAGTTCCATGTCAGTTTTTTTTATCGCATTCACGTTTGGTTGACACTTGTTTTAACAAACTATGTGATTTATGTAGAACATTGTCCCTACTAGTGGTGATTTCGTCTGCTCTCAAATAAAAATATTTTAGTTGGTCATAGCGAGCCTTACTTGTTAAAATATGGAGTAACCAACAAAATATTTTTTCATGGCTAAATAATAAATGCAAGAGCAACGTGCAAGAGAGTTTGGTTTTTTTGTCTTTCTTTCGCGTCGTAACGCAGCTGCAGCTATATTATTGTATGTTTTTATGCCTGGAAACAGTTTGGAGGCTACAGAAGAGAGAGATTATGTGGATAAATAAAATCACTCCAGAGAATACGTAGCGCATTTGAATTAAGTATATTTTATTTCGCTTTGGACGTACACAAACCACGTGATTCTACAAGTCTATAATGCATAATGCGTGCGGGAGTGACTCTACTGAGTTTTTCTTAAACTCTAGTGATTTAAATACAATAAATATATTTAAATATATTGTGTGTATGTATATTAAAAAAATCGGCTTTATTCAAAAACTATCTCTTATCTAGTCATGAGACTGTATTATTTTCAAATAAGTGGCTATATTGTATAGAAGTAGTCATAGTTATTTTATACTGGATGAAATGGGAAGAGATAAAAAAAAAAACACAAAATAATGTTTGAAAATGTTTTATTAATACATTTGTTAAGACAGTGTGACCTTACAACTAAAATAGTAATTGGTATCAGCCATAACTTAAAGTACAATGTTGCAAGCTCTTAAAATTATTTTTTTACACTGGTATCTTCCGCGATGACAATAGTTTGTACTTATAATTAAAAATGCAAATAATTCTAGCTCCCGAGGTATGGTAAATAATTTGACATTTTAATATATTATGAGAATTTTATTACAACTAAAATGTTCAAGCTAAAATCATATTTACAGGAAGCGATTAATATCTGTTAAAATATTATATATTCGATTCTCAACGGCAATGTAAAGTTGCCAGATTAAAAATGTAATTCCTTAACATGGTAACATTACTAAGCGTGCATATAATTTTCATGCGATTATATAAATGGTAAATATATAATAATTGTACAATAATTGACTATGTATATGAATTTTTATATATGGTAATATTAAAATTTGAAAACTTCAGTCTTAAAAAAGGCACATACACCGATTAGTGATTAAAAATAGCTGCCGTAGTATTTATTTAGTATAATAAGAATTGGCACATTTATTGTCCATAATTCTAACTTCAATTCCATTATATAATTGAATAAATACAAAAATACTGTTATTTTACCGCGCGGTAATCACAAACCAAGCTAAAATAAGCTAATATTTTTAAACATTTGATCTAATATATAATTATTACATTTATTAGGAAATGTTACACATATAAAAGTTAAAATATAATATTAAACATTTATCCATACAAGTTTAGAATAGTACAACTCCTATCAAAAGTAGGATCATGCAATTACAAATATCATTAAAATGTATTACCATTTGAGGTAAATACGATACATATATAATTGTATATATTTTTATATATCACACTATCAAAACTCGGCGTAAATCTTTTACGCATAATATAGTATATCATATCACGAATATTATTCATAAAGCTTATCAAGCAACATTTCATTAGAGAAATAAATATATACTCAGTATACATGAAAACTAAAATTACATGAAAAACCACTTCAAATAAAGATTCTTATCCATTAAGAACCGATAATCCTCAAATACAATTCCATCCTCATCCTTAAACAAACCTATCCTGAAAAGACCGTCCATCCTCAAATATATTTTCCATCCTCAAAAGTATTTTCCATCCTCAAAAGTATTTTCCATCCTCAAAAGTATTTTCCATCCTCAAAAGACCTCCCATCCTCAAATCATTCGAGATATTCCGTATAACCTTGGGCTCCTGTGAAGATAACGTCGATCCATATTCGCGCAGCTTCACCAGATGGCGCCATTAAATAATATCGCCTTTGACGAGTTTTAACTATGAACGTCGTTTGAGGATTCGGCGATTTTGACGTATTGCCGTGATCTAGGTATACTTCTTCTATGACCTAGGGAAGAAAAACATAAAAATTAATACATATTTGTTGGAAAGATCACACCTAAGAAGTTTTTATTTCCAATTGTATATAGCCAAGCAAAGCTTTTGAGACAATTATTTCGGTTTTTATTTCATTCAATCGTACTATTAATATAAAGAGGAAATAGTTGCTTCCCTTTTATCTAGTAATTCCTGAAAGGGGTTTTGATAAAAATATTAACAGAAATAGTCCGGTCATCTAAGCATAAATTAATCTTGCGGAAAGTATGCTATAAAAGTAAGACCTATGATTTAAGTAAATCTATACTAATATTATAAAGCTGAAGAGTTTGTTTGTTTGCTTGAACGCGCTAATCTCAGGATCTACTGGTCCGATTTGAAAAATTCTTTCGGTGTTAGATAGCCCATTTACCGAGGAAGGTTATAGGCTATATATAATCACGCTAAGACCAACAGGAGCGGAGCAATGCGGATGAAACCGCGGAGCACAGCTAGTAATAAATACAATGTTTTAAATAGAAATAGAAAATATAATATAATACCTGAAAGTAAGCGCCTCCACGCGGCTTCTTCTCAGTTTTGTCCCAATAGTAGACGAGCGTTTTCGTTTCGCGATCGAAAACGAACCACCTGAGAAAAGAAATACATGTTTAAAAATACATAAAATAATGAATACACAATAAAAATACATAATATATTATGTTAATTTTAAAGTACAACTAACATAGCGTTAGTTAATTCAATCTGTTATAATAAATAAAATATTTCGGGACAATTTTCACACACGGCACGATCTGATCCCATACTAAGCTTTCGCTTGTGTTATGGAAACCAGATGGCTGATAAATAAAATAAAAATAAAAATATTAGAGCATACATCGTATTTATTGTGATGGACATCTGGATTATACCAAATTTTATATATTTTGCTATTAAATTAGTGATGATTAATGTATAATGCGATTAGTATTATTAGTAGCCATAGTTTTCCATAAAAATATAAGATATAATATGAGTTAACGAATTATTACAAATAATCCTAGTTTCAAACACAAGTCTGTGCAAACAAATGTCAACAAAATCCCCTACTAAAATAAAAATTAACAATTACATACCTTTTGGACCAAGTATGAAACTTGGCCCCGAGCTTGTGCAAGTATCCGCGACACGAGCTCGAGTTCACCGTCACGTAGGGGCATAGCTCCACTTGGTGACCTGCGAATAGTAAATTGATATAAAGTATAGACAAATATTACATTACAATTGGTTGTTTTAAATTTTTTTATCCATTATTTAGTTTGTAATATCAATCAGATTTCGTAAATATCTTCATTCACCCCACAGTGGTTCCATAATTTAACTTATAACTCTTGACTTCTGCTTCATAATTTTTAATCTCTATATTTCTACTTTCATGCATTATCAACGCACGTTTGCAAGTTGAAGCATCTCTATCAATAATTTAATCTCTATTCTATGAATGTATTATTTATTTACAATCTAAAATTTCCATTTTTATCTTTACAAGCTCTACATCTCTACAGCTCTAACTCTACATATCTATGACTCTACAGCTCTACGTCTCTACAGCTCTACATATCTACATCTCTACAGCTCTACAACTCTATAATTTTACATCTCTATACCCCTACAACTCTAACACTACAGCTCTACTTACCGGCGGACTCAACGTGTGTGCGCAGATCGAAGTCGTCTCTATCAACGGGCAAGTAGCGAGTGAGCGGCCGCTGCCATTCGCTTGTCGTACCGCGTCTGCTTCTACGCGGCGCGTTGCTGAGAGACACTAAGAAATGTTATAATAAAAACACGATTAATTAAGTACATATTTGATATTATCGATAAATGATTGGTTGGTAGTGGCCCTGCCTTCCAAGCCAGAGGTCGTGGGTTCGATTCCCATGCGGGGCAAATATTTGTGTGATGAACATAGATGTTTGCTCTGTGTCTGGGTATTAATTTTATAAAGTTTTTATTTAAAATTATATATGTATGTTTATCAGCCATCTGGTTTCCATAACACAAGCGAAAGCTTAGTATGGAATCAGATCGTACCGTGTGTGAAAATTGTCCCAAAATATTTATTATTTATTAATGGTGTGTCCCATAGACACAAAACCGAAAGAGTAGAATGAATTCGATTGCTCTGGCGGGATTTATAAGTAGATAGCGTGTTGTCACCGATTCTTGATAAGTATAAGTTGAATTAGATATGTCCCTTTAAAGTGGATCAAAAATCGAGGCCAAAGGAGTCGGTTACATAGAAACATACAGGTGAATCTAATATTGGTTACAAACATACAGATTAAGCTAATATAAGCGTGTTGAAAATAATAGTGTTTTGTTATTAAACTGTAAATATTGCAAATTTTTTTAAGTAAAATCTACCTTGATACCAAATACCCACGGGGTTGTATGACTTTGATGGTAATTCCATATTAATATGCAATTTAAAGTTCAATTTGAGTTTGAGTTGAAACTTACATATATTATCCCTGCTGAAGTCGGACGCATGGCTGAGCGGTCTGCTGTCATCGCTGTGTTTCTCGTCTTCGGTCGATTCGGTTCGCGAGTTTCGTACTTGCAACTGTTGACAAACATACATAATAAGAATCGAGGATGAAGAGGAAATTGATTCGATTGAATTGAGGATGGGTAGGATATTTGGTTTATGGACGTTACGTTTGAAACAGGATGTGTAAATTCATAATTTATAAATAAATTATCTTCTTACAATAAATGGATGTGTAATGATCATTATGGAGATTTTGATTTTATATCTTTCTTTATTGTTATTGGCGTACGTTTTTATTGTTCTTGTTCCAGTTTTTTATTTTGTAGAATATTAAGACAATTAATTGAGTCTATAATATCTTTATTACAATTCTGTTGTTAAATTAAAATTTTCAAGTCCATTAGTCTTATCGTCTTATAATTCTAATTTCGCTGAAAATACTCACAAACACAGGTTTCGGTGTACAGTCAAGGCCCCAACGCGAACTTTTTAAGAGCGTCAACCACACAGACATAATGTGGTTAGCATTTGTTAGTGAAATTATGTTTTATTTTTGAAACTATTGCACTTTTTACTAATAAAACTGTTGGGAAAGTGTAGAGGTCAAATTGTGTACAAAGAATTGCTTTTAAATTTAATTTATTTAATGAAATAGAAAAATAAATGAATTAATGCCATAAAACGAAGTAACGAGTAGTATAATAAGTATGGTAATTGAGTCTGGCAATAAAAGATAAATAAATGTATCTTGTAACGAATTCTGCCAAGCCATATAATATGACTTAGCACATAGGCTTCTTTTTATTCTGACAACAATCGAATCGGGTTTCAGCTAGTATTACATAATTTTTTACTATATAATTTATAAATGCAAAAGTGTGTTAGTTTGTCTTTATTTCACGACGCAAACAGATTAATTCTGTGATGATTTAAGCCTAAAGTATTATATGCGACTTTTTATCATGGGCGGAAAGCTAGTACTATCATACCTTTGAAACGTTTTACAAATGTATGAGCATTTAGTACAATAAAATTTTCAGTAATGGCGGCATATAATGACATTTTATATGGCGCGCGGCAAATTTTGGCGCAAATCCGAAAAATATAACGCTGCGTTCATGTTCGTACAAAATAATATTTTCTGTGTGTTTATTACTCGTTTCGCTTATAAACAATAATTCCCATTCCATGTAATGTCTGGTGATAAAATAACGATTTATATTATGGTATATGTATTTATAAATTTGAAACGTGTAAATACGATTTTGAGAACGCGTATCTTTTGATGTTAAAACCTTCGCGAGTCAAATCGTAAACTTAATTTTTCGCTTCGCGATAAACATGCGTGCGTTTTAATAATGTCTTGTCTTGCCTTCTTTAGTATAATATGTTTGTTTTTGATAGAATGTGATGACTGTGATATACCTACATTATTACACTCTATGTTATAAAATATAAATTATAATTATTACTGTCAGTCAATTTAATATTTGAAGTGAAACTTCTTTATCGGGGTTTAGTTGGAAAACAATTTAGTGTAACATTTTTTCGTTACGCGTGACATTTTTCCGTTACGCGCCATCTTTTTTTTATCCCTACCACGCGTGATTCGACGTATTTCTGTAAAGTTGCATATAGTAGATTATTTTTTGAAAAATAAGGTCATAAAGAAGTTTCACTTCTTACGTGTGTACACTAGTACACGCACACATTTTTTGAATTGTGTTTATGTACTTTCTTAATTATTTGTTTTAATTGCTTGCGGAGCTCGTTATTACGAGCTCCGCAAGCAATTAAAACAAATGAAATGAACGGTGGAATGTTTTCAACAATGAGTAGTTTGTACGTGTAATTTGTAAATGGATATAATTTTGATGAAATAGTTTTTTTATAGTTAAATCTGCAATGTTTTATTAGTTGATAATACCATATGATACATATAAGTTGTATCCTATTAGCTTTCTAGAACATAAATTCGTCAACAAAACCTACACAAGTACAGGTAATTAGTACAGAGCGTATGTTAAGACGTGCGTGCACGGTCACGGTCAAGACTAGAATGACATTGAAAACGCTAGCGGCTAGGTGCTAGGTGTCAACGTGATATAAATATATTTGCGGGTACACAAATAAAATGGAATTGGCTTTAAAGTCGTTGCTCTGATAAAATGAAATTCAATATACTCTTAAATCTTTATAGCTTGCTATTATTGCTGATCTAATTTTATGAGCAAAATAGAAATAGTATGGAATGTTTGAGAAATGCGATTTTTTTATTTCTTATACTTTAGGTATAGCGTAGCGTATATAGGTGTGGAATGTCAAACGGATAAAAAAAGCGATGTAATTTTTTTTCTATTCCGTCTTTAAAATAAATTCAATTGTTGAACGAATTTCAAACTCAAATTCATCGAATTTCCAGAGATTAATAGGTTTTTAAATAGGTATTTATTTTTATTATTTTAAAATATTTTTATTTTAAAGAACATTTCATATTAATTTTACGAATTTGTAGAGCGTGAGAAGGAGGATGGAATTGTATTTTTTATTTATGTTCTATAGACGGAGTCAGGGCGAACAACTAATTGTATACGTATAAAAATTAAAAAACGATTCAAACATATGAATGTATTCGCTCTATAAACATCTATTTCTGACGAGACGTTACGTCTCCAACATTCACCATAAAGACATCACAACCCACGCGTTTTGTTTATAATTTTCACACCATTTATTTTATTAACATACGAGCGTTTAATATTACACATATTTATCGTATCGTAGATATTTTTATTGATATGATTAATGTTGTTTTTATGATCACGCTATATATCTTAGTCATGTGTTCAGAATTGAACTATGGAGAAGGGCTTTAGACCACGAAGGTCAATTATCAAGGAAAATAACGCTCCCAGGAGGTATTATAAATTATAATAATATACATTTATGCACTCCTGGGAAAATTATTATATGCCTGCGGAAGCAGATGAGTTCAGAGTTAGTAAATGTACAACTTACAGCTTACTTTAACGTTATGGGGCCGTTCAAGTATTACGTGAGCAGATTTCTTACCATTTTTTACCCCCCCGCCCCCCTTGTCATCAAAAGTAAGCAAAGCACTTACCCCCTCCCCCTATGCTTACGTAAACATTTTTAGTAATAAATGTTTTTTTTTATATTGTTATTTTTAAAATAGGAAAATTCATGAAAATATTAGGTTTAACTGATACACATAGAGTAAATGACAAAAAAATATAATCAGAAAATATAAAGAACATAACTAACATAAAGAATATTTTCGGAACAGTTTTTGGTATAACTTGGATTTGTCTATATGATATTATGACATTCTAATAAGATATTTAAATTTAAATAATTAAAACGTTAAACTTTGGCTAATTGCATCAACATAAACACAAATGATAACTTTCAATGCTTACAATACGTTTAGAATCCAAACAAAACAATACTGATAGATGCGCACTTGCAGCCGGCCGGCACGAGAGTGAATTACAGTGAAACTTGGTTAAGTGGGACCTGGATAAGTGAGAAACCTCCATAACTGGAACTCATGCTGAGGTCCCAACACTTTGGCACTGAATTACCTCTGTTAGTGGGACGAGGTAAACCTCTATATCTGGGATTTGTTCTTTCGATTTATCATCATAGTTACCTCTATAACTGAGACAGCGAGTAAATTTTATATGCATAAACCTCTGTAGCTGAGATAACATTGTTTGTTTAATCATTCTTATTCTACCCTATCATATATTTTATTTAATGATCGCACCTGTATAACTGAAATAACCTGTATTCTCACCTCTATTAATGGAACCCTCTGTAAATGAGACAGATATTTATTTATACCTGTATATCTGAGACACTGGGTAAGTGGAATACCTCTATAAGTGAAACGACATTGCAGGTCCCTTGATGTCTCACTTAACCAGGTTTCACTATTAGACAAGTGAATAGCGCACGGTAATTTCCCTAATGCGCGGTAATTTCCCTAATCAGTTCTCAAAGCGAGTGCCTACGCATATGTATTATTTGCGGGAATCCCCGAAAAAACTTAAATAACTAACGATGACGTAATCATCATCTAGACCCCCCCACCCCGCATGTCATCCAAAATAAGAAAAACAGAGACCCCCCCACCCCCCCTTGGTGCTTACGTAATACTTGAACGGCCCCTATCTAGGGATTTAAAAGTGTCTACAATCAGCACTCCCTACGACGTAATATTTCTATTAATGAAAGGTCCAAGATATTGGGGGAATCTCTGTCTTTTTTGTCTATTTATGTTTTGACAAATTTTGGTGTGAAAATTAACTCAAAAAAATAAAATTAGTTACCTATTATAGCAAGAAAACTTATTATCACAGTGTAAACTTATGATACAATGCGACTCTACTTGCGAACGTGTGTCGCAAAAATATAAATTTGAATTGTGAAAGCATTGTGCCATATTTAGATGACGAGATGTAAAACTAACTAATTTCCATTTAAACCTGCTTCGAAAATGAAAAAAAGAAAGCTAAATATTTCAATAAAACGCTTATAAAAAGTTACGTGCATAAATATATCGCCAAAGAAAATATTCAAGGGCAAATTTCATTGCATTCCACAAAGAAACGTTCGTTTTTAAAAAACGTCACAGTAAATCACTTCAAACGTGCGCGGGCGCATTAAGAGACGCATTGCTCATGATTGTGTTTGCATTGTGTATCATTTGCATACGTTTGACGCATTTTCTAGTCTATGTTGACTATACTATAATTGTACTAAGGTTTTTTTTAAAGATGGTTAGGTGACAGTTATGTAAAATTTTTCATCGCTTTTTTATTTGTGTATTAAAATTTTTAATACGACTGTATACAGCTTGTAGTCTACACCATATTTACACTTACGTATTTTTTTTTTCAGTTATATGTATATGTCGTGGCCATATCGTAGATTTGCTCATTTCATGAAATGGCCAACATAGTTTGATCAGATCGTTAAATCGTCAACGTTTCACGATTTGGTCATCGACATTTGGCCAGATCGTATAAAATATCTTAGAGAGTCCATAAAACATTAAAAAATTCAGAATATTTTAAGAACTTGTTTATTGTCATTTAAGTTAGTGCCGCGGTAGCGCCGGCGAATACCAGAAGCGAATGGTTTTTTCAATAGAAAACAGTTAGGTTAGGTTAGGTTAGACTAATAAACAACGCACGAGCCGAGCGAGCAAAGCGAGCGTGCCGCGGCAGCGGCCGGCGAGTGCCAGAAGCGAATCGCTTTTTAAAAAAGAAACAAAAATGGTCGCATTTCGTGAAATGGCCATCCACGTTTGGCCAGATCGACGATCTGGCCAAATGTGGATGACCAAATCGTGAAACGTTGACGAATTAACGATCTGGCCAAACTAAATTGGCCATTTCATGAAATGAGCAAATCTACGATATGGCCACGACATATACGTATTTTATGAACCAAATTCGAGAGAAAATCTATGTATCTTAAGTTTCCAAACACTACAGCTGTGTGCAATTTTAAAGGTATTTAGAGGCCCTTAAAAATAAGTGATTTATATTTTCCAGTGTCGTTAATTAGATAAATGAGAGAAAAGCTGTGAATGCAGAAAACGATATTTAGTTATACTTTACTGTGGCTTACTTTATTATCAATGTATATAAATAAGAACGTGGTTTATGGTTTACTAGCTGTTGCCCGTAGCTTCGCCTGCGTGGAAAAGATAAATTTTCATAGTACAAACTTTCATCCCCTATTTGATCCCCTTGGGGGATGAATTTTCTAAAATCCTTTCTTAGGGGACGCCTACGTTATGAAATCTACCTGCATGCCAAATTTCAGCCCGATACGTCCAGTGGTTTGGGCTGTGCGTTGATAGATCACTATATCAGTCACCTTTGAGTTTTATATATATAGATTTCTGCCTGGTTATTATATTTCGTTTTACAGAAGTAACTGCGCGTTACTATGACTGTTCAAATATTTAACGAATAACTTTATGACACACAGCTTTCTCTATTATTATGGAACAAACAAACCAATGTTTTGTAATATGTGTACATACAGAGTCTAGTCTTCTGTCATAATATTATACATGCGAAAGTTTTTGGTCATACAAATATTACCTAAAAATTTAGTTTTTCTCTTATACAAGCACTAAGATATATACTACTGTAATATACTCTAAGGGTATATAAAGGGTTTTTCATTAAGCACGGGTAGATGTTTGCGGCCTGTGGTGACCTCCTGTGAGTGAAATCTACCAAAATATAACTAGCGGCCCGCCCCGGCTTCGCCCGTGGTACATATGAAAAATAGATGTTGGCCGATTCTCAGACTTACCCGATATGCACAGAAAATTTCATGAGAATCGGTCCACCCGTTTCGGAGGAGTATGCAGACTAACATTGTGACACGAGAATTTTATATATAAGATATCTATAATGTTCAGCCAATTATGCCATTTTACTATGCCAAGTTACACGAAAAAACATTAGGCACAAATGATATGAGTCTTGTATATTATTAAAAACAGATTACCATATAAAACAAGACTGTTGCTGTACAATGCTTTTGCTGATTCTATAATATCATACGGCCTAAGTAGCTATGGTAGGACTTATAAAACATATATGCAAAGGATTCTGAACATACAAGTTCGAATTCTCAAAAAATTGTGTCGCCGCAAATAAAAATAAAATTTTAAAATGACATACCTAAACTTTTCAAACATTGCAGTGTCCTGCCAATTAATTATAAATTTGAATTTCAGTTGCTCAAAGAAAACTTCTTCAACACAAAATATCAAACATTAAATTCACACTCTTACCATACACGGAACACTACTCTTAATAAATTAATTAAACCATTCTCAAAAAACATGTATGGCCAACGACGTACCGCGTGCTTGATACCAGATATCTTGAATGGGTTGGATAATAATTTAAGAAATTGTATTACTAAAATAAACATAAAACGTAAACTTAAGAAATATTATCTAGACAAACTGTAGTTGATGTTATAGTTATAAGTATCTATAAAAAAAAAAAAAAACTTATCTTTGTGTAATCTTTAGACTCAATTTATGTATTCTACAGTTAAACCGAAATTGTTTTGTTTATAAATTATTGTATACGAACATTAGCATAAACCTCAGTGGTTTTTTAATTCACAACTGTACACTAATATGTCTGTAAACCTTTTTTGTTTCTGATAATAAATAAAAAAAAAAAAAAAACTAAGTATCTTTCTCTTAGCTTTCAGGTATATAACCATTCGTTTACAAGTAAAGGTGTAAACATAACAGCTCTTGTTATAAAAGTATTTTATAATAGATACGCTATTCTCGTCTGTTTACGGCTGGAGTTTAAAACACCACCGGGATCGTTTAAAAAAATAAAAAGATTTTCTAGCAAAACTGAAATATTAAGTGTCGCGTTCTAGACAACTCAATAAAACATGAAGTAAGTTCTCTGCCAATAAATTTACCGAACCGCGTAGTACAAAATTTACATGATATTTTGATGATTCTTTTCCAGTGAATCATCAAACCAATTTACTATGTCAGAAAAGCATAAATTTGCAACAATATAAAACCTCTTTACACTTTCACAATTAACACACACGAAGAAAAAAAAAGCAACTGTCAAAAGTCTTCCCGCCAAAATGTGACATTAACTTTTTAACGCACTAGTCACACGGCAAACAGCCAGGTTAAGACTGACACTTGCCGGGGCAGAATTAAATGGGTTTAGGTATTTTAGTTCCCTTAAATCGTGGGCGGAACATCGAATTTCTTGTTTACGTGCGTATTTCAGTTTTTTAATGGGTTTGTTATTATGACTATTAATGTAAGCACGCGCGAGCGTTGGCTGGTTATTAAAAATCTCAACATTTCCGTGGTATTTCGCATATTTTGTTATCTTGGCCTACATTATTTTCCATCAAATCAAGTAAACATTTCGTTCAACAAAGAATACTATAAATATTATTATAATTTACAACAATGATTAATCAACTTCATCTTTCGTTTATTTTTCTTCAACTAGGCATTTAGATTATAGGTTATTATCTGAGTACAAAAAGTAGGTAACTAAACTAGCTCTGGCTTTGTTTATAATTTTTAACCGACTTCCAAAATCAAAAGGTTGTAGATATTTTCATCTATTGTGAACCGATGAATTTTTTTTAATACTGCAGTCTGCACATACATATTATTAAGTTGAAAGTAGTATATCAAAGAATGTCAACTTACTTAGTTTAGTGATAAAGATAATGTTCATTTGAAATGTATTTTATCGTTGAGAGGTCCTCGATTTTATAGTATGTCTTAGCTTTTATATAACGCCGTAAGGCGCCAACTATGCTATTTATATTATTGTAGTTTTAGTTGAATAAAAAAAATACTTGTGTGAAAGATAATTCAAAAACAAAACGTCACTAATATATCTACTCTGTTTGTATCTTTTGTTCTTATGTGATAAATAATACATTACACTTATGCGTTTTTTTTTTTTTGAAAAAGGCACCCGTCATCACAGGGTGTTCGCGCCACCTCTGGATTATAATCCAGAGACTTTTTTTGCTTATTTTTTTTTTTCAATTTTTACAAATACTTACATAATATAAATATAAATAATGTACAACTAAAATTATAAGAACTTAAATTAAATTACAATATAATACACTTATGCGTTGGATAACTTAAATTGACTCAAAAATTAGTGATTATATATAATATTTTGACTTATAAGTTCAGAATAGTAATTGGCTAGATTTCAAAAATTCTAATTATGATTTTTTGAGGTTGATGTCAATTTAAATTAAAAACAATTAAATAAAATCCCTCAGGCTAACCTAACCTAACCTAAACCTTTTATAAGATGTCTCTTTTCTTATCTTTCAAAACTAATCTTTTCTTATCTTTAAAACCTAATAAAACACCGCTACGAATTCCTAGCTTCATTAATTAAAAGGGACATCACAATATTTCAATGTTCGGTTAAAATTAGTTAATTCTGGTGCGTCCTGACGTAATTTATAAATGCGACAGGATGCCGGCGGTTTCCTTTACGAGACGCTTCCTTAAATGGCGCTATTTTTGACGTCGTCTCTAGCCCACACAATGAGGATCATATCGTCAAAAAGTTTTTATATCTTGTGTAATATTTAAAATACTGGCCATCAATAAAATGAATTGATTTAAAGTGTCAAGTTAATAAAAATCTTTATTTAAAATAAAATTTCGATAAACGATCGTTTAATATTACTGGCCATCAATAATATGAATTCATTTTTAAGTGTCCATTTAAAGTGTCATTATAACTGGCCATTTATATAAATTTTAAGGAGTTTCTATTTTATCTATAGTTTCATTGGCTCATTTAAATTAATTGTTAATAAAAAATTTAGTGGAATTAGGCATACAGATGGAACCCTTGGCTTTGTGATATTTTTAAATGCGTTTTTTAGAGTTTACTTTCAGTTGTTATTCCACAATTATTGCTTGTTTTTTTTTTATGAAGTTTTCTTTTAAGATTAAAAAGTTTATAAAACTTTAAACTAAAAAAATGTTTAAAATGCAACTTACCTCTTCAATGGACGATGACAAAAATCCGGAACTGCAACAAATAAAAGAAAACGTTAATGCAGAGAACACAGAAGATATATTTGAAGATTGATATTGATTTATTAGATATCAATAAAACTTGTAAGTACTTAGTAGGTATAAGTGGTGTAGCTAATACAACATTTTTCATACATATAAGATATCAGAAACATAATAAATATCGTTCAACACAGTATTCTTATAAAGGCTATTGTTAACAGATCAAGTGCCAGAATAGTCAAGTGTAATACAATGGTGTTAGTGTCAATTATATAAGAATAGCTGGTTCATATTCAAGATGAATTGTAAGCATTTGGTATAATAAAGTATCAAATGTATAGAAAAGTTAATTTAGTCACAACATAATTGACGATTGGTGGTTTAACTCAAGAACGGATTTTAATGACTTTGTTTTTCTGCAATTGTTTCTACTTGCTAAAATCTTCAGTTACTTTATAGCATTTTCCAATCAGTGACCTTTTTTTTTCGATCTAAAGTACCTATCTAGATTTTCGTCCGCGTTTTCAAAGAAAATCCCGCATAGTTCCCGTTCCTGTGCGATTTCCGGGATAAAAGGCCTATGTATTATTCTGGGTCTTCAGCTATCTACATACCAAATTTCATTGTAATCAGTTCAGTAGTATTGGCGTGAAAGAGTTATAAACATACATCCATCCTCATAAACTTCCGCATTTATAATATTAGTAGGATTGTCGTGTGACTGTATTATTTAGAAAAAACCATAAACATCTTACCAACAAAACAACGAGCTTTTCTTCTCCTTCATATCTAATGTCTATGTATTGTTTATGGCCCGTAAACTTTTTGGCACTGTGTGATTACACTTTTATTCACTATTCTGCATTCCAATTTTATTTAATTTCGTTTATTTTTGGATTCGTTTTTTATCATTTGGCAGGAATTTTAGCTTAATTTCGCATATTTGATGATGCTATTTTTGTAAGAAGTTAGTTACGTAGTAGTTTGGTATCATCAATTTGAGAAATTATTTCGGTGTTAGATAGCCCATTTATCGAGAAAAAGGCTAAGTATCATCACGCTAAGACCAATAGGAGCGGAACAATGCGGGTAAAACCGCGGGACACAGCTAGTATTGAATATTTATTTTTTCATTCAGACGACTATTTATATTTTAAAACAAAAGTACCTGTCTGCTAAACGAATTTGCCTGGTTATAGGACATAGTTGTGAAAATGTGAGGATACAACATTGACTAAGATTGTCGTAAACTCACATTTTGAAAATGGTTAAATAATATTTGATTTGCTATGGAAAACAGTTGATAAGTAGTCGAACGTTAATAAACTGTTATACGGTTTGATATAATTCAGATAATTTTAACTAGAGTCCTATCTGTCCTCCTTTAATAACTACGAAGTTATAATATTACGGTGCATTTGCATCAAACGCGTGAATTCTCATTCCAACCCCACTATGTCAAATTCTTTTAGTGTATGTTTACATTGTAGAGCATTATTTCGTTGTTCTCAGTGCGAAAAGATTCTATGCAATGTTCTAATACTGAACAACACTGAATACGAGTTTTCGTTTACACTAAAAGATCGCGAACGAATGCTCTTGCTCTAGCTCTATGTTCTATTGATGTAAATGCACCGTTATACAAATATAATAACTTTTCACAGTATTCACACACACATCACTATAGACACCTACACATATAAAACTATGTACCTATACATATAAAACGTAAAACATTTCACGCGTTCCGTATGTATGCGCGCGCGGATTGAAAACATCTGTGCACTCCATTGTCACTCGGGAGGAAGTTTGTAATGTGCTATGTGTATACAGGGTGTTATAAAATAATATCAAGTAATTTGAATTGAAATGTTCAGTTAACACTTCTATTAATCTAACTGCAAAGGAATGGAACGCCCTGCCCGCATCCACCTTTCCAGAGGAATAAAATCAAAAGAAATACAGCGAAAAAAACAGTGAATAGGCCCTATTTAGGCAGGCATGCCCTTTCATAGACTGCATCACTGCTTACCATCAGGTCATTTCAATCAAATTCCTGGTTGAATTTATATTTTTGGTTTTATGGCATTCAAATGCTTTATAAATATAAATTTATAAAGAATAGAAAAAATTCGATCACGAGGCGGGACTCGAACCCGCATCCTTTCGCGCCATTCCGGGGCGGATGCCTGACCAACTGCCTGACCGGAATGGCGCGAAAGGATGCGGGTTCGAGTCCCGCCTCGTGATCGAATTTTTTCTATTCTTTATAAAATATTTATAAAGCATTTGAATGCCATAAAACCAAAAATATAAATTCAACAAAAAAAGGTCGTGTTCCATCGTTACAATATTGTATTCACTGAAAAGTGCTTCATATTGGTTGAAATGGTTGTTAATCATCTCAATAGATGGCGCGCGGTGTGTCCCTTCAGACACATAAAACTGAAAGAATAGAATAAATTCGATTGCTCTGGCGGGTCACGAGTGGCTGAGTTGGTCAGGCATCCGCCCCGGAATGGCGCGAAAGGATGCGGGTTCGAGTCCCGCCTCGTGATCGAATTTTTTCTATTCTTTATAAATTTAAATTCCTGGTTATTTCATTTAAAGAAATACTAGATTACCGCCCGCGGCTTCGCCCGCTTTGTCTAAAACCTAATTAATTATATACTTAAACCTTCCTCTTGAATCACTCTATCTATTACAAAAAACCGCATCAAAATCCGTTGCGTAGTTTTAAAGATTTAAGCCCTTTGTATATAGGGACATAGGGACAGAGAAAGCGACTTTGTTTTATACTATGTAGTGTTAAGAGTTAAAAATAATATATTATTATGAGGAATGAACAATGATTCACGTTTTAAACGAAACCACAGGTCCTTAGCCTTTATATAGTTTGACAAATGAATGAAACCAGACGGTGGATGGCTTGATTTTTCCACAACATCTTGAAAATTAAAACAATACCGATTTAGTTTTCTTGTAAACCGCTAAACATATTATTTAAGCTACAATAAATATTATAAGCAAAGTCGCTTCCCGTATCTGTCCCAATATCTGTATGTATGTATTCTTAGATCTTTAAAACTACGCAACGGATTTTGATACGGTTGTTTTTAAATAGATAGAATGATTTTCGAGGAAAGTTTTAGTAAGCCGCGGGCAAAATGCTAGTTGACGAATGAATCACATAATTTAGCCTCGTAAAGTTTTTTTTTATAATACATACACCAATTTAGAACACCCTGTACACAAGGTTGGTTCCATAAGGTCGTCCTAAATCATAATAGTTGTTTCATATTCGTACTCATTGCTTGTCATTACTCATTAGGGCTGCTAATGTATTCAAAATTAAAGCAAAATAAACCTTATACCTTTGTTATAAGAGTTAAATTAATCTATTACAGTTTGATGCTATCGTCACTTTTACTAAATGGTCTATAGGCAACCTTTGTTCTGATTTTATGCTGTAAATATTGCGATGACATTTTTTTATGTTATTTATATAACTAAGGTCTTGTTATAAAGATAAATTTGTTTTGTCGTAGAAACGCTATTTTTATATGTATATTGTATAGGCATTGAGCTGTCTTTCCGTACCTATTTTAGAAATATACTCTTGGCTACATATATCGTGGTTCCCGTATCACATTCGGATTTGTTTCATCGCGATACGTGCAGTGGAACGCGGGAGAGAGGCGTTAGGATTTAGGGAAAGATAATATAGGTATTAGCCATAGAAATCTAAATAACAAGGCAATAGAAGTCGTAAGCGCGCGTGACATTGTCGCCGCTCAGGTGGTTACCATACCACCAGTGCGTTCGTCGCTCTTCAGTTGTTCCTGAAACGTGCGTGAGTAAACATGGTGTGTTACAGCATTTCCCAGTGCGGAAATTCTTCCATAAATTGTAATTATACTAATAAAGGAATAAAATTTCACCGGTAAGTATTTTTGTTTATAAATATTGCCGTTTTTCCTATATATCCTATAGAATATTTACAAGTATTACGAGTGTCACCATAGTAATCGAAATAACAATGAATGACACAGTCGACCATTCTTATTATCACGTTTAACACAAATTTCAACCTTATTTCTATGAGTTGATGTTCAAAGTTATATCTATTGAAAATTGACAACCTCTGTTGTAGAAAAGCCGAATTTTTTCGTATTGGAGCAAAAATAAACAAAACGTCTCATATACTTAGGGATATTATTCTAAAATAAACCGTAAATTCATGCGTTAGGATACATATTAAAAAGCTTAATTTAATATTTAAGTTAGTTTTCACTAAAATCAAACTGTCCAATAAAAGGCATAGTTTACTTGTGTGTACTGTTTAGCTATCGGTTTAAATGTGTTGATTTTGGCGACAGCGGTTTTCATACGAATTATGACATTATAGCACTTCTATGTGTCTTGTTATTTAGATTTCTATGGTATTAGCTTTTTGAAGTGAAACTTAATAGGCGCGTTAAGAGTAAATTTTCAAGTTCGCGTCATGGCAATACTGTCACGTCATAAGGCGACGATTTTGGTATCTTTCAACCATTCACACGCTCTTTATTAAAGCTATTATAACAGAGTATGTTTGTAACAGAATAGGATTGCCAAGCTGAGATAATACCTACATTCAATGTACAAGTCAAATAAAAATTAAAATGATTTTCTGAATTTACATAATCTATGTCGTGATGTAGAAACCGGCCAAGGTCAACAATCGTTTGAACTTTGTACAAGTTTCTATGATAAATAATATCATAATGGTAGTCTGTTTGTTTGTATGGCGTAATCTTGGTAACTAGCAAAGCTATCCGATACTTTCTATCCGTAAATATTTTTACGGATAGAAAGTTGGCTCAAATTTTAAGGAATAAATAGATAAGATGATATCATATACTTAGATGTAGATATTTCAGGATATAGGATTATGGTATAACTCATATGTAACGTCGTATAAAGCTTAGTAAATTATTTTAACTAGAACAATAATATTAAAAAGTATATGAAGATAAAAAATACGATCTTATTAATGTAAGGTTTAATTACTTACTGAATTACGTATAATATTGAATTGAATTTTCGCAAATAAAACCAAACCAACAAATATATCTACTATCTAGTATACTAAAAGCCTATTGCAAGTTTAACCACGTAATATTTTCCGTTTATATACCACAATGTCACTCATATGATAAAAGGGAAAGCTTCAATAGAACTTTCTAGATTACAATCTATACTAAATACTAATAATATGAAGCTGAAGTGTGTTTGTTTGAACGCGTTAATATATGGATTTAGAGCACCGATTTCGAAAAGTATTTCACCTTTGCATGTGTACGTATGTCTATCCCTGAGTAATATAGGCTATGTATTTCCTTGTGAACGGGTGACGCACGCCGGGGCGGTACAGCTAGTTTTATTAAACTAAACATATTCAAAATTAATACTTTACTCCATACTGATAAATCTCATAATAAATCATAACTGATAAACGTCTCTATCGACAGGTAAAACTTAAAAGCCATTCACGAAAATCTGTCATACATTTTATCTATATTTACGTTTAGATTATATCTAACGCAAAAAATATAAGTTGGGCGCGCCTTTTTCAGGAAAAAAAAAACACATGTATGCATAATTGTTCTTTGTTACAAGAGATTATTTTTAATTTAACTATAGTTCTTAAAATGTTAATATAAATACTGCAGTTGTCAGTATATTTATCAAAAATGGATACTGCTCAGCATTTGCTGTCCTTTGAGGTCAGAGCTGATTTTCAGTATTTCAGTGCTGATATTATTTAATTATCTACTTATTATATAAAAATAACAAATACTATGAAAAGAAAACTGTTAAACAATCAATTTTTTCCTCTTTATAATATTTATAGTTTAAAAATTGGACGTAGACTAGTTATAGTTTTAAAATACATTTTTTTCCTTATTACAATGGAATCTTTTAAAAAGGTCAAGGTATGTGAAAATTCTTCTATTATATTTCGCAATATTAAAAGACTTTTAAAAATAAGCATTTGCATATTATTATGTACTAGCTGTGCTCCGCGGTTTTACCCGCAGTGCTCCGCTCCTGTTAGTCTTAGCGAGATGATATATAGCCTATTGCCTTCCTCGATGAATGGGCTATCTGACACCGAAATAATTTTTCAAATCGGACCAGTAGTTCCCGAGATTAGCCCGTTCAAACAAACAAACAAAAACAGTATAGATTTTATATGTTCTAAGAACTTAAAGATTACTTTGTTTCGCAAATAAATTCTTTTAGGAGGGAAAATATTTTCTGGTTACGTCATACTGTTTGTCTGTCTATAATAATACCTTAATAATAATATAGAAATATTTGAGAGTTGATATTGTACTTTATATTATTTACTAATACTACTAGTATAGATAGTATTATATTATCTGTGCTATTACGAATATTGTGAGTAATGTATGAACGAATCACATCATCGAAAAAGGCCACCATATTTAAATGTACATATTTAATTGAACAAAAGATCACTTATTCTAATTTCAAAATTATATTGCATTAACAAACTAGTTTTCTCTAATCACTTTTCAAAAACCGAACACAATTAGAGCGCTTTTTTCAAAATCGAATTGAATTCTGTTCTTTTTTCAAACCTTGCGTCACTCAATTTTAAATATCGAATAGCGTAACCGTTATCACAGTTCAAACAAAGAACAATTTTGTACTGTTTTTAATTATTTTTCCTTAACACGTGTGTTCAGTACGACATTCGCGCGTCAACTGATTGCTGTTATCTTATCAGAAGCGAATAAACTGGCTTACTTAATGTTTATAATGATTTAGTCGCTAACTGAAAGGTGCATTTGTTGTGTGATAATGTTTTATTTTTAGTAGTTTATTTAAGTTAAATGGCTTTTTAATTGGTTTTATGTTATGGTGATAGCAGTAGCAATAATAGGCTATAACAATTTGGTTGATTCACCAAACTTGTTATTTATTTGACTATAATTCTTTTATAATCTACTATATAAAAATAAGTCGGGTTTTCCTTCCTGGCGCTATAACTCCAGAACGCACGAACCGATTTCCACGGTTTTGCATTCGTTGGAAAGGTCTCGGGCTCCGTGCGGTTTATAGCAAAGAAAAGGTGTCTCTGATGGCGAAACGGAGTTCGCCCGGTTTGCTAGTGTTAAATAAAATTATTACCTTTAAAAATTGTTGAATAATGATATTCAAAAATTCTTAGAAAATGTTAATGAACCGAAATTTTTAGAATTAAACACACATATTATGTAAATTTTAGATACTACAGTAATTTAACTGTAGAGTGTAGATATAACTTTTTACAAGGTACTTTTTCTATGTTTACTATTTCAAACTATCCAAATCAATTATATTTTAAATCAAAACATTTAACTAGGTACCTTTAAGATATATTTAATCCTACCTCTCTTCAAACATCGTGGATCCCGTCACGTTGAAAGCGTCATCATTCGAGACGTCCTCCAGCACGTTGCTATAGCAACTGTCACTCCTGTCAAACTCGCGCGAAACGCTGTTCGACATTTGACACCTGTCACCTTGGCTGTTCGTTGCTTGACATCTGTCACTTTGGCTGTTTGTATCGTTTGACAGCTGACACCTGTCAGTTCGGCTGTTTGACAGTTGACAGCTGTCAATCTGGCCGTCTGACAGCTGGTATCTGTCACTTTCGGGAGTTTTGGTGCTGTTGCGCTCGTGCCACAGTTTCTTTGTTTCGTCCTGCGCTCTGCGCTTGAGCGCCTCGATTTTCTCTCGTTCGTTTTCTATTACTTGACAACCTGTTTGATGAAATACAGAAACTATTAAAATAGTTAATACATGGCAATGCAAATTTTACTTTTAATAAGAAACGACTCGTTAAATAAGATAAAACAAATTACTCATGTGCTTAAGTAATTCAAAACATTCAACTACACTAAAATTATATAATTTATGGTTAAAGTAACTTCTTTGCAGCAAATTTTAATGAACACATTTAAATATCATATTATAATGAATCGAAACTTAGAAGAAACTTTGATATCCCTAGACCTTAATTTAAAGAAGATTCAGTTAATTCAAATCACAATCGCCTTTTAAAAGGTCGTCCAAAATCTCCGAGCGGCGTCACATAAAATATTCATTGAATTTAACACCTTATTCCCTAGCAGTAAAGTCCAAAGTCCCTTGCATTCCGTAGACAAACAATATTTAATCACAATTATGAGTCCATTTATTTATAATCTACTCTATTATACGTTAATAGTACAAACTAATTCTACCAAAACCCACCTTGTTCTTCCAGCATTTCCATCCTCTTCCTTTCAATCTCCATCAAGCTATCTAACGTTCTCTTGCCCAAGGAATTCATATCCGTATCACTTGATAATATCGGCGCGTCCATTGTCACTTTAGATATTCTATCTATATCGTCTTGTGAAGGAATCTTTCCATTATCAGTTATTTTCTGAAACTCACTTCGTACACTCGGTTCGTCCCCACAACTCTTTCTGTGCAAGACTTTTTTATCTTTATCTATTTTTATTTTCTCAAACGTCACGTTTTTACACTCTTCTTCGTTCTCTTCTTTAATGGATTGTTCTTTTTTATCTGGCGATAGAGATTTCGCTTTCACGTATTTATTATCTGAAGGTATCGATTTTGCATTTTTAATGTATCGGTTTTTAATGTTTTCACTGTCTTCACTATTTTTATTTGCACTATCTTTGCGTTTTAGCGAATCTTTTTTAATTATCTTTCCCAACGCAGCGAACGTCGGTATCTTTGATGATGAGCTACTTTTGATTGGACCGTTTTCTTTCTTATCTTTCTTTTTCGAATGTCTCAAACTGTTGAACTTGTCCAACGAAGTATCGACCTCAATGTTATCATTATAGAATATATTTTCGTTCAAACTCTGCGACATTATATCGACTTTTTCCGGTTTCTTCTTATCTTTATTCTTTCGTTTGAGAGAATCGAAGTTGCGCTCCCAAAATCCTTTCTTCTCTTTCGACGAAGTGGAAGACTTAGAAGGACTTTCGTTTTTTCCATCAACATCTATTGGATCAATGGCGTCAGATGTCACACGGCGTTCGATATCCACGATCATGGATTGCGACATTTGATCTATAGAGTTGAATTTGTCTTTCAATTGTTTCGTGTGATCTTCGAAGTTGGATAGTTTTGCTACGTCATTATCATCGCTATCGGAACTTGGTGAATATCCGAATTCGCCTGATTTTGCTCTTGTTTGATCTGTGTAGAACGCACTGTCAGGCGACTGTGTCCTTTCTATATAGTTTAGTTTTGAAACTATAGGTTTTATTTCCTTTTCTATATTTTGAACTTTGCTTGTTAATTCTTCTACTTGATTTAAAAGTCTGACGTATTCTGCCTGTAGTACTTTAGTTTCTTCGAGCGCTGATGTTAGATTGTTGTTCGCTTCTGATTTTAGCGTGAGTATTCTTGTTTTTTGAGTGTCTATTTTCTTGCTGAGAAGAATTATTTCGTTTTGTACGTCCTCTCGGTTTGATAGTCTAAAACAAAATAAGAGTATTAACGTTAAGATAAAGATAAATTTAATTTATAAGCAGTATTTAGTAGGTAGATAAAATTAAATACATTATTAGTATTTTTATTTCATTTTCTTCTATATTAAGTAATTTATCTGAGTCCAACACTCCGGTTCCACTGCAGTTAAAACTGGTAAAAAATTACTTTATTTTAAACTGATCAAAAACGGAGTGGTGAACCAATTTTCAAACCCAGTGCAGTTGTTCTAGTGGTTCTATCCTACGAACGAACAAACAAACTTATACTTTATAATGTGCAGATGTAGACTGTCATACTTACAGTTCAGATTCTTCTTCCAAATGCTGGAACTCCAAATCTTCGTATATTTTCGTTTCATTGTCTAAAATGTCTTGAGCATTTTGTAGCTCTTCAAGGGTCGCGGAGTTGTCTTTCAAGTCTTTTTCTATCCTGTTTATAAAAACAATAAATTGTTAATTGTAAATAAAATTAAAATCTAATTTATCTGTTGTGTAAATCTCTTTTAATATTTAAGAGTTCGAATCGATCCCTTATAATAATTATCGACAAGATTGTAACTTATTAAAACAAAAACAATTGAAAAAGTCCAACTTTTACCCAAAAATAATGTTTGATAAATACTCAACGATTTAAAGAAATAACTCTATTTAAACCCAAATGGTTTTACGACCATTGCTACATACTAATAGTAGGAAATTGAACTGTAACTCAAGCGAGCAAGTTACAACATCCTTTGGCAATATAAAAATAGTATCTTACTCAGAGCAAGTTAAATTAAATAATAGTTTTTCATACCTTTCAACCTTCATAGTAGCGATCTCCACTCTATCCCTCATCTCATTCTGCCTTGCTTCTTGCCTTTCCTTCATTTGTTTGATTTCTTCTTCGATTTGTTTTGCTTTATCCGTTAATTCTGCTTTTTTCTTCTGCTCTATGTTTAGAATCGCTATTTCTGAGTCGTATTCCCCTTTGATGAGAGCTTTTTCCATTTCCAACTGAAATTTTAGGTTATTATTATTGGTATGTTTATTTTGTATAATTTTTATCTATTGCAGTAAGAACTTTTTCCATCAGACTGAAGAACACTTTTAATATGCTGTATTTAATATTTAAAAAACCTTTACATACATAAAATGATAGTTTTGTATTAATGAATGAAAATTCAAAAGATTGTTAGGCACTATGTGTAATACTGTATTCAAATAGAAGTGACTAAAAACTTAATTATTATTTATACTAACCTATCTTAAAATATAAATTAATTAGAATTAATCTTACCTCTCGCAATATATCATCTTCCTGCGATCTTATTTCCGTCATTTTACATTTAATTTCATGTATTTCTCCCACGACTTTCTTCCGATCTTCTTTTAGAGTTTCATATTTAGACTTCAATTCATCAACATTATCTTCTAATACACTATCTATTGAATCTGCTTCTAAATCGATCTTTTTGAATTCATCTCGTATATTTTTAATTACATTTTCTCTATTATGTTTTAAGTCTTCTTCGAATTTCTCCAATTCAGGAATATCGGCCATTAGTTCATTTTTAACGTCATCAAAGCTTTTGTTTTTAGTTAAATTAGATTCTTCAGTATCGTCTTTTATAATTGTTGAGTATCTAAATTCAATATCGTTGGTGACATCTGAATCGTCAATCATTGGTATCTCTTCTTCGAGACTTAATTGTTTTTCAATACCAGTGCAAGTTTTATCATTACCTTCATTGTTTTGACTTTGTTTTATTTCATTTTGTTGTTCAAATGGATTAGTACTTTTAGGCGGAGGCGTAGGAAAAATAAAATACTGTGGTGACGGAATGTTTTTGTGCGCGAATGTTGTTTTAATTCGAGTCCTTGGACTCTGCGTGTTTGGAGATTTCGGTTTGAAACCTAGGTTATTTTTGAAATAGACATTTTCGTATGGACTACCTATGGGCGAGTTAAGTTTAGGGCCGTTTTGAAGTTTTCTTATCATTATTGGACTAGAGAGATCGTTTCTTTGAACATCGTCGAATATTGGGATTCCTATTTCGTCCATTCTTCCGACATTTTCGTAGTTATTGTCTGAAATAGTTATTTCTGGAGTGGACGGATTTATCATGGCATTTTGCGACGTATCAAAGTTTTCGTAGCTCGAGAGATTTCTTTGTATTGGTAACGATTGGCTCATTACATTATGTTTATTTTGACTAGTATCAAACCTGTAAATAAAATAAATTTTATATTATGTAAATCACTACATAGTATAAAACAAAGTCGCTTTCTCTGTCCCTATGTCCCTATGTCCCTTTGTATGCTTAAATCTTTGAAACTACGCAACGGATTTTGATGCGGTTTTTTTTAATAGATAGAGTGATTCAAGAGGAAGGTTTATATGTACAATAACATCCATTAAATAGTGGAGAAGTACTGTTATTTTTGAAGTTTCTAATGTGATGTCGTAAATAATAACATTTTTTCCGCTTACATTGCAAACGCAGGCTGAACCCTACGAGTTTTATCAAAATAATGTACTAAGTATTATACACATTGAAAAGGTCTACAGAAAAGTCCGCGATGGTATATGTCTATCTCTTATGGATAACCCACAATAACTTTTTTTTGTCATTTACTTTTTACGACAAATAATGGCTAATTTTCGAAGCGATTTTAACCAATACAGCATTAATCCTTAACCAATTAAATACCTTGAATACATTGTTCATTTAATATAGATCTATATGGCCCTTTACACCGTATGATTTACGTGAATATTGTCGAGGATATTACAGATTTAAAAATTGCGGGACGTAGCGTTTGCGGCGGTACCGGCCGGCCGCCCGGTGCGGCAAGAGCGTGTTCACAGTTTTTCTGTAGTGTATTTAGTATCAGCATTGCACCCGTGCGAAGCCGGGGCGGGTCGCTAGTTTGACAATAAAGAGCAAAGCACTTTTAAAATGCTATTGCTGTAAAGATTATTTTGGGGCCAAAAATATTACCTAAATTGAAATAATAAAGGTTTTATACGTATATGTGATGCTTTAATAAATTAAATAGTTTTATCATAATAATAAACATTTATAATGGAATATTTAAATCTTACATTAGTATTGCACGCCTCATAAGCGAAGCGTTGAGGTGGGTACTACTGTCACTTCGCGCAAAACATCTGATTTTTCAAACTTAAAATGTCTTTATGTATCATACATTGCACTTGTAAGATAATACATACACACACATATTAAGAAAAAACACTATTTTTAACGTTCATGATATTTTTGATGTCATTTTTGTTATTTAAACTAGTTAAAAAACAGTTTAAAAAAGTTCTGTCTTGGACGTCCGTGTGTCTGTATGTGCGGATCCTTTTTCTTGTTAACACGATAGCGACCGAAATACTTTACTAATCGAGTCTTTTTTTTTCTCTTACGCTTGAGTATGCTCAGGAATAGAACCCTTTCATTTTTCAGGGTCTGATTCGATGTGGTTTAATTGTTATTAAATAAACAAAAATAATAATTAATAAATATTTATTAAAAAAAAATTATGAGGCGTGCACTTTTGGATTTTCCAAATTATATTTTATATTTACTGTTGCATACAATTAATTTAATCATTCTTATTCCTTATTAACTTTACTTGTCATAACAAAAATTACATAAACAATCGTGGAATTCCATTACAAGCTTATACTTTAACACTCGATAACATTACTTGCCATCATTAAATTAACCTTATTATAATTATTATATTACTCACTTATAATACCCATCACTTGTTTGAACAAAATTAGGATTGTTCACCACCACGCTCCTCGGCAGAGAACCGTTCGTTATTATTTTGTTATGCGACCTCTTTTCTGTTGGTGTGATTGGTATACCTGTTGACATCACAATAGTCGTTTTAAACGGGTTTAATTCACGTTTTATTAATTCTTAACGTTTTAAAACATCATTTCAAATGTCAGTAATAAATATCCCTAATGCATTATAATTTACAATATGTGTATTTAAAACGATTTTAAACACCTTTTATTAATTTAAACACCAACATCAGTGTTTTATTCTTCTCTTATTTAACGGTTATAATACCCATTTTTTTAAGTCAATAACAGTACATCATATTACTCCTCTTAATTTATCGGTTGAATACACGATTAAGGCCTGTTGCAGAGCTTCACCGACCATCAGTGCGTACGTCAGTCGCGCTTGTCATATGTATGGAAATACGCGTGCGTATGGTCGGTCTAGCTATGAACGGTTTTATGAATTTCCATACATATGACAAGCGCGACTGACGTACGCACTGATGGTCGGTGAAGCTCTGCAACAGGCCTAATGATTTTAAACCACGTTTTAAAACACCCAGTTTTTATTTCAACAGACTTATTTTATTCACACGTTTTAACCGATTTAAACCGCAATTTAACACAAATTTTTGGGCGTATTTTTATTACACGATATTGTGGACAGACGACACAAATCATTACTAGGTTAAGCACTGCTTTGTCCACATTGAGGTATGTAGATTTAGATAGCGTTATCAGCAGATTTAAGTGTACAAAAATACTAATTATGTCAAAACTGCGGTAAGTTATGAGTAATTTTTATAACCACGATTATGTATAGAGAATTTCGAGATAATAATTTACATTCATATATATCTCTGTCTGGTTACAAGATTAACAATGTCTGTAGTGTTTATAAGCGCTTAGATATTTGTACCAGTTACTTCAAGATGATGTAATACTTTCAAAGTTTCGATAGACAAAATGTTTAATATATTATGAACCTTAATACTATTAGCCTTATGGTCTATTATAGGTTGATCAGGTGTATACCTATATGTACCTATGCTTTAATGCACTTTAAACGAAAAAAAGTAAATGTGTTTTAAATCATCAATAGATTTGTAATGAATTATTATTTGGAATTGGATTTGCAAGCTGCGATTACTTTTAAAATAAACATATGAATGCAATTAGGTGCGCAAATCGGACATCGTCCTTAATCTTTTGTTTTGATAACAAGTGGACATGCTAAAATTTTAGCAAACGAAATGTTTCCGGCTTTTACAAAGACAAAAGGATAAAAAAAATTTTTCAATCAAAAATAACTGGTAGAAGTATAAATGAAGCTTTTACTCGTTGGTTAACATGCACAAATACCAACGGTTTGGGAGTTACCACGTAATCCTGCCCTACTAATATTATAAATGCGAAAGTTTGTGAGGATGGATGTATGTGTATGTATGTATGTTTGTTATTTTTCACACAAATACTACGGAACCGATTACAATGAAATATAGCCCACATATACATAGAGGGTAACTTGGATTAACACATAGGATAGTTTTATCCTAGAAATCCCACGGAAACGGGAACTATGCGGGTTTTTCTTTGAAAACGCGGACGGAAAGCTAGTAAAAAAAAATTGGTTGTCTGTAAAGTCGGTTTACTGACGATAGTTGAACGTGACAACGTCCGATTGTGCTTCTTTGTCGCTCGTTCCGCGCTCTCGCTCGCACTTCAAGCCTTACGGAACGCCTTAGAGCGAGGTAACGCCGCATGAGTCATGTTTTTCGTGCGTGCAGCCGGCTCTATCGAATTATAACACGTTGTCACGTGAATAAAGATTAACAAACCTGACGAGATCTGTCTCTCATATTCCGCACACATGTTCAGTATTTCCTCCAAACGAGCCGACTCTGC
Source organism: Colias behrii (assembly GCA_029959065.1). Classification (NCBI taxonomy): domain Eukaryota; kingdom Metazoa; phylum Arthropoda; class Insecta; order Lepidoptera; family Pieridae; genus Colias; species Colias behrii. The sequence goes on from JARWMC010000027.1 coordinate 1,689,433, forward strand.
TTCCTTCTGTTCCTCTTCTTTCAGTCTGTCTTGGTACGCCTGAAATTGTTGAATGGATGATTAGATATAGTGGTAATCGAAATTCAACCTTCTGTAGACGAAATAAAACTTAATTTTAATAAATAGTAGTACTATTAAATTAGAAATATTTGGTTGATCGAAATTCGTCCTTGTGTAGACGAAAAAACATACTTTTTAGATTAGGGCATCAATAAGATATCTATGATTTGGTAATTTATGATTATACATATATGCCTGTTTATTGGTACTATAACTCACCACGTTACAAAACAGTTTATCGATTTTCCGAATAATAGTATTATATATTTCACTCTTAGCATGAATTTGACCAACTTGGTTGTATTTCAAATCGTTGCCGACCATAATAACATTACTATTTTGTATAGGCGCTTGTATATTTTGACTTTTATCGATAGCAACACAGTCCGCAATTTTGACAACTTCAATTTTTAAATCGTCGTACGATTTTTTTATCTGTTGTTCTAATTTCAATATTTTCGCGTCTATCGTGTTCTCGTGGTTTCTAGTTTCTTTTATGTAATGGTTGGTTAGAATCGAGTTGATCGTTTTGTATATTTTGATATCGTTTCTCAGTTTGTGTACGACTTCAAGTTTGTCGTTGACGGAATTCGTTAAATCGATTATTTTCTCGTAATCGTTTATTCGATGCTTTTCATCGATTGTCGTACGCAGTTGCTTCAGCGCTAACGTGTTTCTCTTAATATTTCTCACAAATAATTTGATTAGGCTCTTCCTCGTGGGACACTTATTAGGATTGTTTTTGACAGTCATTTTGCACTTTTTATTTACTGTTTTACTATAATCTGTATGCTTTAGTATCTGTGACTAAAATAGGTTAAGAATTGGCGCGAAGTCAATGATTTGTTTTAAAATAGGTAAAATTTTATGGATAAATGCAATGTTGGGCGAAATACAAAAGGTCAAAACACTATGAACAAATAAATTTTAAAGTGAGTTTAATGGATATTTAGATTTATGGCATAAAAATTCGAATTAGTAGTAAGTGTATAAAACTAAAATATGTTACCTATAATTTATTCACAATACACTAAAAGCATACAAATGGAGATTCAACTAGACAACACAACCATGTATAAAATCACATACATAACGATGTATGTATGAATGTCAATGAAACACGAAACAATAATTTATAATGAACACACTTAATTCACTTTCACTAGTGAAAAATTTAAACGATGGAGCCTGTCTGTGGGTTATTTGATCTATGATGATGACGTCACAACTGTTAAATGCACTATTCCACTATTTATGTTATTATTTATGACGAATGTGCGTGTCTATGGCTTATTTGATCTATGAAGACGTCACAATTGTTAGATGCACTATTCCACTATTTGTTATTTATTTTAATATTCATGACGATTGAAAGAGTCTATGGGTTATTTGATCTATGATGACGTCACAATAATTTTTAGATGCACTATTCCATAATTTAGTTTGATTGATTATAATAATTGGTTATTTATGTTTATTTTGCGTGATTTTGCGAATTAAATTTACGTTTTAAAAACACGTGTATAATTAATTGAACTGTACACTGCAATGAGTGATATCTCTTATTGACTTATCATTTACGCAGACTTTTATCAGATAAAACTATTGTTTCCCTCATAATGATTGCCGCAGTTGATTTAAATATTCTTTTGTCACTGGGCAACTATTAAATTGATAGATTAGTGATTTGATATACGTTTTTGTGCTATCGATCATTTTAGAAATTCATGTTGAAGTAATAATTACTTATAGTAATTAGTTCTAACCTATAAAATATTTGCAGAGACACTTTCATAGACCACTAATCATCGGTCATTCAATATTGTTCGATGTAATTTTAATGTTTTTGAGGATAATTTAGCTATCAATATAGTTGTCTCTTTTTCCTGTCAAAACATGGTTACCCGCTTTTGCTTCGGATCGTGGATTCGTACGGATCGTGCATTTGACTCAACTACCCTCACTTTGTTAATGTTTTCTTATCAACTGACTATATTTATTAGATAGTTGTGTAGCATCGCAGTACATTTATTGTACATTCCAATTAATATAAAACCCAGTCACCCTTAAAAAAATTTAAAATATCTGTATATCAATTTATTTTATTCATTTTGTTTAAATACTGATTCGTTTTTATCCTCTCATCAAAACTTTTACTTTACAATTTCTGTACTAAAGAAAATTAATTATAGGTTTGATTTTTAAATATTCTATTAACCTAGTCAATTCATAACATGTCTTACTTTTACACTTTGCATGTAACACGATATAAATCCATTATAAATAAGATCCTGCCTGATAAACATTATCTTTAGACTACAACAAGATAATTTAAAATTAGTCTATTTGCCATTTAATTAAAAACGTTCGTGTACGAAGGTCGTAAAACATAATAAATATTTTTATATGACATGTCTGCCGTTTATAATAAAGTATGAATATAGTCGTAGGTAGCAAGGAAGTCAGGCCATTTCTGTCGAAAACTCGTATTGATATTTTACAAAATATTAAATAAATAAAAAAATCTAATTAGAAATAAAAAACAGGCCCTTTATCAAATTTAAATTATAACATCGAATTATCATTCTTCTAATCTTTATCATTCAAAAAATAAAAGAATACAATTGAAATACCTCATTTATGTAATATTATAGGTAGTTTTTTTTTCATTCATTGATAGAAGGGCAGACATATAAAAGTATACAAAAAGCTCCACTGAAATCGGCACGATTCATCGTGATGCACAGACATTTAAACGTCTTACATCTATATAAATATTCAAATACATGTAAAAGGAACAAAAACATTCTTACCTGTTTCCTCCTATTCTCCGCTTCAAAACTCCTATCGTATCCATAATTAGTATAAACAGGTGAATACTGCGGGTTCCGATCAAACGTGGACGAAGGCAGAATATTCTTCACATCAATTCGCGCGTATTCGTTTCTAGAATATTCCATATCGCTAGAAACTTCTAGACTCCTGCACGAATCTTGCGCATTTTGACATGAACTTTGCATACTGTGACATGAGTCTTGCATTCTTTGACATAAGTCTTGTTGCGTCTGATACGAGTCCTGTAATCTTTGACATGATTCCTGTACATTTTGGTACGAATCTTGCATTCTTTGACTTGAATCTTGCTGGTTTTGATACGGGTCTTGTAATCTTTGACATGAGTCTTGCTGACTTTGATACGAGTCCTGTAATCTTTGACACGATTCTTGTACACTGTGGTACGAATCTTGCATACTGTGACATGAGTCTTGCATCCTTTGACATGAGTCCTGTACGCTGTGATACGAGTCCTGTAATCTTTGACATGAGTCCTGTTGATTGTGGTACGATTCTTGTATTTTCTGACATGAGTCTTGCGGATACGAGTTTTGCAAACTATTCGGCGGTTCCTGGTTTTTATAATCTTGATTCCTGTACGCATCGTTATTCTTGTATTTTTGATACGGATCTTCGTTTTTGTAGTTATTTCTGAAGGAATCATTTTTGTCGCGTCGATCTATGTTGATTTTGCCATAGATATGATTATCTGGTCTACTTTGTTGATCGTTATTGACTTTTTTGAGTTTTTCCGTTCTGGTGTCATCGAAGTTTCGGACTATGTCGTCTATTTTAGTTTTTCGTACCGCTACGTTCGCGTAGGAGCAATTTTTCGGGTCTAAGCTGTTGTTTTCGTTCAGTACTATGATCTTTTGGTCTTTAAGTTTGTTCATGTAGTTTGGTATATTTCTACCGCCTAGGACGTCTCTGGCTGGAGTGTTTACTGTTAGAGAGTTGGAACTAAAAACCTTTGGTGATATTTCGTTTTCGTTGCTCGTGTAGAATTGACTTCTGCCGATTTTCTGTAAATAGGGTTATTTTTTACTATGCCAATTAAGTTATTATTTAGAGACTTTGATTATTTATTTATTAAAGCATCATTTTCTTGACACATTTTGTATTTAGTTGAACTTTGTTATTAAAAAAAAGATAACGGTTACATACTTGCCTTGTTATTAAAAGATATGATACATAGAAAATCTTTTTAATCTTTTTATGGCTAATGTTTTTCAGTAGATTAAAGTTTTGGCAAGTATGTTTGATATGAGGCTTTTTCTTTTTTCTAATCAAATAAAAAAGATAATAAAATGGGTTACTGTTTAATATGTAAATAATGCAAAAATAATCCATACCTGTTGCTTAGCATAATACTCAAACTTGGACACTTTCGCCATAATACTGCCTATCTTCGGTCTAGACTCCTGATCGGAATTAGATTCAGTTGTATCTAGATCTTTATACGGTTTCCTAGGAACAGGTGGTTTTCTGGACATTTCCTTGAGAGTCACGTCTAATTCTTGGTCTAATTGAGAGAGGGAATTGTCCTTATATATCTTACTAATGCTGTTTTGGTAACATTGGTTCGGGTCCGCGTGGTTGACGTAGCCTGGAAGGAAAATAAATATTAGGTTTAAAATTGAAATATTAAACACTTGGTGTTAATAAATTTAAGAAAATAATAAATACTATATTAGTATTGCGTTTTAAAAACAGAAATAAAACAGTATTTGTGTAAGTGTATCCATTGTACGCATGTAGCGTGAATTAAATCGTGCAAAAATCGACCTTATTCCTATAAAATAAGGTACATACCTGGTGGCAAGCATTGCTCATGTTGCGTGAACTATATCGTTCAAAAATCAACCTTATTCTCTTATAATAAGGTACATACCCGGCAAGCACTGCTCATTCGGTGTGAACTGTATGGGAGCCATGGACACGTGGCCGGACGGCAGTACCGACTTCATGAGTTTCGCTTCCTCTGGGTGGTTGAAACGGAGGTAGTTCGATCTGCCTATTGTTAGCATGCTACCTGTAATTAAAATAATAAATATTTATTTTTGTATGCAAATAATAGTATTATGTGATGTTTATTTTTCTACAATATAATTTTGTAGAAAAATAAATATTGTTAATAACTTATAAGTAAACAATTTTTTTTTTATCTATCGCTACGAATTTTATAAGGAATTCAGTAAAAAGAAAACGTAAGGTTTAAATTTGCAAAGTTTAAGCACTTTCACGATGTGTTGATATTCACTGAAGATAGCCTAACAATTTTTGACATAACTTTCATACAGACAGATTTAAGCTACTAATGTTTTACCAATTTGATTATATTAGACAGCTTTCATCTGCAGTCGCACCATCACATGGAAATTATAATTTACTTTAAATTTTAAAACCACTTTATTAATTTACTTTTATATAACATTTTTTTCCCCAAACTCACCCTGCGACAGGCGAGTCGGCTTGTCAACTGGCAACCCATCGAGCAGCGTGCTCCCACTGACGGGGTACAACGTGACCACACCATGGGAGTTTTCCACTCTACAGTGAACGCTGGCAACACCAGTGCCTACGACGTATATATCGCAGGTAGGGTCGGAACCGATGGTCACTCGGCCTGGAATTAGGGAACAAAAAGTAATTATAATTTGTGTGGAGGACTGGTAGAGGGAATATTTCATTTATGTAATTACTGTGGAAAATATATGTTATGAAAATTATGTACAAAATGTTGCTTATCTGCTTAGGAATCCAATGTGATACTAATTCATCATTTTCTATATTTATATGCTGTGATTCATTCATTCATCTACTTACACTATAATCATTTAAAACTAGCTTCGAATTACAGTTCCACTCACTATGTGCACGGATATAATGCATTACCTACACTCGACATAAACTATTAGTGCCTAAAGATTTTTTTTACAAATCTATTTAACAGTTTTGTAAGAGAAATTAAAATCTGCACATAAACCTACTCTAATCAAATTGTACATAGGGTACTGTATTGTGCCTTGAGGGTTGTATGATAAAAAAAACTATTTGGGGCATTAACTTAAACTATTGTGGAAGGAAAGGGACAATATCCTACTTATATTCGAACGATGCTAATCCCTTGTAAAGGGTGTGATACGTATGGAAGTACCGTCAGCAATAAAAATTGTACGTGCCATTATATAAATAGCGATGATTTTGTGTTCATCAATCCTATTCCACTCAAAGTCCTACCGTTAGGATTTTAAGTATTAATATTTAGTTAAAAATGCGTTATTAAAAACATCTATATATCACATTTGTTTCACACGTTTGTCACAATTCAAAACGGCATATATTGATAAAACTTTTTAACTTGACGGTTGGTAAAGGCCATTATTTAAATAACCACTACACTAATCTACCAACCACAAAGAAAAGCACTGCACTACTAGGAAAACTATCACGCAATATATCTATCAAATAAAGTTTAACATAGCGTTGCTGACGGTACCAAAAGACATTAAATTACAATATCACCTTGTTTGATGGGATGCAACGTCACAGCCGTGCTCAGTCGCCCTGTGCCCAGGCTCACCAAGTGGGGGGTATTCGTCGCCACCCTGGAATTATAATTCATTCTTTATTGTATCGGCTAGTACCATAGAAACGTACAGTATAAGAAATTCCTATATTAGATCAAACTCAAACATTTATTTATTCAATTAGACTTCTTCTAGAAGCACTTTTGAATCGTCATAATATATTTTAACATTTACCACCGATTCAGAAAGCAGTATCTATGGAGAAGAACCGGCGAGAAACTCCATAGTTGCTCTTTTAGAATCATTAGGTATTCAAAGTATATACCGGAAATTCTGTTGGAGATGCTATAAGATAAGCAATATTGCGTAAGGATGTCTATTTATATTATAATTGATTGAGTTGAAGTGTTGAATATTTACAAATAACAATATTTAGATTGTGTACACTTCATATGCTTTTAAAAATTTATTTAATACTAGAGGTCCGCCCCGGCTTCGCCCGTGGTACATATTTCGCAATAAAAGGTAGCCTATGTCCTTTCTCGGGTATCAAAATATCTCCATACCAAATTTCATGCAAATTGATTCAGTAGTTTAGGCGTGATTGAGTAACAGACAGACAGACAGAGTTACTTTCGCATTTATAATATTAGTATGGATTTATTTATATTTATTTATTTATTTATTTATATTTATTAAAAATTCTGCATCCATTAAACTCAAATCTTCACACAATATACAACCAGCACAATGTTTGAAAAACAGTTTTCGTCCTATTTTCATTTCTCATCCTTGCCATCCACATGGTACATTATCCACATGGAAACTTGGCAGTGAGAAACGTTCAATAGAAAGGTTTTGAGTAGTGCTTAAAATCTAAGTACAATAAATAGGACAAGCAAGCACTCAGAAATATCGAAACCATCCAAAAATCGGGTCAGCACTTCAGGAGATTTCCTTCGGGCATTCACGTATTGAACTTTCTCTAGCCTTTAAACCGCGATTATAAACAAGAGGTTGTATTAGTTTAACTGTTAAATTGAAATCAATAAATTTTTCACTTCTTAGCTAGGTTTTGTGGAGAGAGAGGCTGTTTCTAAGCTTTTTCATACTAGTGACAGGTTCTTCGTAAATATTAATAATTTTTAAAAGAATATTAGATTTAGTTGTATGCTTAGTTATGGTTATGTCTATGTTTAGTTTTAATAGCATTTCCTATAACTTTTCTTTAAATAAAGTTTTACTATAGCCATATGTCACATAGTTTACTTTAGAAGAGTTCTTTCTCATTTTCTTCTTCTCTTAATGAATTCATAGCATCAGATAATCCCTCAAACCCTACCTAAAACTGCAAATCCTGCATCACTACTACATACTTAGTCATTTAACTGTTCGCTGGCACTAAAATAACTGTCCATTTCCTCAATCACACGTGCACAATGCACTGTCTAGTCCCGATACAGAATTAGCTGGGTCGTGGACCTGTTTAATGTTTTTACGTCATTTCTAGTAGGAATATATACATGAAAATAACATTAAAAAATAGGAGACAATAAAGGAAAAGGTAGATAAGACGAATGAATGGACTTTAGAAAATGTTATTGACAAAAAAATAAACGTTGTCGTGAATTTTGTAAATACAAAAGGGTCCTTGCTCAGAATATATTGGTGGAAGGAAAACTAAGGTATTGAAAGAGCACTGGTGTGTTCTGTATTGGTAAAATTCAAATATTGACAAACTACTCAATACAAAACTTAATGGTATAACAATTGTTCAGTTTACAAACTTAACTACAGACCTATAATTATACCAAGAAACATAGCTTATTATAAATCGAATAATTTATACAATAATATACTAGCATAATTTAGATAACTGGCAAACAATACTTATAAATATAGAGAAACTAATATTAACATAGTCTAGACAACATTGTTTGAACGTTGAACCTCATTCATATGATATTGGGTCAAACCATTGTATGGATAATGCTATTCTTCACTTATTATGTATGAAAATTCAAAGTTTGTTTGCAATTACTAACAATTTCTATGTAGGTATTTACATTTAGACTTGGCCAGACGAAAGTTATGTTTATCGATATTTATTTGTCACAATACAAGTATTTTTTAATTATTTATTCTTTATGCGACTCCGTGGAAGAGACTAGTTCGCCTATATACGTTTTTATGCTTATTTGTGTCGGTTTAAAGAATTGTTATAATTGGTAGCCTAGTTTTTAAGTTAAATCGAAATTAACAGACTAACAAAAATCTAATCTTCTCTCTGAACTGCAATACAATGTTACATTTATCAAGTTATAACTTATAAGCACCACAATTCACGACGTACGCCCGTGTAAACACACAAATATAACAAATCTATATTTGGTCTGTCGCGTCTATCCGGTTGCATTTATTTATGACAGACGAATGAAATATTGGCTGCATTTTGTCTTCACCTGTCGCTAAATATAACTGAATCTGTGGGGTTCGTTATTTTCGTTTCAAAATTTTGTAATTAAAACAGCTTAGTGCCTAACACTTGCCATCGAGTCACCAACTTTGTTATTTAAAAGAACTAAAGCAATTTGCATTCCTTATGTTACAATTACATATTGTAGTTTTGATGTTCGGAGGACTACGTGGATTATAAAGATTAAAAGTTTGTTTCTCCACGGGTCTGCTATGAAAAATGATTTCACTATTAGATAGAACACATTTATTGAGGAAGGCTATACAATTATACATATTATATCATCACGCTAAGGCCAATAGAAGAGGAGCAATTCAGATAAAACCGCGGGGTACAACTAGGTGGTAATTATTAGGTGATTTATTCGCTGACATAATGAAGTATAAAATATAAATCAATTAGTGAGGTAAAAATAATTATCAATCCAATAGATGCATTATATTATGTACAGATAAATCAAAATTACATAACTGTGAAAGCCCAATAATTGCTAGGTTCAAAATCAAAACTCGAAAGTGCCATAAGTAACAAAAATAATTTATTTCAAGGCAATTAACGTTCCCATTTAATTGTTTATCTGTCGTCGTATTTTAAAATAAATTGTTCTCTGACATGTGGCGTCTTAAAATATGCCTTTAAAAATAGTTTGTTGTTTATTTATTAACAAAGCAATTTGGACTTTATTACTGGGAGTTATAGTTCTATTCACTTTGACATCAAAGTTTATTTATATAATAAAAGTTTAAAAACAAAAGTGATTTCGAACTATTTCATAAATCATAACATTCGTCTTCATTAACGTCTATTTCAATTAATACTGGGTTATTTCATTTCTTTTAATTTAAAACGATTAGATAATACTCGTAGTGATATATTTATGGTGTAAAAGATAACTTGGCAAATTATCTAACGTTCCCAAATTGTCTGAAGCAATACTCTGCCCACGCGTCTAATAGGCAGAGTTTGTAATGACTCCCATGAATGAACGTTATGTACACAACGCCATGCCACTCCGATATTATCTGAAGACCTTATAATATGGTGTTTTTATGCTTGATTTGTTTTAGAAGTTAATAAGACGAAAATTTTTAAACGCGATTTATTTATTAATCATTATGGTATGTATTTAACTATTACTTACATGTTTCGAACACTTTACAACTAACGAGCATAGTCACGGGGAGGCTTATAATTATTTTATAGTAGGTACAAACAACAAACACACAAACAACAAATTACACACATCAAAATCTTATCCCTTATAGCCTCTATCTTTCACGCAGCCGGCAGCAGTTGCACCGAATCCCATCTGGTCAACATCAAAGCTTTCCCATACCCAGTTGGGATTGTTAATGGGATTCACCAGTAACCCCACTGTTGAGATGTGGTGTTGTTTACGATTTATTGCTTTGAACTTTGCCATGCACCAATGTTTTGGTTAAGTGTTTTATATCGCTTATTGGGTAGTTATATTATTAAGTATTAACTACGGTTAGCGCATGGTTTCGCTTGTTTGATATCCGAAATAACGTAAAAAATATAACTATCGTTAAGATAATTAATAATTATCATAAATACGTTCAGAAAACACAATTTATATTGTACTAGCTTACCGCCCGCGGCTTCGCCCGCTTTGTCTAAAACCTAATAAATTGTATATACTAACCCCTTCCTCATGAATCACCTCTATCTATTAAAAAAACCGCATCAAAATGTAGTGATAACTGATAAGCATCTTCATTTATAATTATTTATTAATTTATACAAACTCTCTATGAATAAACCTTAAACAAATTACACCCAGTTAGGGAACAAAAGAATATTAAACCTTTCTTCTAAAAGGTATTTCTTCCATGCAACGTAAGAGAAGTTTTAGTGATAAATGTACGCATCTTGAAGTATTATACAGGGTGTAATCGTTAAGTGTGCACAGGCGATTTTTCCGTAAGTATTACAGATAACAAAAAACTTTAAACTGATATCGAAAGTACTTAACCTAATGAGTAAAATGGCCGTAATAAATTTTTAAAAATAAATCGAGAAATATCAAAAAAATTATCTTTAAACCCTCCCATACATTAAGTATGAAATATGAATATCCCATATACATTTAATATGAAAGATTTTAGCTTTCTTTTTCTTTTTTGGTTTTCTGCTTTAATTACTTGGCAAATTTGAAGTGGCATTTTCCACGCTTTTTCCGGACATTTTCACGCATTTTCCGGATATTTTCACGCATTTTCCAGATATTTTCCGGACATTTTCACGCATTTTCCGGATATTTTCCAGGCATTTTCCACGGTTTTTCCGGAAATTTCCACGCATTTTCCGGACATTTCTCAGGCATTTTCCGGGGATTTTCCAGGCATTTTCCGGATATTTTCCGGACATTTTCACGCATTTTCCGGACATTTTCACGCATTTACCGGATATTTTCCGGACATTTTCATGCATTTTCCGGATATTTTCCAGGCATTTTCCACGGTTTTTCCGGAAATTTCCACGCATTTTCCGGATATTCTCCAGACATTTTCAGAGAATTTCCCAGGCATTTTCCGGTTATTTTCCGGGAATTTCCCAGGCATCTTCCGGGGATTTAGCGAGCATTTCCCGGGGATTTTCCGGGTATTTTCCAGATATTTACCAGGCATTTTCCGGACATTTCCATGACATAGCCTGTATATGTCTGGAAAATGTCCGGAAAATGCTCGGAAAATGCCTAGGAAATTCCCGGAAAATAACCGGAATATGCCTGGGAAATGTCTGGAAAATATCCGGAAAATGCGTGAAAATGTCCGGAAAATATCTGGAAAATGCCTGGAAAATATCCGGAAAATGCGTGAAAATGTCCGGAAAATATCCGGCAAATGCGTGAAAATGTCCGGAAAATATCCGGAAAATGCGTGAAAATGTCCGGGAGAAGCGTGGAAAATGCTCGGAAACTCCCCGGAAAATGCCTGGGAAATTCCCGGAAAATAACCGGAAAATGCCTGGAAAATGTCTGGGGATTTTCTGAGCATTTCCCTGGCATTTTTCGGGGATTTTCCAGGCATTTTCCACGCTTCTCCCGGACATTTTCACGCATTTGCCGGATATTTTCCGGACATTTTCACGCATTTTCCGGATATTTTCCAGGCATTTTCCAGATATTTTCCGGACATTTTCACGCATTTTCCGGATATTTTCCAGACATTTCCCAGGCATATTCCGGTTATTTTCCGGGAATTTCCTAGGCATTTTCCGAGCATTTTCCGGACATTTTCCAGACATATACAGGCTATGTCATGGAAATGTCCGGAAAATGCCTGGTAAATATCTGGAAAATACCAGGGAAATGCTCAGAAAATCCCCAGACATTTTCCAGGCATTTTCCGGTTATTTTCCGGGAATTTCCCAGGCATTTTCCGGGGAGTTTCCGAGCATTTTCCACGCTTCTCCCGGACATTTTCACGCATTTTCCGGATATTTTCCGGACATTTTCACGCATTTTCCAGATATTTTCCGGACATTTTCACGCATTTTCCAGGCATTTTCCACGGTTTTTCCGGAAATTTCCACGCATTTTCCGGATATTTTCCAGACATTTCCCAGGCATTTTCCGGTTATTTTCCGGGAATTTCCTAGGCATTTTCCGGGGATTTTCCGAGCATTTTCAGGGGATTTTCCAGACATTTACAGGCTATGTCAGGGAAATGTCCGGAAAATGCCTGGTAAATATCTGGAAAATACCCGGAAAATGCGTGAAAATGTCCGGAAAATGCGTCCAAATGCCTGGAATATCCCCGGAAAATGCCTGGGAAATGTCCGGAAAATTCCCGGAAAATTCCCGGAAAATGTCCGGAAAAACGTGGAAAATGTCACTTCAAATTTGCGAAGTAATTAAAGCAGAAAACCAAAAAAAGAAAAAGAAAGCTAAAATCTTTCATATTAAATGTATATATGGGATATTCATATTTCATACTTAATGTATGGGAGGGTTTAAAGATAATTTTTTTGATATTTCTCGATTTATTTTTAAAAATTAATTACGGCCATTTTACTCATTAGGTTAAGTACTTTCGATATCGGTTTAAAGTTTTTTGTTATCTGTAATACTTACGGAAAAATCGCCTGTGCACACTTAACGATTACACCCTGTATACTTCTGCACATAATTTGTATTATTACATAATCTAAACAAACAGAATCGCGTACAAACATGTAACACAATACCCGGTCCACATAGTCTGTGAAGCTAAACGTTACAACTAGAGTTACAGCTGTATAGGTTACCTGTATGCTGACCACGTATCAGAATTTAGTGGGATTTTTGGGACTGTGTTATTTACATAATCTAAACAAGCAGAATTTCGTACAAACATGTAACACAAAATCGCTACTACTAGAAATACAGCTGTATAGATTACCTGTACGGTGACCACATATCGAGATTTAATGGTAGATTGTATCAGCGGTTAACATTGTATCCATAAACCTATCATATTATGTATATGTCCATAACATATTTTATGATTAACAATAAAAATCGATAGCAAATCAGTAATTATTGCTAAATACTTTTTGTTGTTAAAACTTATTTCAGTATGACGTATAGAATCGCAATAGGCATGACGAAAGATTTTCAAAACCTCTTCCATAATGTGTGTATACGTTTATTAAACAAGAAAAACCCTATATTTCGCTAATATACTTAAATTTAACGAATATAAAAGCCATTTTTCAAAAAATATTTATTAACTGTGCTAAAACAGCTCACAGGTGTCATGGCGTAGGCGTGACGTTACTCTTACGTAAATACGTAATTATCTGTATGCATAGCTAAGTAAAATTAAACAAATATTTAATTATAAAGTGTTATAGAATCTAATTTCAAAGTTTATAAGTGGTGTGCAGTATTGCAATGTGAATCTACATAAAAATAATACCCAAAAAAAGTGTTAGTAATTGTTTAAAGTGAGAAAATAATATGAAATGATTGTATAAATTTGACGCAGAGAAACCCGAACCACATATTCGTGAATTCGCAATTATATTTCTGTTCTGAGTCGATAAAGCATACGTGAAAAAATAGAAAATAAATAAAAATGCGTATTCTCAGCATATTCATAACAACAAAATACACCTGCCGCGAAGTTGTTGTGAGTTGTTTACGTAGACGTGACGTCACGCGTGTTTCAGTCAAAATGGCCGACTGCAGAATTTCAATGTTTTATTTTATTGATAATCTCATTAATCTTAATGTTTTTAATATTTCTAAGTCACTATTTTTAATTTATATATTATACATTTTCCCTTAAAAACACTAATTCGAACATTTATGGATACTGTCGTCATGCCTATTCAAACAATTTTTTTCATTGTTATTATATTTATAATTTTAAATCAATTTGTTAAAGTTTTCAATAGTCATACTAGTAGTAACTTCTTTAGAAAACCATCATACAATTTCAGCAAGTTTAAATTCATAAAATATGAACAATTGAAGCCGGGTCAGACCGGTTTGATTTGACTGAACCACTTCGAACATTGTGTGATTAATATATCCTTGAAATTTTATATCACTAGACATTGCAATTCACCCTTGGTTCATTTCTATAAAAATTAGTCAAAGAGTAGCTATTATATTGAAAAGTAAATTCTTCATAGAATTCATAATTCAGAATAACTACTCGTTATTCTACCTCATTATCGTTCGTTGGAACATCATCTCCGAAGAACGTTGGTTCTTTATATCTATAACATGCTAAGTCACTGTTCACAGTGACGAATATTATCTAATTAAAAAAAAATTGGTTGTCTGTAAAGTCGGTTTACTGACGATAGTTGAACGTGACAACGTCCGATTGTGCTTCTTTGTCGCTCGTTCCGCGCTCTCGCTTGCACTTCAAGCCTTACATGGAACGCCTCAGAGCAAGGTAACGCCGCATGAGTCATATTTTTTCGTGCGTGCAGCTGGCTCTATCGAATTATAAGACGTTGTCACGTCAAAAAATGTGTGCGTGTACTAGTGTACACACGTAAGAAGTGAAACTTCTCTATGACCTTATTTTTCAAAAAATAATTTACTATACCTATGCAAATTTACAGAAATACGTCTATGCAAATTTACAGAAATAAGAAAAAGATGGCGCGTAACCGAAAAATGTCACGCGTAACGAAAAAATGTTGCACTAAATTTTTTTCCAACCCCGATAAAGAAGTTTCACTCCAAAAATATCTGATGACGTCTCATAGTCCGATGCTGATTAGTTATCAATAGATTACGTCATGAACATTTATTTACTGATCTAACTTAATTGATACATAACCTCGATAATTTTAGTAGAACACTGTGAACTGACCTTGACCTTACGAGTCAAATATTTCATATTTATGGTGGTACATAATTCATTCACTTCCTGATTACAACTACTCATAAACTTGAGAACAGGAACGTTTAACCAAGTTAAATTATTTAACCAATTTCCGTTGTCCAATTTATCATAATTTTCTTTCAGTTAGATCTACTAACATAAACATCGCGACATCAAAAGATACAACTAACTTCAAATACAGTATTCTTATGAATTGTGATGTTTAAAGTTTTAAAGCTTTATTATTTTTTTTATCATTTATTTGCTTCATGACACATATTATAAGAATTGAATACAGAAAATACATCTTTTGAAAATGGGTACTTTACAGATACACATGTCTCCTCAATAATGTTTCGGCGGATACCTCGTTAAATCTGGGTCAGTCCGGTTAAAACCTACATCTCAGTGTCCCTACAGAGACCTAGGAATCTCGTTTCACTGTAACGAGATAAGTCGATTGAGACGTGATAATTTGTGGTGCACGCGTTTAGACTGGCTACTGTGTGTGGTTTTAGTCGTAATTTAATATGAAAACATTTTATAAACAATGTAATAAATTTAAGTGAAGATTTATTTTCCTTATGTTGCAGGCAAATATCTCCCAATTGTTTTCGAAACTTATTTTTTAATATATTTACATGGTAAAGTGTTTGCTGTTGGAGAAATAACCTCTTGAATTAAGCGTATTCATTCTCTTTAATCTAAGAACACTCAACACATATAGGATAAGCCTATAGGTAAATCATATTTTGGTAAAGTCACTGCCATCATGACGTCATCTTAACCATGTAATATGAGATCACCTAGTAAATGACCAGGAAAAACTAAAAATGCGACTTAAATATCCTTGCAACACGCCAATATAATACAAAGTACTTAAAGAAACATTATTTCAGCGGATGCTTACATTAGATACCACATACTACACTTCATCTCCACAATACGATCTGATAAGCGCTAAGCATTGAGGAACTGAATTGCCTATTCATTTATTCAATACTTAACGAGAAATCATTGTATGTTTATTCAATTAATTATAATTGGTTGTGAGAAACGACGCATCTTGGTACTCTATCATATTTCATCTATACATAAATAGATATAAATCTATAAAGTAGGATTAACTAAATTTGTTCATACTGACGCACCGCGCACGGTTCATACCTATCACCATTTCATTTTTAGTTTTATAGAATTCATCTATATTCTATACTAATATTATAAAGCTGAAGAGTTTGTTTGTTTGTTTGAACGCGCTAATCTCAGCAACTATTGGTCCGATTTGAAAAATTATTTCGGTGTTAGATAGTCCATTTATCGGGAAAGGCTATAGGCTACATATCATTACGATAAGACCACCAGGAGCGGAGCCACGTGGGTGAAACCGCGAAGCGCAACTAGTACTCTATACCTACGTCTTAAGAAATTAGCTCCAATTCATCACTCCTATCACCTTACCCTTTGACAAATAGCCCATATACACACGCATATTTATAAACAAACAGCATCCACCGATCTTATTATAACATTGAATCACTTCCAGTGAAAGTGCGTAATGTTCCAGCTGAGTCACGTTTGTTTGTCTTGTGTCACACTCGGTCAGCTGTGCTTTCTAATCTGTGCTTTGAAATTGGAGCGATATTCGATGCTTGATATTTTGCACAGATTATCGTAAGAGGTCATTTGTTAAAAAAAGAGCCTCACTATTACCTGCGATAATGTTCAAAATCAAAATGTGACAATTCTAAACATAATCTTAGGCACAGCATTTTCACAATTACTGGACTGCTTTTTATTTGTTATTTAGGATCATTATTTTTTTTCTACAACCGAAGGTCAACATATTAAAAAGAAAGAGCAACGTCCGAACTTTAACCTAAATGTAATGTTTACAACTGAGAAAACTTAATTTTAAACACATAATTTTGAATTTGATATTTTTGGTTTTGTGGCATTCAAATGCTTTATAAATATTATTTTGTCAAAATTACTTAAATGTTAGCGATTTTATAACACTAAAATTGTTTAATCCAAACCGAGGAACCTGTTCACACATAAAGCTTCATTTACATCGAATCGCACCTCAAAACTACCCTCATTCTACTAAAAACAGACGTTTCCGCTACGACACACAAAGCTACACCAATTAAATCTAGCCGTCCGTCTCAGAGGGACGGATAAACAAACAAAAATAGCTCAGTGTGAATCAGTCGACTCAGAAATGGGAATTAGTCGAAATAAACGCTAGCTCTATCATTCGCTCATCGTGGCGTGTCAAAGACTAAAAGGCAATGCTTTTATGGAATTATTGGTTAAGAACGTCTCGACTTAAATTGGGGAAGCTTCAAGCTTCTAGCAGACTATAAATATGATAAAAATAATTCAGTTTTCAGTCTCATAAATTCTTAATGTATGTATCTACAGTTACATGTATTGAATATAAAATAATATATTATAATACATAATAACTCTGAAATATTTGTTGGCACATTAAGTATAACTTCACTTATGCAGAATATATTACTTGCGAAGAAGTTGCCAAAACTATTAGACCGGACTCTCAGTGGAGTTTCGTTTGCAAAAATCGCGGACCTAAATCTGACTTCTGATATATATTGTATAGATCCCAGACATCCTATAGACAGATGTTGCCAACCAGTTTTGTGGTCCCCCTGCCCGCACCCCGGTAATTAAATATGGCATACAAAGAAAAAAATAAAAATTTCCAAAACATGCCGTGTGGGGTATCAAATGAAAGAGCTTATTGAGTAGATCACGAATATATAGCATACTATATACATTTCTTACACTTTCTCTAAGATTTTTTAGAAAATTTACGAAAATGGTCCATTTTTGAGTTAACTTTAAACCACTATAGATTGAAAACTCATGAATATATTTTTTAAATTATTATTTTAAATAATTAACAATAGTCCATTGTTTACGATTCAATATTTCGTACAGTGAAATAGTTGCATGGGGGAGTGGGGGGAGCATTCAAAGATGGCGAGTATATTTTCAAGTTCATATAGTATATAGTTATTTTCATCAAATCCACCACATAGCTCACTTATATTATATTACGAACTATTGAATCATAAACAATGGACTATTGTTAATTATTTAAAATAATAATTTAAAAAATATATTCATGAGTTTTCAATCTATAGTGGTTTAAAGTTAACTCAAAAATGGACCATTTTCGTAAATTTTCTAAAAAATCTTAGAGAAAGTGTAAGAAATGTATATAGTATGCTATATATTCGTGATCTACTCAATAAGCTCTTTCATTTGATACCCCACACGGCATGTTTTGGAAATTTTTATTTTTTTCTTTGTATGCCATATTTAATTACCGGGGTGCGGGCAGGGGGACCACAAAACTGGTTGGCAACATCTGTCTATAGGATGTCTGGGATCTATACAATATATATCAGAAGTCAGATTTAGGTCCGCGATTTTTGCAAACGAACATCTCCTTGGAGCCTGCTCTATATCGGGATGTCAATTTTCGTACTTGTTAATTTTAAGATACATATAATTAAGTATTCAAATGAATGCATCAAACGATGCAATTATTGTTACATATTACTTTTGGATTGTCTGAAAATTTTTCATCATCGATGACTTGGGCTGTTGGGCATATCTGTTCTTGTATAGGACACGTGTTATTTTCACGTCAGATGATTACAATAAAGCATCTTTTTCCATCGATTAATTAAAACACAATCTTCTGAAAACAGACACTTCATTTATAGTAGGGGAGCCCAAGAGGGGATTTTGGGATTTACTCGAGCGCGTCAGATTACTATAAGGGAAGGTACCTTAGCTATTCATTAGAACATCTAGTCAATATGAGCCGTTATGGTTGGTGGGTGCGCTCAGGGGCCCCGCTGGAAAATTTGAAAAAATCTATAATTCCCTAAGGTTGAGCTCGAATCGTCAGATTAGCGAAATGGGGACTTCTTGTATTGTAATTAGCCCCCCCATATATTAATCTGACTCGCTCGAATAATATTACTTTAATTTTTTACCCTTTCTTCATAGCGATTAAATTGCCACTTAAATATTCAGATTAACGTATATTTTATTTCAGTGACGTCCTGGAGCATGTAAAATATCAATATCTAACGCGCGTGAGTATTTCCAAGCCGATTTTTTTCTTTTTTAAATTAAAAAAAAATCAAAAAACCCTTCCCCACCGCTAAAAGTGAAAACATTATAGGACCTTTTTTTCTCGCTATGGTCTAATCTACCAATTCTAATAGGTTCCCGTGACGCTCGAGTAAATCTACATTTAGCATCATGGGCTCCCCTACTTAAAATATTCTCTCAAAGTCATGACACACGATATTCCGAACATTTACACCCCATTTCGTACTTCCATCTAATTATATTCAAAGACGTGTCATTTGTAAAGTAACTTTACTCGTTTCAGATTAATTTCAGTCTGAATTTGTCAACTGTAATGAATCAATGCTTTCAACATCAAACGAACATGAACAACTGCTCCATTGCTTTGAGATGCTCAAATCTATACTTTTACTTAATATTATAAAGCTGAAGTTTGTTTGTTTGAACGCGCTAATCTCAGGAACTACTGGTCCGATTTGAAAAATTCATTCGGTATTAGATAGCCCATTTATCGAGGAAGGCAGGCTATACATCATCACGCTAAGACCAACAGGAGCGAAGCAATGCGGGTAACACCGAGGGCACAGCGAGTTACATATATAATCGTTTACCTGTTTTGTATATTTACGGGTAAAAAATATAATGGTTAAAAATATAATGCCGGCAGATATAATATTAAACAAAAGATAGAAACATATACATATAAAAAATAAAAAATGCACCGTTTAAAGAACGTTTTAAGTTAAATGACTTCGTGTCGCAAACATAAAAAATTGAGTTATCGGTAAATGACCTAAAATACTAATGTTATGCGAAAATATTTTCTGTTGATTTGCAATAAGGTACCTTTTACTTTCAAAATGTTATTTAGATAAGTTTCAAGTAAAATCCGGAGTTTAGACCATAAAAAGTTTCAGTAACGCAGACGTTTCATACTTTTTTTTTAAATTATTTCTTACAATGTAAAAGCGTATGAAGCAAACAGATAGAGGATTTTTCATACGATTATAATATGAACACACTTATTAATACTGTTTACATAATATGTAAAATCGACAAATCAATAATTAATCGTAGTTACTATAGTTCTAGTAGACCACAGGTTAACATATGCATTACAACTGAAAATAGTTTCGATAAACAAGTTTTGATTGTTATTCTTGAAGTTCTTAATTACCCAGTGTTATAGCACCATAAATACATATTTAAAGTTATTTTAACTACTTCTTCACAGATGTTCATTCCCACTTACATGTAGCTTAGTTTCACATCAAAGTATCAAATAAAAACGTAGTAGCGAGACATAAAAAATTGCCCTATATCGCATCTACGCAATCTAATCTATGATATAAAGTGCATTGACCTATAGTTGCATCATTTTTCCTAATTGTGCCCGCATTCTGTCCGTTTGATCTATTTCATATTGTTTACGTAGATTTGGTTTTGATGTTAATGTATTGTTTGACTTCTCATATATGCGGAAATGAAAAAAGAACCTGTTTTATATAGATGCTATTGTATATAGATGCTGTTTAAATTAACAAAATGCAATTTTGTTAAGTTTTTGTATACTTGTGAATATTTTAAACTTGGTTTGGTACATTAAATTGTAAGATAAATAAATTGTTAAGTGTGTACTGTTAAATTTATAATAGTTCACTGTTCAGAGTAACTAATAGATTATGAAATGGAGGAAATCGTCTGCCATTGAAGTCAACTGAAAATTTTTAACTTATTCATGATTTATTACCAATTTATCCTTGTACCATGAAGTTAGTAGAACTAATTTAATATTATTCAATTGATCTTTTCATTATTAATATCTCTCTATACCTAATTGAAAATACTGAAAGCTTTAAAGCTTTCAGTATTTTCAATGCATAGTTAATAAATAATAACACAATCTCAGCAGATACTTATTATGCTCTGCATACGTAATTTGTATGATTTTAAGTACTTTTGAATTTTTGGTCACAATCAAAGTAACTACATTGGTGCTAAAGTCAAACCGCAAGTCAATGAGACTTCTAGAAGCACTTTAGAATGGTCATAACATAGATTTAAACCAACAAGTCTTCTAACTGCGTAGAAAAAGTGTACTTGCGTACACGATATTACATAAAAAGCAATAAAAACACTGCACTATCTTAACTTACTTGCAGTAAGGTTTCGCGGGCCTTGAAACCGGATCACAATAATTATACATAGGGTTGTCACCCGTGTTTTATTTAAGTAATTAAGTTATTTCAAGTCATTGTAATTTGTATGAGAACAATAAATAGTACTAGCTGATCCCCGCGGTTTTACCCGCATTGCTCCGCTTCTATTGGTCTTAGCGTGATGATAATATATAATACATATAGCCTATACCTTCCTCGATAAATAGACTATCTAACAGTGAAATAAATTTCAAATCGGACCGGGGGTTCCTAAAATTAGCGCATTCATGCAAACACACTCTCTAGCTTTATAACATTAGTAAAGTATAGACTATAGATGAAACAGAGATAAGCAGACATCTTATAATTTTTAACAATTAAATTAACCAAGCAAATATAATTAAGAAAAACTTGACCCGTATAATAGGTTGTACTTTATTTTGATACTATACATTTTTTCTTTCCTCCCTATATTCACCAATATACTTTAATTACAAAAAGGTGGCAACCCTAATTATTCTCTTACGTGGGCTGTCTGATGTCTCGTGTGTTAGATCTATAGAATTCCTCACAAGGTCGATGTTTTGAGGTTGTATGTAACAAGGGCTTTGTTTTAATAGCTTTTGTCATGATCATTTTGATTATACCCACACTAATTGTTATACTTATTTTAAATTGTATAAAATACGTAAGTACGAGAGAATTTTGTACTTATAAAAAATAGTAAAAGATTTCATAAATATACGATAGAAAGAAATTTGGTTTCGTAAGTATGAATATATAATAAGTATGTACTTTAAATACGGTATACCACGATGTCAGGATATTACTCGCGGAAAAATTCGTCGGTAAGAATCCGACATAACCCACCGACCCCACCGCTCCTTCCCCGGAGACCGTCGGGTATTCATGCAAGATTTCCCCACTTAAAAAAAGGATATTATTTATTACGCAGGTATAATGTACATGATATGGCATTAGTAGTGTGCAATTTGGGATACATAATTATTATTTTATTTTATCTTATTGCCACGATCAAAAATCTCATTCACACGCTTATAAAGTATAAACCAACATGTTAACTAGTATAATATTATGATTTATGAATAGTTAAGAAACAAACAAAAAATCATGATTTAATTACCAACTTGAGCGTATAGCATGTGGCAGTTCAGCTAGAAATGGTTCATATCACATGTCACCTCGAAGCACGTGGTCGATGGTTATCTAGCGATCTACTTTGTTTACGCCATGTGTTGTGTGTGATTACATTATGGACTTGAAGATTTAAAGGTGCGTGTAACATTTAATTGATTAGATATTTATATCATTGATACATATATTATACAAGTTTTTCATAACTATAACCACAAAACCGACGAAAGAATATATCGTGAGGAAATTAGTATCGTTTCGTGCATGAACCACGATTTGAAAAATGTATTATGTCTATGGTGAGCTTTGCTATTAGCAACACTAATATGAAAGTGTTTTAATACATTTGAAAATTTATAAATTCACCAAGAATATTTTTATCGCAAAAAGAAGGACATTTTTCGCTCACTGAACAAAACATTACTCTCCAATCTTATTATTTAACACAAAATTGACCTTATGGGTGACAAATCAACATCGAGCTATGCTGCGCTGTACTGCGCTGTGCTGTGTTTGGTCAACTCGCTCGTTTAATATTTTAATGAGGATACAAACAAACCATGCTGTGCTGCGCTGTGTGAGGCTACGCTCTGTTTAAAAACGCAGCAGTCTCGAGCGAGGCGCGCTACCCGCCGTGCTGAGCCGCGCTGTGCCGAACTGTGCTATGTTTTTATGGAGCTCTGCCATGCTGCGCTGTGTCGAGCTATGCTAGGTTCGGAGCACGCTGCGTGCCCCTCCATCGCCGCATTAAATTCATTAAAAGGTGATGTCCAAAAAATGACCCAGAATCGACAGGAATGAAATATATACCAATAGATTGATAATTAAATACAACATAATGTAGCTAAAGCGGTAACCCAGAAATCGTTATAGTATAGGAGCTAGGAGCAAAATAAAATAAGTAAGAAATTCGTTTAAAACACAAGTTTACGTCATGTTGTAGATTAATATCACGTAATAACTGATACAACATTATTACAACATGATAATTATCATCAACACATTTTAAAAACAACAACAACACAATAACATCATGTTCAATCACAACTTAACAAAGACTCCGTTATTCGTAGTTTTTTTTTTTGGCTCAATATACTACAATTGCTTTAGTACTGTATGTATTATTGGTACCTAATTCTAAATAAAAATAATAATAGGTATAGCATAGGAGATAAGGTCCAATAAAACTGAATAAAAAATAGTTTGAAAATAATCATGCTGTGGATGAGATTATCGTTGTTATTATAATTTTAATTTATAATTAATTAATTGCTTTTGCTTGTACATTCATGTGTTACACAAGTTGTTGTAGATTCGAATGTAGTCGTTATTATGTAGGTAAATGTAATATCATTAAAACTTTTCAAAATAAGACTTAATTATAAAAATAAATGAATAATAACTATATTCTTATCCACAACATAAGGTGTTTTTATTATTTTGAAACGATTTTTACTTTGTTTTTTTGTCGCTTAGCTCCTGCACTATACAGTTTCTTTTTTTCAATAGATAGCCATAGAATTACCAATAATACATATTATAGTACTATAGCAATTGTAGTATCTATGAGCCAAAAGAAAAAAAACTATAAAAATCAGAGTTTTTGTTACGTTGTGTTGCAACGTTTTTGTTACGTTGCTGTTGCTTGTAAAAGATGATGATTATCATTTGTAAAACAAGTGATACAACATTATAACAACATCATATTAAGCCTTAACATAACATAAACTTATTTATATTATTTTTTTAACGAATTTCTTAGTTATTTTGTTTTGCTCCTACTTCCTAGCTCCTATACTATAACGATTTCAGAGTTGCCCCCTTGGTAACATTATATTACAATCCAATGCCAATCCATTGGTACACATTTCATTCCTGTCGATTCTGGGTTTTCGGTTCATACATTTTTGGACATGTCCAAAAAAAAGGAAAACATTTTTTTTCACGTATGGTGTGAGGTAACAAGCTACCGTGACTGGACTCTTTTAACGACAAAATAACACATAAAATATCCATATCCGCTTCTTCTTCACTTTCATCTTCATCGGATTCAACTATGTCGTAATGTTTACGTTTTTTTGAAAATAGGGTCATATTTGACGAGATAAACGACTACACGAGTTGCTGATTACTTTATACTGAGCTAGATTGTTAAAAAACGTAGCTTAAGAAACACAGCACATCACAGCGCAGTACAGCGCAGCATCGTTTAATTGTTAAAAAAACGTAGCTTAAGAAACACAGCACAGCACAGCGCAGTACAGCGCAGCATAGCTCGATGTTGATTTGTCACCCTATAAATTAAAAAGAAATTGACAATATTGTTCAAAATTTAAAACACTCCCGTTAACAACACCATATTTGCCACCAAAAATCTTTAACCGCATTATGGTTCACTAGTATCAAATGAGCTATGAGCAATGAGCTATCACATACAATTACATCCAAGTAGAATTACAAATTACAATTACAATACGCAATACTTCCATTAGAGCAATCTACAATTGTAATTAAATCTGAGATTGCGGAAAGATTACACTGATCACTTTATAATAAGATCTATTGTGACATCTTTGGTGTTTTTTCTGTCTTCTGTTGAGTCCAACTTATGACGTCATTGGTTGTGCAAATTATTTAAAGATTATTGAAAGATTTTACAAACATTTTTTGTCGTATCAAGTATTTCGCGCGAAGCCGAACAATACTGTACAACAAAAACCATTTACCAATATTATAAATGTTTGTGTGTGATCGTTCGGTACTTCATCAGAAAAGGCCTGTATCGATTTTTATAACATGCATAAAATATTCGGTTTATAACCTATAATCTAGATTCTACCTTCCTATTATTTCTATGTTCTACCTAGAGGAAGCTGAATACATACTACTTATTACATTTTTGAGACATAAATATAAACAATAACACAACGTTTAAAAATGCCAATTTCCGGACGAATTCCGTGGAAAAACCTAGTGTTCACATAAATAGCTGTTACAGGATATATTTCCTACAACTCAGATAACACCTACAAAGATAAGATCACGACAAATAGCGAAACATATAATTTTTCGCTCCGTTTCGCATCCGCGCCTGAAAATATTTGCAAACACAACCGAAAAACAACCTTAATTAAACCAACGTAATAAGGTTCAATTTGTACTTCATATGTTAAGGACACAACACTTCAACAGCAAGTTAAAGTCGACTTTATATGTATATCGGTAATAGAGTTCAAATTACTTTCTCAATGAATGATATAACACGATTATCTAATCTTGATAATTTGTATTGTACTGAACCAGACTGCATTTCGACCTTAATGTTTAATTGAATTTACTTTCTTTTTAATGCACGTAAATTACTGGGGACATAAAAATTGATATTGATCTACTGACATTTTATTGTGAGAAATAAAGGATTTGTTAATCTGTCTCTCGGTAGACCGTGACTCATGCGAACACACTATCTACTTTTGTTATCATAATAGTTTCCAAGTATTTATATAAGACGAAACTCTTTGCACAATTGACAATACTTTATTTATAATTAAAAAAAAATAAAACGTATGGTTGTAATCTTGGTTATAATTATTCAATTGCCGTTAAATCCGATTACGGCTATTAAACTAGAACACTTAAAAAACATAAATCAACATGTCACCGTTAACAACAAGCAATTATAAATAAAACATTGACCGGCTTACCACCATTCCTTAATCATTCATCTATACATATGGTCACGCGATAAAAAATTCAATGTTATTAACGTCAAGGCAACAATACTGACCTCAAAGCGCTTCCTTGCTCCCGTACATCGACACCATTGATCGGGTCATCCCCCCGCGTCTGTAGTCCTGACATCATTCACCAATCAGCGCGCGGCACGCGGCGCTCAACCAATCGCAGCCGCGCTACGTCATGACGTCACTGTATCGACCAATCGCGCGGCGCACAGGATCATCATTCTGGAACGATTGCAAATTTGAATTTCGAACACGTTTGCTAATCGAATACGGAAAGGAAATGCGAGATATTCGTGACTAAAACCAGACCGTTACGTAACTGTTAAACAAATAATAAATGGATTAGGTTGCGTTCAACATTTGTATATTTGATCCATATCAAATTACGAGTGTCAAATTTGGCAATGCCTAATTGCATGTTAGCTTGACCAAATTAAAAAGGTTGTATTAAAACTGTAACAAGGTTAACGCTTGTTGTGGTTTTTATTTTATATTTTAATTCTGTGGTTTTAAATAGACGATGATGTAAAATTCTTAGTACATATTATTTTTAATTATCAATTAATTTTAGTCTAGTTACAAAACATGATTCATTAAAGAAAAAAAATATTCACAGGGCAGACATTTTACTGTATGCCTTAAATCCTTGAAAAAAAAACGATGTTTTTTCGTGTTATTTGATGCGAAGGAATCCGTAGTCGGCCTTTTTTTTAGAAACAAGCCTCTTTTATTTATTTTTGTAAGAACACTGAAATGTATAAAAACCACACACGTGTTAAAACTGTAAGAATTCATGTTATGAGTTAAAAAATCGTGAATTACCTATACACATTTACAAGAACACACTTAAAAAATAAGTCATAATATTTTGAATTGATTTGATCATTTGCAATGTTATTCCTTTTAACATTTCCTTTGTAAATAACATTAGCAAACCATCTTTGTAATATAAATTTATTTCGCCACCACTCCGAACTAACGAAGGGGCAAAAGTTAGTAATAAATTTTAGTAAATATCAAACTTTCAAGTGAGAAAATGATTTTGACCGCACGTCACAACAATTAGGCCAATTGGCTTCAAGTGGTTAATTAAAGACGGTAGACACACGCTATTATAAGTGACACAAATATCACGAGAATATAAATAAAACATATACTTAAACAATAACAAATACATATTATAATATGCAAATATGCTATAGGTAAGTTGAAAATATTGTATTGTCACTGATCCTTGATAAGTGTTCAAAGTTTGAAAATCTGTCTGATTAAAGTGGGTCAAAATCGAGTCGAGAGGATATAGTTTCATACAGGTGAAGCAAATTATAAAAGCGTGTTAAAGAAGTCGCTTCCCACTCTCTCTCCCTATGATTGCTTAGAACCTCAAAAACTACGCAACGGATTTTGATGTGGCTTTTTTAATATGTAGATAGTGTGTATGTGTGTAGTATCTATACTAATATTAAGGAACAACTGGTACAATAACATAAGCCTATTTATTGAGGAAGGCTATAGATCATCACGCTAAGACCAACAGGAGCGACGCAATGCGGATTAATCCGCGGGGCACAGCTAGTGTACCTATATAATTTGCCCACCCGTGCGTAGCCAGTTCTCTAGTACAAGTATTCATTGTAAAATAGATACAAATAGCATTATTAAAATTGCGTTACCACTATACCGTCACAAATTACCATCTCAACACTCGTTTTCACCATAGAGAACCGTTTCTAAACCCATAGTAGTTACCTAGCTATTAATCTGTACATACCGCAGTATTCATTTACACCTCTATAGTCTTGGCTGTAATTGCTTTTTCTTTATGCTGTGGCCAAACTATCGACGAATATATTGTTTTATTTTTTTTTAGCTTCCGAATGTTATTATTTTTTAATGTTCCATAGTTTGTGTTGTGTACCTACATTAATACCAGCGAACAGTATCTATTCACATTATAAAGTTATTTACGGTATGAGACGCTTTAAGTAACAGTTTAAGTTATAATAAACATAACTGCAGAAATTGAATGCATCAAAAACAGAAACAAATTAAAAAAAACAACCTATATCTCTCAAATAAGTTTCATTGCAGTTACAATATCTCTTTCGATCGCAATCTCTCAAATACAAGTCAAAAAACTTGCTACGAATTGCGAACAGCGAAGCTCCTTCGTCCTCGGACCTCGGCTATCAAATCTCACGCTATAATGTGTACAATGTACATAGCATAACTTATATGTGCTAATACTTAGTATATATGTAATTTGTTTAACTCATTTAACCGCAATATTATGTAACTAGAGGCTTCTGTAACTGAGTACATATTGATTTCTGAGCGTTAATATGTTTTAATGCAATAGATAAAAAAACGTAAGATGTCGGAGTTACGTAAAGGTGCAATAGGGTAATCTGTTTTTATAATATTTGAAAAATGTTTTGTATCAAGTTAAATACCAGTATATTTACTTTTACATTTTACAATATTTTTTTTTATTGAATTTGTCGAATAGCACGAATTTGCCATGAACTTTGTCTTTGGCTACTTTTGTTAAAAATTAAAAAAAAAAAACAATTAATGAATTGCGCAATAACTTATATCTATTCAAAATAACATTAAACTTTACTATAAATACAAAAACCGCAATACCTTAAAAATAACATCTTTCATAAACAAAAACCAACCATCGCTCTACTCAACTTCGCAAAATCAAAACATAAATAGACCAGCCTAATGCATCTTGATCAATATACATTATACATACACACAAACAAACTATTTGACCATTACTCTGACTCAAATATAAACCAAGGTTGTTCCACTTTGAGATGCAATGTAGATATACCTAGGTAACAAATTGATTGTTTAGACGCGCAAATAGTTCAACTGTTCTGTCTAGCGTACATTCTTAGCTCTTTTCCTGTACAAAAATGTGCATACCGACTCATTTTATAAACAGACTAGCTTTCCACCCGCGGCATCGCCCGCGCAGTCAAAGAAAAACCCGCATAGTTCCCGTGGGATTTCCGGGATAAAACCCCTATACTGAAATTTTTTAAACTACAGACTGGAATTTGATGCGGTTTTTTTAATAGATAGAGTGATTCAAGAGGAAGGTTTTAGTATATAATTTATTAGGTTTTAGACAGAGCGGTCGAAGCCTCGGGCGGAAATCTAGTTTCCTATATAAGGAAAAGAACTGTAAATTTCGAATATCAAACACAGACAGCTAAAAACCCAAACATAATAATATAGCAAACAATATTTACCATCCACTATGACGTCATAGTTTGCACAACCATTAGCAATTTAAATTCCACCTTTGTACGTGAATTGTCCTCGGGTTCGTTTGTCTGTCACCTCAGTTCGATATAACATGAGTAAGTACAGAAGACATACATATTTAAGGCACAAGATGAAGCGATTTAATAAAATCGTAAATCACATTAGATTTATAAGATCAACTAGACCGTAGACGACAAGTTTATTTAGTTATTGTTGTTGTGTAAAGTTGATTGAGTTAAAAGCACACTTATACTAACTACTACTAACAGTAAGTCGCATAATCGTACCTATATTTTCTATATAAACAATTAGCTTCAACCCGTTGCTTATCCGGATGAATATAAATAACATAACACCAATACGCTACGTGGTATTTCCTACTATAATTTATCTATATTTATTTCCATCACAATCCGTTCGACAATTTTTACGTGACAGAATAACAAACATTCACCCATACTTACACATGTATACGAGAAATATTCATGCGAACACATACGAGAAATATTTATACGAATAATCTTATCGCTAAAGCATGTTCTTTGCACCACACACACATGTTATGAATTTAAAAGAGTGCGTGTTAACGTCATTTAAAACACAACACTGATTTATTTACCAAAAGCGTTTTAGCCTTAACAATTTGCTTTTCCTTGTGCGCATTCCATTAGTATCGTATTATTTATATAATATTACTAGTATAGTATTATATTATCTGTGATAATATATAATACGTTATCTAAGAAATGTTTTAATCCCTAAACAAAGCTATAAAATATAAATAAATCAAGTTTTCGAAAAAAAAATAATATGTTGTGAACATTTTAGCTATGGTTAACATTTATTAAGTACAACAATACATATTTTTTTAGCAATAATGCATAGTGTAGTAGTGATTCTTCATTAAAAATGCAGCACTAATTACGTTTAGACCTGTGGTTTGTTATCGAAGTGAATCTCATCGAGATAAACATAAGGCGCTTTACAGACGACGCATTCACACGTTTAAACCAGTTGTTGGAAATATGACTATTGATTTTTAAAACGATTTCAATAATATAATAACTGTCCGTTACATATTTATTAGAAAAATTATATTGTGAATAGAAAGTTATTAAATCGTGGTAATCAAGTCTTTATAAAAAGACAATGTGGTCTTAAATCTATAGCCATGAGTAAATTATTTCATGCATAGGTACTTAATCTAAGCACAAAAGTGCGGCTGACAAATTAGTAGTAGGTACTTATGCAAGTAATACGTTGCCAAGAACAAGTCGAGACAGTATTACGCAGATTTCTATATTCTTAACCTATCTAGACGACATTTCAAGTCACACGTTTACAACAACAAAAACGCCGCGTTCCGCCCGCCCCATGCATATTAGCCGAACTTAATTAACTCCATACATTCACAGTACAGTCTCAGACACTCGTTTGTGGGTCGAATTACGACAGCATCTATTACGGTTCATTACCATCCTTATCTGTGCTGTGAGATGAATTTCATACGCATAGGTGTTGTAAATGTAATATGATCTTCAAATATTAAGTGCTAATTATATTTATTATTTATCATACAGTATACACATATGTGTTGTAACTTGTAATGTGGTCTTGAAATTATAACAGGTAATTACTAATTACTATTTTTACTGTAATATGTGTATGTGTTATAAATGGCATCTTCAAATATTAACAGGCCATTATTTTTAAACATAGGTATTATGCGATGTAGTGGGCCATTGAAAATTTAACACTTTATACTATAAAAATACTTAATAATAATATGATTTATGCTTGTTTCACATACCTATTACGTATTTTCTTCAACCCGTACTTAACTTTGTATTTAACCGAGTACTTTTCAACTAAAAAATTAAAAAACAAACTTTGAAGCATCAAAATTCAAAAGGAACATAAAATTTGAACGCACGTGTGCGCCGACGCAGCTTATAAACATCATTCCTTGATGAGGTCATGAATCATGATTGACGTATGTAGGTGACGATGATTAGTTATTTTTTATTATGTAGATATGATAGTGCGATCAAGTTAAGTATAGTTACCCCTTTTTATTTTATATTTTTTAATTTATATTTTATAGATTTTATTAAAACAGCAAATTTACTTAGTTGACATCATAGAAATCTAAATAACAAGACACTAGAAGTCGTAAGCGCGCGTGACCTTGTCGCCACTCAGGTGACTTTCACAACACCAGCGTGTTCGTCACTGTTCAGTTGCTCTGGAGACGTATGTGTATAAACATGGTGTGTTTCAGCATATCCCATTGCGGAAATTCTTCCACAAGTTGTAATTATACTAATAAAGGAATAATATTTCATCGGTAATTATTTCTTTTTTAGAAATAATGCCGATTTTCCTTAAAATTATAGAATATTTACAAGTATTACGAGTGTCACCATAGTAATCGAAATAACAATGAATGACACAGTCTACCATTCTTATTATCACGTTTAACACAAATTTCAACCTTATTTCTATGAGTTTATGTTCAAAGTTATATCTATTGAAAATTGACAACTTCTGTTGTAGAAAAGCCGAATTTTTTCGTATTGGAACAAAAAGAAACAAAACGTCTCATATACTTAGGGATGTTATTCTAAAATAAACCGTAAATTCGTGCGTTAGGATACATATTAAAAAGCTTAATTTAATATTTAAGTTAGTTTTCACTAAAATCAATCTGTCCAATAAAAGGCATAGTTTACTTGTGTGTACTGTTTAGCTATCGGTTTAAATGTGTTGATTTTGGCGACAGCGGTTTTCATATGAATTATGACATTATAGCACTTCTATGTGTCTTGTTATTTAGATTTCTATGGTTGACATTTAGATAAATTTTATAAAATTCAATTGAAGATCATATTCACATAGAGAAAAAAAAATATCTTCTACTCCTTCATCGAGAAATCAACAAAAGTCCCATATTTCAAATCTCCCTCCTATTTATTACACCTATCTAAATTCTAAAATATTTGAGTAGATTCTAAGTAATTCTAATAACAATAACATAAAAAGCTTACAAAGAAATACTTGAAACATTTCTTCGAAAGCCAACTCGATTGATTACAAGCGACTCGTATGTCTTGATAAGGAAACGGCTGCGTAGGGTAAATCGTCTCATTGTGGACTACTTCTATAAGAAAATAATTAATACAAGTAAATATTTAAAAAATAAAAAATGCGAATGTTTTAATTTTATAAACAATGCGCATCGAGAATTTTATATGAATGAATAGGCTTATAGTATGAATGCTTCTGCTTTTCTTATTGTCTAGATATAGACAAACATAAACAAAAAAGAAATAATGGATTAATAAATAATAATATCTAGAATAGAGAGAATTCTAAATCAATATAAATAATTATGAGCTTAAATCTAAGATAGTCAAATAATAATGTTCGCGTTTTTTCAACATACGTTCTGTGGTTAGCATTAATTGAGAAATTAGCTTGGCATTTACGTAGGTAACTACACTAGAACGTAAATGTCATTGACATGAATAAAATAAATCCAACTAGATTTAATTTATTCATTCTTTATTTTCTAGTTATTTTAAGCCGTTCTGTAAATATTTATTCGCTTGCAAACAAGAGCCTAGTGACCCTTTTCACAATGGGCAGCGTTGGCCCAACAAATGATCATCGATATTTTGCCGCAATTACAGGGATTATGAATAAACACCTAAAATTACAGCCAATCATTGACATTTAGGCCTTCTTCGCTATCGTGATTGCCTCTACTCGCCCTACACTGCCCATTGTGAAGAGGGCCCAAACAAGGACCTTTACCCTACACTCAAATGAAACGTACTAAGCCAAATAGTACTAATAGGCCGCTCACACATGACCTTTACACCCGGGTTTGTCCGCTAACGAGTAATCTGATTATAGACATCGTTTAACGGTTAATGAATGGAAAAATGCTTTGATTTATTTATATGTAATTACTTTCTAGGTTTTTTATACTTTCTATACACGATACAATACATTAAATTAATCAGTAACAAATCTGAGGGAGGAATGTCGATAAGTGATTAATAAATTAATATGAAAGAATTGTATTTACAATTACTGTTTTTGAAGTTTCTTTGGAGAGGATCAAAATTATCATCAATAGGTACTCTGTGTCAATACTTTATTATACCGACTCTTACGCGCGTTCCACTGCTCGTATCGCGATGAAGCACAGTCGAAGAGTTGTATGTAGGTAAATACGAAAATATTGATAAATGTTACATCGCAGTAAGTGCACAGAACTCTTTAAAGACGTGTACCTACATACGATGAAAAGACCTAGGTATAATATCGTAATATACAAGATTCAAATATTTATTTTTGATCAGTCATACCTATCTGACAAACGGAATATTTTACAGCATAATTACATATAATTATATAAAAATTACATCCTAATGAACCCGTTATAAAAGATCCAGTCCAGGTTAAACGATCTATAAACCTAAATGCCAGCAAATAGCCTATATTTTAGACCTAAATGTAGATCTTAAATAACCTAATTTAATCCTGTCTTGTATTACAATTTACAATACGGGGAATCGTAAATCTGTAACCTTATTAAAAGGAAGTCAAATTTTTTGCCTTATCTTTTTTCAAATTTGTTTGAGCATGTTTGTCGTAAATATGGCCATCCTACTATAAGGATGGCCATGTCGAAAATCTTGGGACATCGTATGTTTGTTGTTTTGGCATATGAAGCATATTACAGATACACATATACATGTACTAGCTTTCCGCCCGCAGCTTCGCCCGCTTTGTCTAAAACCTTATAAATTATATACTAAACCTTCCTCTTGAATCACTCTATCTATTAAAAAAAACAGCATCACAATTTGTTGCGTAGTTTTAAAGATTTAAGCATACATAGAAAGTGACTTTGTTGTAAAGTCTGTAGTGATGTGTATTGTCTTTCATTGATCGATTTTCTTTACAGATTAGGTATTTTTCTTTTCAACACATCGCAATTTATATTCGTTTTTGCTTGTATTAATTTGCCTCTCATATTTTTCACCATATTCATCATCAGTTGCATACATAACACTACCATATCCATACTCAAATACCACGTTTCGTAAAGGTCTACTCTCAACTGCATTAGAAAGTGATCAGCCATTACCGATAATGTAACCAATTTACAGATTATACATGCGTTGCGTCCATACTCCGTCGTTTTCGCTATTATGTGTCATTATTTTTTATGGCGTATAATCGTAACGACCATTCTATTCTCACAATTTCTATGGACTGTTTGTACTATTGTTTCTCTATTACTATGGACTTAAGCAATTGGGATGAAAATTTACCTAACTATGTTGCAAAGAGAAAATTCGTTTGTTTTTCGCAATATAAATATCACATTTTTATCATAATAAGCTCTTTCATTTTCAGAGCTTTGAACTTTGATTAAAGTTGAGAGTATTTCATTTTAAACATAGGTACCTAGATGAAAACGTTTATGAAAGACTATTGTTCACAAATAAAGTAGAGTATCATTTGTATTATTTTATAATTCCTGTATATGATACAATTTAAATATTTTCATCTAAATATATTCATCAACATGACACCTACATAGTTATGACCTAATTTAAAGTCCTATACCCAGACGCACCCGCGTGAAACAACTAGTCACATGTAAATATCTTGACACGTGAAATAGTTTTGTAATATGATATCTAGGTAGAACACACAGCACTATCTTATCAACAGCATCCACTGAGGCATATTTGTTATGGAATTTTCTAACTACGTTGTATTTTGTAAGACTAAAGACATTGATTAGGCAAGAAAACATTTTAAGTAATTGGGTCAGTAGAAATAACTATTTACAAAATTGTCCCATAGATATTTAAAAGACTGCGGTGGAAAGATGTATAATATATAATATATTTACCTACATCTATATTTAACTAATGTATAAAAAATACTGACTTTAACTCGGTATTTAAAATTCTTAGTTTCAGAGAGATTTGGCATTACTACTACACAAAGGTGGTAGCAAAAAAAATAACGAAATTACGGACAACAAACCGGGATTTTAAAAAAGTAAGTACATATATATTTTCACAATAATAAATATGAAAAAATAAAAAAGGACTTCCGATACCGGGAATCGAACCCGAGCCTCCTAGGTGAGAGCCAGGTATCCTAGCCACTAGACCATATCGGATATTATCAGAATGGCGAAATATACCATCTGTTTCGTAAACATTCCTATTCTATGATGTAATGAACGAATATATGCATCTAAGCTTTTACAATCGTTTCTTGAAAATATGTTGATTGTTTATAACTATAGGTTAATATTTAAGTTTGTAGCGAACATTCATCATCAATTTTATACCTATTTCTTAACTATTTTAATTAAAATTGTGAAGTCTGCTTTATTGTTCTCGGAAATAAGTAATTGGTAATTTATGTAAATTTATTTCAATTTTACAACTCGGTAAAGTACAAATGTTCTATGAATTAAATTTTATTTTTATTAGGTACTACAAGAATAAGTCCTTTTAAAATATTAGATTTTTAAAAGTTAGTAAATTAAAAGCTCAATAGATTTCGATGTAATAAAATGCTCGATAGGTACTCTTTCTTATACTTGAAATGTATTCAAAATTTCTACCTAGGTCATAGATAAATAATTTCCTTAAAATAGGTAACTACCAAAATGTACCATCGAACCGTAAACTTTAAGCTCTTTTTAACATCAGACTAAATAAACTTGTACAGAGATAATGCCATTACAAGTTAAACATCTTAATTTACATCTTTATTAGAGAATAATTTGTATTCATTGACGGACATTAAAAAAATTATAATAATCTATCCGTTACTCCGTAATAACTAAAATACATTGATGTTATGTAGATTATTCCATCGAGTTTTAAATGAATTAATATTTATAGGATAACAATATTAAGTATACGTTTAAATAACCTCAATCTCTTTAGTCTAAGAAATCTTAGGTATTTCCCCTATTACCGAAATCATAAATTAATTTATTATTTGATTAAGTAGTAGAATAACTGAAATGGAACAACGACAAAAAAAGTAGCAAAAAACTTACGATAATATTTCAGTAAATAGGATTCCAATTAATTTCCTCATAAATTACAATTAAAACCTGATAATGTTCAGTTACCGTGAAAAACATGAATTTTTCTCAATTTAATATGACAGCCATTCTCTCACACTACACGTAATCTGTCATCTTCATTTCTTTACAACATAGCCGAATAATCACCACTTTTTTATTGAGAACTAGCTGTGCTCCGCGGTTTTACCCGCAGTGCTCTGCTCCTGTTGATGTTGGTCTTAGCGTGATGATATAATATAGCCTATAGCCGTCCTCGATAAATGGGCTATCTAACACTGAAATAATTTTTCTAATCGGACCAGTAGTTCCTGAGATTAGCGCGTTCAAACAAACAAAAAACTCTTCAGCTTTATAATATTAGTATAGATAGGGATTAGGGAAGCGCTTGACCACAATCTCGCCTGATGTTAAACTGAGATGTGGTCTAAGATGGTACGCGCTTCCATATAAGGTACCTGTTCACTCTACGCTTTTTCTCACAATATAGTCTTTAATAGTTAATAAATAAATGAGTTATGACGTAAGCTAGATCATCTGCGCACACGCAAGGTATGGACCAACCGCAGAATAGATTGCGGTTATCTAACAAATTACCTATACTCAATGGCAATATAATAAATTATGATCTAATGTTACATTATTCTGGTATAGTAATTGCTATATTAAAACTGTACATCAATAAAAAAATAATCTCTGTACCCGCGCGTAACTGAACGGCTGCAAAATTGGATACCTAATCTAATTTTCGATCGTATATTGCAGGTTTGGATTAAACAAAAAATAATCCATACTAATATTATAAATGCGAAAGTAACTCTGTCTGTCTGTCTGTTACTCAATCACGCCTAAACTACTGAACCAATTTGCATGAAATTTGGTATGGAGATATTTTGATACCCGAGAAAGGACATAGGCTACTTTTTATTGCGAAATATGTACCACGGGCGAAGCCGGGGCGGACCGCTAGTTAAATATAAGTACCCGCGAATCTGCCAACGCGCACTTGGCCAGTGTGGCCCGTGTCCCAGCAGTGGGAACACAATATGTTGTTGATGATGATTGATGACAATACAGAAGTGAACATTACTTTACACGTATGAAGACATCAATATTCTAAAACTATTTTGCTTGTAGGTATGCTATAATGCAATATTTCCTACTTTATATACTACCTACAAGAGCTGAAGCAAGTAATGGTGATATGCAAATTGCTATCTATACTAATATTATAAAGAGGAAAGGTTTGTATGTATGTATGGTTTTCACGCTTAAACTACTGGACCGATTTTGATGAAATTTGGCACAGATAATCTTTAGACCCTGAGAAAGAACATAGGCTACCTTTTATTGCGAAATATGTACCACGGGCGAAGCCGGGGCGGACCGCTAGTCTCTTATAATCTTTGTAACTATATCTTGAATCTTTTACGAACAAAAGACCAACAACACAATATAGAGAATATTTATTAAACAAACACGCAAAAATAAAAAACAAAACCGTTCGAATTTTTTCCCTCAATGACAATTTTCGCGCGCATTGTCATTCCATAATCCATTCAATCGACTACCGCGCACGACCATAAAATTTTTCAGCCAATACCCATGTCGAATGTTCGAGATTTTTCCCAGACTTTATTCACCTTTTCAATTCCCCAATTCGATCCAACAGTTCGTGACTCCTTGTTGACATAGCGGCACTTTCATAGAATTAAGATATCGTTGGGAAAAACGCAGATTCAATTTTGGCGTAAACTTTTTCTTATGATCCGATAAAAAATTTGTCAAGCAAATCAAGTAGGAAGTTGGATAGTGTTGCTGACGGTTATTTTGTTATCCTCATTACAATCTCATCAGATAATAATATAAGCAGCATTCTCCTACATGCGTATAGAAAATACATTGAAGAAACTGCTGTCTGTTTCTCTAATTGAATATCTTTATTGTCTAGGTATGTACTTCATCTTCATATTAACACCAAGGCTATGACGAATCACTTATAAATTGGCAACACAAACAGTACATAAGTACTTCTAAATGTCATCATACATCACATTCCATCCATCATATTCACGATCAGCATGATTATAATAAACCGCATCAACGCTCAGCTTACAGATACCATAGCAGGATATCAGAGTTTACCTTTACCCAAAACCATCTTTCCCGGTAACTTTTAATTAAAACACAAAGAAACATCCTCAACATCAAACGTATCTCCACCATTACCATTAGTCTTTTTGCCGAAAACATAAACCTATATTAAAATACACACGCAGCGGAAATCAAATTATTCTTGACTTTCCTGGTAACCTATTTAGGAGCAATTTAGAAGTATCTGATCTCGAGACAGTTATTATTTCCTGAAAGATTGAGTTCCCTCACAAGTGACAGTTACGTAATGGCGCCGTAAAATCTAAAATCTCAATCTGAATACGCTTTTAATGGTCCTTTCATGTTTAATTCTTTATTGGCCCACATTTTCAATTAAGAGGAGCATTAAGTCTACAAATAAATGTTTTCTATAGCTTAGATTGTAGTGATTTTGCTAGTACGGTGTTTGATGTTAAGTCTTGCTAGTCTAGTTTAATTATAACAGTTCTAGAAGTATCTATGGCTTTTCTATAGTTCATTCCTTGTTCATTCATACCACGATTGAATTATAATGGATTGATTTCACTTTAAATGTGCATAAGCCGTCGTGTATCCTTTTATAGAACGTGTAGAAGGCAACATCTAGTAAAATCTACGTAATTTAGAAATTAAAGACTTTTTAACGGATTTTAAACGCGATTTATTCCGCGATATATAGAATAAATCGCGTTTAAAATCCGTTAAAAAGTCTTTAATTTCTAAATGTATAATACTCGCGTAAAATCAAACATCAGAAAATACTAAATCTACGTAATATCAAGAAAACATCTCAATCGGTGTGACTAAGATCTTACAGCGATAAAATAAATATTTTAGATAAGATATCATTGCTATAATAAGTAGGTAAAGTAACAAGGTATATTTGGATACAAGTAAATGCTAGTTCATCAAGCATAACGGAAAATACTGTTGAAACTGTATTTATTGCGTCATGTTATTGTTATTCAAATTTTTATAAATAGTTAAATTTTCGTCTCTTTGCTTTGTAATGTCAAAATAACAACTGTTTATTTAATGCACTTGGAAATTTGTACGGTTTCTTTCATTTCAAAACAATGTTTGTTCGGCTATTTGTCCAAAAGCGAATTATCGTAATGTAATCATAATTAGGTAGATATTTAATAAAACTTCATCTTCGAGGTATCCCAGGATAAGTTTGTAGAAAAGTACATAACTCTTAAGTAAAACAGTTATTGAGCCATTTAAAAATTTAACTCCTGTTTCCTCTACAAATCTAGTATAATCCTACATATATATCTTCATCCATCCACATACCATTTAATCTATATTTATGGACAAAAGCTATCTTATTTACTTATTCTACCATTGTTTGTGGAACGACAAAAACAACATCATCTTATTTTCGTCAGTACGCTCTGACCAGTGTCACCAGCCACATCCAATCCATAAACACTAAGGCCATGGGCTATATTCAATCGTTGGAACGCTTCCGTACGAACCAAGAAAACCGTGGCCAATGAATCATTAACTGGTTTAATGATAGCCTGTCTCGGGGAAATTAAGTACGTAGCCGTTCACAATTAAATGGTAATTAACTTGCTGAATAACGACTGCGTTTTTCTCCTATGTTTGTTGGTTGAGTGGAGTCCAAGAATACTGAAGAAATTTAACGTACAAAAACGTGGATTTACTTTTACAAAGCTTCTAACTACAAAACTGTCGAAAGGGCCTCTGCGTGTTGGTCCTGTGTCCCCACGTAAGCCTTCCAAAAGACCTTTCCTTCTGGCGGGACCTACTTAGAAATGACGAATGAAAATATACCCAATTTTAATGCGAATTCTCTTAAATTTCCAAAATAATTTCCTGTAGATAAAATTATAATTTGAGTAGGTACATTGGCCTTTTAATACTTAATCTTTTAAATTGAAACTTGTTCTCTTCTCTAATTTATTATTATACGGGCAGCGTAATATAACTTGATTAGTACACATTAGTTAATATAATTGGTAAACCCAGTGAGTAATTCTTGGTTCGGTAAGATATTAAAAAGCTCGACAGTTCAAACTTTCATAAAAATTTTACTTAATTTGATAATATGTCATCACAATGCTTTCTTCTGTATTTAAAACAAAAATAATTAGTAGTTTACAGACTAAAAGTGACAAGATCATCCGACGTACTTTTAATTCTTGGTAACCCTCGATTTCTGGCTTTCTAACGCCTACAAGTACTTGAGTCATATTCCACTTTCGATTCTGGTTCTTAACTCCATACATATAAGAACTATATCAATAATGTTTTAAAGGACCTTGCTATGATCAATGACGATATCATTGGACAATTAATTCTAAAATGGTACGCTTTTACTCGTGTCAATGAATGCATTGATGCCATTAGTATATCTGATTTAAGTTTCTATATAATGCTATAAAGGAATTTGTAATGAGTCCAATAACTAGTCAGAACGCTGATATAAATACGTGTACAGTAAATAACTCTGGTTTAGTGACCCTAGCCTACTAGCAAGATATCTCTGTTTGCAATGTGACTAAACTAGTCACATTCCTTATGCTATCCTATAATCTTCATTTAGTAGTTTGAGACTAGCAGCATCCCAACACTGTAGTTCTTCTTCTTTTTCTTTGAGATAACTTATAAAGGTTACCAGCAGTTAAAACAAAGCTTTCCTTTCGTTAGTCTACTTCGAATTTGTGGCTATTTTCCACAAATTCTCACTCAACATGAAATCGAAGCGTCTAGCTCAAGGGACGAACTCTTCCTGTCAGCAATAAAAGGAATTTGCTTTCGGTAAATAGTTCCCACCCGGAACAGTTACCAGAAATTATAAGGTCATCTTATAAACTTAAATAAAAGACGAATTTACAGAGCACAGTTAAGAACCAACAAAAAGTTGCCATGCCGCCATACATGGTTGTAGCCGATGAAAGTAAGCAATGACTATGAATAAACGAGATATTTTGTTCAAGCAAGCTGTATGCCCTTAACTTTGTTGTCTGTTTCTTATAAGATTTTGTTTTTTTGAATGCTAACGTGGGGAGTTGGGGACCATGTTAAATCCACACAGTGTAGGTACCTGAATCGTCAATTATAACTGAACAATTGAAATATTATTTTGTATACAGTGTGTCCGGACATGACATACCGATATTTGAAGGGGCTATTCTCCAGGTATTTTTATCGACAATTCAACCCCTCTACAGTCCCCTACCTCACCCCCCTCAAAATGGCAAACCTATCAATTCGGATAGTGAATTTATGAAAATTGTAATAACTTCGAAAGTGAGTGTCACAAAATACTAAATTTGGTTTTATTTGAACAATAACAAGTTATTCTAGGGACCACTAAACAAATTTAATTGATAAGAGTGATGAAACATACTTTAAAAAATTCGAAAACCATTTTGAGGGGGGTGAGGTAGGGGACTGTAGAGGGGTTGAATTGTGGATAAAAATACCTGGAGAATAGCCCCTTCAAATATCGGTATGTCATGTCCGGACACACTGTATATATCGATTCCATAATACAGTAGACACGCGTTACACCGGCCCCTGGCCTATCCGTCGCCGTCTGTAATCCGACATGTCTATAATTTTTGAGCCCTATTTTTTGGCCATTTTTATGTCGATCATGCATGATGCTGCTTTTAACAAGTGTTAAAATCTTGGTGATATCGGTGTTCAATAGCATAACAAGTACAGAGGTTTCGTTACATGCAACATATCGAATGACTGCAAAATTCAAGTTCGTCTCGGTGTATAGAATTACGTAGGCTAAATGTTAAGCCCACATACCGTTTCTACTGCATTGAGCCGTTGGTGTTGATCATCCAAGGGCATGCTTTGCGTAACTGTGCCCTTTTATGGATTTCCATACGTTTGTTTAATCACTACCTACATAGTATGAACGAAAGTATCTTTTTCTGTCCCTTGTTTGCTTAAATCTTTAAAACTTGGCTTCGGATTTTGATGCGGTTTCATTTAATAGATAGTGATTCTCAGGGTAGGTTTGAACATATATTTTATAAGGCCCCAAGACACAAG
The DNA here is from genome assembly GCA_029959065.1 of Colias behrii. Taxonomy (NCBI): domain Eukaryota; kingdom Metazoa; phylum Arthropoda; class Insecta; order Lepidoptera; family Pieridae; genus Colias; species Colias behrii. The sequence continues at coordinate 1,732,478 of JARWMC010000027.1, forward strand.
TATTCCACTTAGTTTGGGACCCACTGTCGTACATTAATTGTAAATCATAAATGGACATATAAATTTACTTCATTTCATAAGGTTTTAGACAAAGCGGGCGAAGCCGCAGGCGGAATGCTATCTAATAAAATTAACCCTATTCCCAGAACCAACTAGCACATAAATAATGAGCACAGATAAATAATACATTTACGTTTTAATATCGTCCTATTTCACCAGATGGCAAGAACATTGCTCTCAATTGGGCCTGTTAGCGCACATTATGTGTGATGTGATGACGTCACGAGATCAAATATTACGAGATGTTTGTATGTTTGTACACTTTTAAAGGCTATTTGAATTTCATTGATAAGTGCAAAAGGTTTTACTGTGAGCTAATTATATTACTGTGTAACTACTACTAACTACTACTGTGTCTTTTGCCATTTAATGGAAAATACTGTTTTTTCGAACCAACTTAAAGGAACGGAGTCTTTTACAGATATAATATGCAGTGCCAGAATAATGATCAGTGATAAGAATATTATTACTCCTGCTTATTTATAATTTTGTTTTATTCTGATAAAAAAAATTATAACATACATGTTGAAGGTAGTTGAATATTTTGTTAAAAATAGTTTATTTACAGCATTACACAGTCAACGGCTAAACTTTGTATAACTGTAGGCATTTGTAGCATTTGCACTAGAAATATGTATAGTTCTTCTATATATGACATTTCTATAATTTAAGGAAATGGATACATGCTTTTGCTATTCAAAAAAAAAAAAAAAATTTAAAATAAATAAGTAAAATTATATAAGAAATATACAGGGTTACAGGAAAAGTCGACCTAGATCCGTTAAGGGCGTGTAGTACACATCATTTCTGAATGATTTCACTATGAAACCCCCTCTCCTAAACTTAACCGTTTTCGAGATATTCGAGTTTTAATTTTTTTTATGAAAATGCCCAATTTTTCGGCTATTCAATTGAATATTTTGAATTTTTTTGACTCTTATGATTATTTTTTTGGTTTTTTACATGAAGAATGAGATGCATAATGACCTCAATGACTAAAATTGCACGTAAGTTAACTAAATAGGTCATTGTAGAATGTAGACGATCGAAACTTAAGAAAATAAGTACAAATTATAAAAAAATATTTTTCTTTTCTCGATATCTCAAAAAATTATTATGGCACTTGCTCTGCAGATGTGCTTAAAAACATCTACATTTTATCAGCTATCCAACGAGGTATAACACTCTAGGGTATTTATTAACCTCAAAGGTGAAACTTAGTTTCTAAGGCTACATGGCAGTCAGAATAAATAGCGCTTATTTAATCTAATTAATTTGACTTAAGTTCAGCATCATCATTTCAGCCTACTGGCTTCCACTATTGAACATAGGCCTCCCTCGGCTAGCTACTACCTTCATGCATCCATCGATATCCCGCTATCCTGACCTAGGATCATTCAGTTTTATAGCATTTTTTTTGTTCAGATCGTCGATCGTACAAATAATGACCGTACGCCAACTATTACTTGAGCGTAAGTGACTAGTTACTGGCTTTTGTAGGAGAATAACGTTTTTGAATAAAACTTTATAGTTCATGTTCTACGTGTCCACCTCTATTTCGCACACATTTTCTCATTCTTTCACGTAGTCCACTTTTCACTACACCAGTGGTTAATGTTCTTCTTATGTCGTTAGCAGCATTAATTATCCTTTCTTTGAGAATTTCCACTGACGATATGGGGTTGGGCTCACTATAAACGAGGCTCTTCATGTGCCCCCATACATAAAAATCCATGGGGGTCAGGTCGGGACATCTGGCTGGCCAGGGTAAAGGCCCACCTCATCCAATCCATTTGTTAGGATAGTTAGTGTCCAACCATTCCCTAACGCTTCTTCTGAAATGAGCAGAAACCACATGTCCCGCAGTAATTGTAATGGGAGATCATCTAGTAGTAGGTATTCAAAAACGTTATTTTCCAAACAAAAGCCAGTAACTAGTCACTAACGCTCAAGTAATAGTTGGCGTACGGTCATTATTTGTACGATCGACGATCTGAACAAAAAAAATGCTATAAAACTGAATGATCCTAGGTCAGGATAGCGGGATATCGATGGATGCATGAAGGTAGTAGCTAGCCGAGGGAGGCCTATGTTCAATAGTGGAAGCCAGTAGGCTGAAATGATGATGCTGAACTTAAGTCAAATTAATTAGATTAAATAAGCGCTATTTATTCTGACTGCCATGTAGCCTTAGAAACTAAGTTTCACCTTTGAGGTTAATAAATACCCTAGAGTGTTATACCTCGTTGGATAGCTGATAAAATGTAGATGTTTTTAAGCACATCTGCAGAGCAAGTGCCATAATAATTTTTTGAGATATCGAGAAAAGAAAAATATTTTTTTATAATTTGTACTTATTTTCATATGTTTCGATCGTCTACAATGACCTATTTAGTTAACTTACGTGCAATTTTAGTCATTGAGGTCATTAAGCATCTCATTCTTCATGTAAAAAACCAAAAAAGTAATCATAAGAGTCAAAAAAATTCAAAATATTCAATTGAATAGCCAAAAAATTGGGCATTTTCATAAAAAAAATTAAAACTCGAATATCTCGAAAACGGTTAAGTTTAGGAGGGGGGGTTTCATAGTGAAATCATTCAGAAATGATGTGTACTACACGCCCTTAACGGATCTAGGTCGACTTTTCCTGTAACCCTGTATAATTTTATTTATTTTAATCAGGCATTGGGATTGCAATGAAAAGATATCTTTAATAGGCAGTAAAACACCTTTTTCCTGCAGATTTACACAAACAAATTTTAGAGAATATTAAATATGTTTAGGTTAGTGTAGTATTAAGTCAATTACTTAACAATGTTTAACAAATATTACTTTGGTAAGTTAACAGTGTACAAACAAAAAATTCTGTTAAGACTTGTTGGTGTATTTCTAGTATTGGTTGATGTTGAAAAAAATACACAATAATGTTTACTTATATTGTTATAGCAATATATTTTAAAGCATTCACGTTTTTAATACAATATAACACAGTGTATTCTAGTCAAACCTTTTTGTGCCATAGACAAACAATGCGCTAATCTCTGGAATCACAGGTCCTATTTTAAAAATACTTTCATCACGCTAAGTCCAATAGTAGCTAGTGATGCAGATAAAATTGCAGTACACAGCTGGTAATATTAATATTTAAGACTAAATCGGGAAGAATTTTCTACAGAGAAGAGCCATCAAAGACAATCTGTAGTTGCTCCTTTTGAATCATGTCACTGGACAATAACAGGACACACACTTTCTCTCCAAGTCCAAGCTCATTGTAACATGTTTGAAATACCTAGAAAAATAATCTTTACTATAATATTATAAAGCTGAAGAATTTGTTTGTTTGAACGCGCTTATCTCAGGAACTACGGGTCCGATTTGAAAAATTCTTTGGGTGTTAGATAGCCCATTTGTCGAGGAAGGCTATAGGCTATATATCATCACGTTAAGAACAACGGGAGCGGGGCAATGCGGGTAAAATCGCAGGGCACAGCTAGTATATTACATAACAAATAAATCACATTTATAATCCATAAAAAATCATAAATTCTAAGTAACCACATTTTTACAATTCAGGTGACTGTTCACCAACTTGCCAACAACCCAAAGAAAAATGATTAGAAATATATCAATCCCATACCCAAGGTTGCAACTTGCAGTATCAACAAATAATATTGAAGAATCATTCAATGCAATGCATAAATTAGCATTATACATAGGAAATGACTAAAAACAGGAAACAAATGAAAGTGAGATATAAACTGATAGAATATTAATGGAATTCAATGACTGAGTTTTTAAGTAAGCATTTTTTATGCCACTTTATCGGACATTCATTATTTATATTGCAATTGTTATGCAATACAACACTTTAATAATTATCTTTGATCAATTTGATATTTACATTAATAAATTTGTATTAATTTATGAATACATCCTTTCAACTTCTTTTTCTTTATTGTGAGGGTTTTTAAATTATGTAATAGGAATGAATGGTCCAATATATTTCTTCTCTCCTTTCTTTATTTGATCTAAGTTTGATTAGTTTTTTCATCGAGACCTAGGTTTATATTACTTTGTTTATAATAGATAAGATATAATTAATAGACAACTTTGTAATACTTTGGCAATATATATTTGATTCTGATATCAAGGTAATAGTTCGTTGTTTTAGATTTAAATAAAAAGTATTCAAGTCATTGCTTAGCACTTTTTATCTGTCTCATTAACACAGTTCGTGACATTGAAATATAAATTCAGTAGGTACAAGTACTTAAAAAATTGTAATTTGTGAGAACGAAAATCGAAAACTTATAAATTACTTTATAAAGTGATGAACGGTATCGAATATTTACATAAAGGTTTAAAGAAATTTTAAATGTTAATATTGTTTATGGTATGGATCGAGGTCAAGTACCGGAGAGCAAAGAATTTCGCAATGGTAATCAAAAAAGGCAAAAACATCTCTTGCCCACCTATAATACTGGCTCGAACAACTTTTTAACGACTTCACAGTTCACTGTATAAGTTTTATCACATAAATTAAAATAAACTTACCTTTTTCGAGTATCGCAAAGTAAATACAGTTCACTATACTTTAATCACTTGTTTAAAAAACACAATCAAACGAAAATTCACTAGACAATCGAACCATAACGTTATTCTGAATACTAATGTTTTTTTTGTCGTTTCTTATTCTTTATTTAAATACTGTTTTTTAACTTGATATTTAACACACTGTTCAAAAAACGACGGAGTAAATAATTGTAAAGGAAACATGTGAAAATGATACGAATGAGCAAAATAACGTAAACAAAACAACCACGCACAACACTTACACGAAAGAATGATTTAATCTAACCTGAACTGAAGTCAGAAGTTTTGATTCGTGGACTCGTGGTTTACTTCGTACACGCTTCGTACGTATACAACTGTCATTTGTCATCACATATCCGTCAAGGACACCAACGCCAAGGACGGAATGTGTCATTGCCATTTACAAAAATACAATATCATAACTTATTATGTTATCCTACTTCAATAATTAAAATATAGTTCAATAATATTAAATAATATACATCAAGTTTTACAATTTACATTTTTTTTTGCACACGACATGTTATGATGAAAATCTTGGAATAGAACTTATAATTTTATTCACACTGTATTCCAAATTCAAATCAAGTCAGAAATGGAAAAATGTTTGCCTGAAACAATAAAACAAACGTTTCCTTTTTAATTTTTATAAACTTGTTGTTTGGATTTAAAATTTAGAAGATGAATTAAATTAGAATTACACTAATACGATATAATATTATACTCCTGCTCTGATTATAGCAGCAAATCTACGGTCCGGCGTAATATCTAGGTACGTTATCATGTTTGTGAGATTTTTATTAAACAGGTTCGTAAATATGTAATAGGAATGAGAGATCCCATTTTCTGGAAAGTGGTTAGTTATGTATAGAAATTATTCATTCAAAGACAAATTTATGAATGATAAATTCAAGATTAATCCAATTTCAATAATAATTACACTATTTAAATATGATTATCATATTTTATATTTTTAGTATAAATACTTGTGTTAGGGGAAGAATAGTCTATATGAGATAAATCCCGAAGAGTACAGTATCTGAAAAAGTTAAAGATGTATATTTTATTATTGATCTTGTTGGCTTCTTCATCAGTTTACACGTAAGAGCTTTTCACATTTTTAATTTACTCGTAATATTATTAACTACTCGTATTATTTGTAAAATTGTACATATATAATATTCTCCTGCGTAATTTGGAATTGTATCGATAATTTCAGTGATTTTATTTTGACGAAATCCTGGTTTTCATCTAAACTAATATATTATAAAGCTGAAGAGTTTGTTTGTAGGTATGTTTAAACGCGCTAATCTCAAGAACTACTGGTCCGATTTGAAAAATTCTTTCGGCGTTGGATAGCCCATTTATCGAAAAGTCTATAGGCTATAAATCATCACGCTAAGACCAACAGGAGCGGAGCCACGCGGGTGAAACCGCGGAGCGCAGCTAGTCTATAATCTATACTAATATTATAAAGCTGAAGAGTTCGTTTGTTTATTCGAATGTATGTTTAGAGCAGTGAATAGTTAGAGCTAATCGTTATTGAGAAAATATCTTAATTCGAATGCTTATCGATCATCAAATTTTTTTGAATTAACATGAAAAGTTATAGCAATGCTATTTGAAAAGTTTTTGAAATCTTCCTGATGGCCTTCATTGATACAGTGTAATAAAATCTTGAATTTTTTCGATTTTCTGTAGCTTTTGAGGTATTAGCTTGTACATATTGAGAAATATGCTCCTTGTTCAACTCCCATTTATATAAATATAAAATACGAATCTACTGTAGTGTTTTCCTAATGCAATTATATTCTTATTATTTTTAGACATGCTGACGACATAGATCGACCGGATTACGATTTTCAAGCGCAAGAAGATGGCAACCTTATATTATTTAAACGGCAACAATACTTGGACACAAAATGCTGTCGGTGTATCGATGGACCTGAATTCGACTCAAAGAGTATTCAAGCAAAAAGAGCCATGTCCTTGACTGAAAATGAGAAACTGTATCACAAGCAAAACTATCACTATAACCCGAGGTTCAATAAAAATATGAATAAAACGGTAAGTTATATATTTTAACGGCGCGAGGGGAAGGCCCTATTTTTTATGTCAATGTCAGAATTTTCGCGCCAAATCAATACCTAATTAGATCAATAACAAATTATCACTTATAATACCACAAGAGCTTCAAAATTATCGGGTATTTTCCGATAGGTTCGTTGCAAACAAATGAAGGAGTCAAGTTTTTAGTCAAGGTTAAAAAATCACGAGCGCGAAGCGCGAGTGATTTTTCCTGAAAAACTTGACGACTTTATTTGTTTGCAGGGAACCTTGAGGGAAATGCCAGATAATTTTGAAGCTCGTGTGGTATTCGGGAGATTATTTTTCCGTCCCAAATGTCGGCCAATAATTTCACAATTGAATTGAACCTGTCAGTTTGACGTCAACGACCAGAGAAAATTTTCAAAAAATTATCAGTATAATACCATGTAGGTTGTACCACGTGACGTCGAATGGTGCAATTCGGTCGATATTTGGGTCGGAAAAATAATCTAAGTAAATTCCTCGAAAACGACGCTATCGCCGAGGTTGGTGAAAACAGAATAATAATAATAATCGGTGCAGAAGTTCACGGGTTCGCTAACAAACAGACAGACGCGACAGAGGAATTTGTTTTATAATATGTAGTGGATTTTTAATTTAGTATTGAAACTTGTTAAACAATTTACAATACTGTAAATTTAAAAAAACGAGATGTATACTAATTATCATTATTTTCATTTATAAACTGTCTCTAATATTTTACTTTAAAAATTGATAGGCGAACGTAAATTAGTGCGTTATTTTTTGTAATTTAAATCACTTAGTACCTACTATCTTAATATATAATCTCGTGTCACAATGTTTGTCCTCAATGGACTCCTAAACCACTTAACCGATTATAATAAAATTCGCACACCATGTGCAGTTCGATCCAACTTGAGAGATAGGATAGTTTAAACATGTAGGTACCACGGGCGAAGCCGGGGCGGACCGCTAGTTTATTATATTAAAAGCATATTAGGTATTGTTGAATATAATTAATTATTATTTTTTCCAGTTGCTAAGTATCCTCGCACAATTAGAACAATAAATGGCCCAAAATATACTCATTGATAACGAAACGGACTAAGGAACTCAAAATGGATGTAGCAGCTCATTTTATTTATATTTAGATGTTTATTAATATAAATTAATGGATTAAATAATAAATTATTATGCATATATTTTGTGTTTCATATAAAAAAAGCTGAACAACTTGTGAAATTGTAAGGTTAATAGATATTAATTGCGTTGATAAGTTTAGATCCAGAAATAAACTAAATAACTAAAAAGTATGTTTAAAACATATGAATAATATCACATAATATTGAGTAAGGTCGTATATATAGGAAGACATCATTCACGACTTTTCATTGTAGAAGCACCCTAGCTGAGAACAGAGGCTATGAGAGTTGATGTTGGCTGAATTTTTTGTATTTAACTATAATATGATGCGTATTAATTTATGGAAGGTATTTTATGTCTATATAAATGATAGAAATATGTAATATAGATAAATGTTAACATTTCTCTATATTGACCTATTTCGACACATATTAATAAAGAAACGTATGTGTATTTAATCTGACTTAGCTGTGGTGTTATTTAAGTAAAACTTCATGAGTAAATTATTTTGATGTCTACAATAACTTTAATATTTATATAAGCCCAAATAGTAATAATTAGCGAACAAAGGTACTTGACAAATATTTTAAAATTTAAACACTAAGCAGTAAGCATCTCCACGCATTCTCTTTTCCTATAATCCGTGTACCTTGAAACAAAACTTGACGTCTCTATTATTGTATAATGACAGCTAATTTTTCAACCCCTACTCGTCGTTTTAAACTTTGTATAAAAGCTTAGCCGAGTGACATACATACATCAGTCACATTTTGTGTTTCTCTTTCAATATGAAGGTAGGTTTATATTTTCTTGTTATCTAATAGTAAATGATATTTATTGTTATAACAAATTATTAAAATTAAATTTAACGAAAGATAAATTATTATCATTCAAATTTTAAATTAAATATTTTACAGGTTTTCATCGTAGTTTCAATTTTTGTTATGGCGGCAGTAGCGGAGCCACCAATTTCCAAAAGGTATGTACTTTATATATTTTTTATTGTATTATCATGTAAGGTATTTTGATCCTTTAGTCTAATTCCTAATACTCATACGATACATACACGCTTTAAAATTTTTTTGGCTGGCAGAGCCAATGTTTTAAATAATCTGATGTAGAAAATTTATTAATACCTGCATAATGTTATATGTTATATCCATAATGTTTATAGCCTTTTTTATTTCAAGTAGGTACTATGTTTAGTACATAATTCATATGTGATTATTTAACTATTCAATATAATATTTTGAATATTGTTTTTAGCTACCTTCCCCCACCGTCTAGCAAATCTGGATATTCGCAAGGACCAGCTTCTTTCCAGGCTGGTGGACCTCAAGTTATTGCTGCAAGGAATCTGGACAATGCACATGGGCATGGCTTTGCGAGGTAAATACAAGCATACATAACTGTTTCATTTATTATTCCATTATTTAAACTTAATATAATTATAGCATAGCGATTCTGATGATTCGATTTTGTTAAAATATAATAAATAACAAACAGTCCTGACTCCTGATAGATCTAATATCCCACGCCCATTGCTGAAAGCATAAACTTGTCTCCATGGGTAAAATATTTTTTTAATGGAAAGACTATTTGGTTAAGACTAGCTATCAGAAATATATATTTTTTTTTGTTCAGAAACAATCCTGAACGCCCGGGAGCAAGATTTGCAGCAGGCCATGAACATGGTTATGACAACGGAATCGCAAGGGACGCTTTTGAAGCATCCAGCGTAAGTTAATTTTTTGTCAAAATAACATTGACTCCGGAGATTTTTATAGTGAAAAAAATATTACTTGATTTAACTTGTTATTCTTTTACAAACAGAAAACATCAATATCAGAAAAAATAATGTTTTACTTTGATCAAATAATGGTTCAAGACGTAGTATCTTAGCTGGTGTCGATAAAAAATTAGTACAAGTACTCTGAAAAACTATTTTCACAGTTAAAAAACAAAAATTCCAAATTTATCTTAATTTTTTTTGCTCATTTTATTTAAAAATGTTATTTATGAGATAGTAGGTACTTAAACTATAGAAGTACTTATACTAATTTCTACTCAGGAGCCAGCTAACTACAATTTCGGGTATATGGTCAACGATTTTAACGAAGGCACCGATTTTGGACACCACGAAGAGAGGCAAGAAGAAACTGCTCGTGGCGAGTATCATGTGGTGTTGCCTGATGGTAGGAAACAGGTAATATCCACTAAAAATAACTTGTGTAGATAAGTTATTTTTACATTTTCGCCATAAAATATAATACAGTCATCAGTAACATAAAATCGCTCCATTGTAACCCACTAATAAGATACAAATGTTTTATCATACATGATATATCATCATGGAAGTAAGGATGGTAGAATTAGGATGAGGATAGGACACATAAATAAAACTCATCTTTTAATGTTTTGCTAGCACACATTTAAATTTTAAATGTATTTAAATCCGAGTAATCGAACACTGCGCGGACCTTTTTTATATGTATTTCAAACTTAACACGACCAAAAAAAATTGTCTTCGGTCTTATATCTCTTCAATCACATTTTTTTGTGTTTTGCGTGAAGAAAACCTAGGTAGTTGATTGAATAAATGCTTCAATTGTGTATTTAAGTGCCTATATTTATTTACAGACCGTAAGCTACAAGGCTGACGAACGCGGTTTCAAGCCTCAAATATCTTACGAAGAAACTGAAGACCTTACTCGTGGTTATGACGCTAATGCAAACAGCCGCGGTAACCATGACAACGGCTATCATGGCGGAAGCGGCCACCATGAAAATAGTTTCGGTAACCATGGCAACGGCTTTAATGGCGGTCTAGGTAACCATGGCAACGCGCGTAGCGGTTACTGACTCATTCCGGTATACGTTTTACTTGTGATGTTAATTTTTTGAATTTTATAACAATACAATAATTGTACTCATCTTTAACTAAATTGATGTATAATTTTATTATGTTCAAATAAATATTTATTTAAAAGGTTGTGTGTTTTTCTTCAGGCACATACTGTGCATTCCTATGAGTACATAAATTACTTATTAGTTATTTGTAGAAAATTAAAAAAAAAAAACAAGTCACGTAATATTTATATGGACGCCCCCTAAGGGCTAAGATATCTACGTGTAGAAAACTTATAATTTTATTTCACCACTCCACTTATTTTTTCACTTCCTGTGACTAATCAAAATATATCCAAATAAAAATCAATGGACATCGTAAACCTATTTTTAAATAGATTCATATCACATATTGCAACGTAACTTCATGTTTTTGTTTTTAAATTATCATAGATTTTAGATTTATTTGCTTTCCGCTAGACGGAGTGGTACCCTCGAAAGCTATAAACCACATAACCTATTTATATTATTACGTAATTAATTAGTCCTCAAGTAATTAGAGCGTGGGCAAATTGACAAATATTGATTTTAAATAAACGTCATCTTAAATCGATGTGCTCTTGAATAATGAAGGCTAACATTTTAACAGTTAAAATGAAGAATTTGAACTATTTGGCAAATGATTTACAATATATACTAAGATGTAAGATATATATACATATAATTTATAATGTTATTTTTACATTAGTGAAGTATCTCCTTCTTTTGTTTAAAAAATTAAATGCAATAGATTTTTTTGTTAAACGACGTACAATAAATATGATCAATGGACAATGATTATCATATCGATAATCGTTTGATAAGAAAACAACCAAAAGTAATATAATTTTACTAACATGTGGGTCAAAAATTCAAAATCGAGTCTTAAAGAATGATCTATAGGTAGCACAAATAATTACATAGATTGAAATGTACTAATTGCTGCTATTGAAGTACACTTAGGTACTTTTGGCGCCTGAGACACAGTATTTTACTAATTCTTAGGAGCTTCATATTCAAGCTGTATTTATTATGTCAAAGTTTTATTATAACATATTTTTTCTTGCTTTTTCACAAAATTTTACGCCTAGGAAATATGCTAAGCTATGTCAATTTTTTGAAAGTGATTAAAAATAGGTAAGTCTATAAATAAGTATCTAATAAATAAAATATATCCAGCTAGCCGGGCAGGTACACAACTCGAAAACCGAGAAAGAAATTTAGAAGATAGATATGCCTCTTTTAAATCTTAACAATTAGAAAACTTTTAAAGAGTTATCAAAAAGGAAAAGTAATATAGACTAGCCGGATTGTAAATTAAATACAGTTGCTACCCAATGGTAGCCTTTTTTTTATAGTGGAGAGTGCATTTAGGCATACCCAGGGCACTCGGGGGAAGAGGCCTTTGTTATGTCGGACTCACCCTGCTGAGTGCAGGGTCCTACCGACTAAACTCCACTGTGTTCCGCCGTGCCGCTTTATTGACGGGGCCGCGGGTATTCGGTAGAACCGCGTCCGCAGACCCGTCAGCGGCAGCCTATCTCCAGGCCCAACGCGAATGTGGCGGGAGGCCGCCAGGTCTACCTTCCTGGGGGGCGGCGTGAGTGGAACACTTCTCACGCCGCCTCTCCGCACCGGATGATGGATTATATCCCCGTTCCATCATCCGGTGCAAACCCAATGGTAGCCTAGCCTAAAGAGGCCTAAAGAGCTTCTGTACCAATGTACAGAAGCTCTTTAGGCAAGGTATTTTTTCTTAAACATAAATGAATACAAACAAAAGTAAATTCCTTTTCAAAATAGTCCTCACCACGCCCTTACCAAGACCTTGAATTTGAGTTCCATATTCGCATTGCACAAGTTAATTAGATTTGACAAATATTTGATGAGCTTGTGTGTTTAATATAAATCGATTAAGTCGAGTATAAAACGGAGATAAATCATTGAATAGCCATCATTCCTATCACCGTTCACAGGATCTCAATAACTAAGGAAACATGAAGGTACAGTTTTAAATTTATTAAAATTTTTGTTCGAAAATCTAGAATTAAAGATTGTCTTTTTACTAAAATTTAATTAACACGTTCACTGCGGCATGTCCAGTATCGGGCCATCAGCGACTACACCACAGTGCGGCGCCCAAAATTGCAGTTTTCACCGTGGTGCGGCGAGGTTTTTTATATGTTAATCAATGACTAGAAAAGAGACAAATATATTTTTGTGATCACAGTTTGAAGTAGGACTCAATTTCGTTTAAAAATCGTATGGCAAAATATTGGACACACGCATAGAAAAGAAACCGTTTCTTTTGTGTGCGGCATGTCAAATATTTTGCCATGGACAAGCACCTCATGCCGCACTGTACTGCGAGCGCGCCGCGTGTCAATCTCGCATAGTGATGTACCAGGACCGCACGCGTCGTTATCAAATTTTTAAATGACAATGATACCTTAGAGGCTTTAGTTTTTTTACTTTCTTTTATTTCGAAGCATAAATGCAAAAATGTGATGACAGTTGTGAAAATAATATAAAACATTAAAACAAAAGTTACTGAACAAATTAAAACAAAAGTTACTGAACAAATTAAAACAAAAGTTACTGAACAATTTCCTGATCAAGTACCTTGTTTTATATGTGTTTTTTTTTGTATCGACGATCTCATTATCTGTTAACAAACAGACTGAAATATACAAAATTGATTTATATCGATATCGATGTTTTATTTTACAGTGTTTCCCATCGCTATTACTGTAAACATGCCGTATCAACGCAGTGCGGGATGGCAAATAATTTTTCACAAAATCAGGGGTTTACATTTTCCCTCATATCTTTTAAACTATTGAGTCAAACTAAAAGCTATTTATGCGGTATATACAAGACTATATACACTATTATCCGAAAAAAAAATTTTTGAAATATCTTGAAATTTTATGAAATTATTAACCTTCAAAGTCAGTAGGTGCGATGTGATAAAAATGGCTCATGACGCACAGTGGTGAACTTGCCGATGTGAAGTATTGAAGACATGCCGCAACAACGGTAAGTTTGGCATTTTAGGTGCCGCAGTGAACGTGTTAATTCTCTTTTTGATATTCGATCAATAACGTAAATTACTCCGAAAATTACTTTAATTTTGCACTATATCTAAATTAATTTATGAATCTTATCTGATCACATCTTAGCTTTCCATCAGGCGAGATTGTGGTCAAGCGCTTCCCTATCTATAATAAAAAAATTAATTACATACGAATCAATTGTTCAATTAAATCTCAACTATCATCTAAGAAATAGATCATACAATCATACTAAATACTTGAACTACCATCTAAGTCTCTAAGACATCATACAATTATAATGCTTATTTTATTCCAGGTCTTGGCTTTAGTAATCCTTGCTTTAGGCTCAGCAGCAGCCCGCGGTTCTGGCCCCTATTTGCCAAGTGGCTGGAGACCAGATGGACCAGCTTTCTTCCTCCCAGCTGAACAGGTAAAAAACATCAGTAGTTCTTGATATCATTTTAAACAGAAATCGTACTAAGAACGTAATAAGTACCCTAGCTTTAAATAGAAACACGTTGTTAATATATTATTAAGATCTACATTTAAACCATAATAGATATAGGAAGCGTAGAAGAGATAGGTAGTGAAGTGAATTTATTGATGCACAATAAAACGTTTTTCGATCGTACAATGAAAAAATTTTATACAAAAACACGCTATTAATAATTGAGGACTTCTTTTAGGAACATTCGTAAAAAATATTTTCTATTCTATAAAATTAAACAAGTCGTTAACGATATTTATTTATTTATAGAAACCAGCAGAGAATCCGCTAAAAGACGTCATCCTCCAAGGATCAGAAGCATCAGGCTCCGAAGCATTACGTGAATACGGTCCACCAAAGGTCGCTGAGGTATCCCATGATCTCATTAAACAAAGCCTTCCTGATGTGGCTATTGAACAAGACTTCAATGAAATCAAACAGGAACAAGATAACGATGAAATTAAACAAGTTGTAGCCGCTGCTGTTGAAGAATCCGTCAATTTAAATGAAGGTAAAATAGATGCTAGAAATACTTTGGAAAGTTCGAAAGTATTAGGTATATAAATCATAAACATTTTAAGCTGTCTGCAAAGCTGCTGATTGATAATGATATAATTTTGTTATATTATCAAACTCATATCCACTGTTTAAATTATAAATTTCAGAAGTACTTTTTGTTCATGATATGCTTTTTATTTAGCCGTAGTCGCGTCCGTTGAAGAAGCTGTCACGGAATCTCAAGAACAAGCTACTACTTTAGAAGCTGTTGTTCCAATAGTCATCGTGGTACCGACCAGCGAGGTCCAATCTGTTACTGAATTGGATGTTACTGAGAACGTAGAAGCATCAACCAGTTCTAACGTTCAAGACTCTGACGGTTCAGCCAACTCTATTCAGAGCGTTAGCCAAGAATTCATTGTGAACAGTGAAACAGAGAGCCCAGTTACTGAAGCTAGCTTTCCCATAATTGAAGTGGATTCTGTACAAAAATTCGAACAAGTCATTGAAGCCGAAGTACAGAAGCTGGAGCAGGTGGTAGCTGAAGTACAGGAGGTCGAACAGGAGGT
Organism: Colias behrii; assembly: GCA_029959065.1. Taxonomy (NCBI): domain Eukaryota; kingdom Metazoa; phylum Arthropoda; class Insecta; order Lepidoptera; family Pieridae; genus Colias; species Colias behrii. The sequence continues at coordinate 1,747,843 of JARWMC010000027.1, forward strand.
GAAAAATGTTGAACAGTCAGCGCAGAACATCCCTGATGCTTTGGCTTACTTGGAGAATGGAATTCAACAGGTAACATAAATGAAGACTCAAACCAAAGATGTATATTAAGAGATAATTAATGATTTATTTTTAACTTTTAGGTGGAATTAGCGCAAGCTCAAGTAGACGCAGCAATTTTGGAAAACTCTGGGTAAAAAATTAGCTATTTCTTTCTCTTTTATTATAGACTTTTGATATAAACTTATTTGAAATGCATATTTCAACAGATCTTTACAACAAGCGCCTGAAGGTTTTCTTGAATACGGACCACCCGGCTTCAGGGAATACGGACCACCTAAAGAAGATTTGGCTAAAGCATCTGCTGAGGTAAATCAACCCTGATTTTGATAATAACTTAAATAACTCTACTTATTTATTAGTCCTTATATACTTAAAAAATACGTAAAAATATGTTTGAAAGGCACAATGCTATAATATTTAATGAAATTATTATTTATTCATGATAATAATACATACATAACATTACATATTTTCAGCTCCCTCAAGCAGACTCATTTGTAAGCACCAACGAAGCAAGAAGACGTCGTTTTTCCCCCAAATTCAGGTAAAAGTTTACAAAAATTTAATTAAATGATTTTATTTTTATAACTATCATCAGAATAATAATTTTAAACAATAATTAAAAGTATAGTGGTAAAAATAGAATCTAATATACCTACCTAGTGGTAAATTAAAAAAAATGTAACGACGATTCAAAAGTGCTTCTAGAAGAAGTCTAATTGAATAAATAAATGTTTGAGTTTGAGTTTATAAGTTACCACTTACCAATTCATTCAGTAATAAATATTTTTTTCTTTTATTTTCCAGGCCCGCAAGGATACACTAAGCAATAGAGAAGTTAATAATATGTACCTACGTTTGAATTATGAGTATTAGCACAGACTAATAATAATATACTACGTATACAAGTATTAGTATGACTATAAGCGTTGAATCATGTTTAATGTAAAAATTATGTATAAATAAATATATTGGCAAATAATATTTGTTTTATTACAATGTTTGGTTTAATTAAATGAGAAAATGACCTTAAAATAATGAACCAATAAGATGTTATCGAAAGCTTTATTAATAAAACGAAAGCTCTAAAGCTATAGGTAATAAAATAAGTTTCTCGAATTTTAAGAATAATTAATCACACTACTCACATTGCAATCACATATTTACCGATTGCTTTTTCTATCTCAATAATTTTATCAATTGGTCTAAATTTTGTAGGTTAGGATACGTCAAGCTTTAAAGAGAGACAACTAAGTCGACTTAATAATGTTTTCAATAATTTCAGTTTCTCTTTACACAAAAAAACTTACTGTGATGTACTTATTGTTATGTGCGAGTTAAAAAACACTTTTGTTAAATAATATTTTAATAGTAAGTAACTATTTTAGTTTCGTTGAAAACAAACAGTTTATTTTTTCATTTTAATTTCCTGCTGCTTGACTTTAGTATTATGCTCAATGAAACTTAAAGTTTTGCATACGCAATTTAGAAATTACCAACTTTTCAATATTCGAATGAATTACTTTGTTAATACGTTGTTTAAAATTCAGATAGTGAATTTCATTAAAACATACGTATTAAGTGTTAAACAATCTGAGGCTATTTAATTGTATAGATTTGCAAAAATAAATCACAAGTCGTGCTTAATGAAGGCTCAAATCAAGAGCAAGTGTCGTCTATTGTAATGGTGTATATAACAATAGTCAAGGCACATTCTTCTCTATTCCAATCAGATAAAGCTCAAAATACTATACTAGATAGTGTATAAGTGTTGGTGGTAGGATAGTAAAATCAAATACTATAAATAGTTGAGAGTGTGATGATGATACCATTCAGGTATTGGCTTGTCTTCAAGTACCTTTAAAGATTTGGCTGATCCTGAATATTAACTTAAATAACTTAAGTTTTTTCTACCATTGTAAAGCTCTTTATTTGGGCAGAAATATTTTTCAAGTGGAAAATAATCGTCATGGCAATGAAGGTGCGTAATTAATAAAATATGTCTCTCAAAAAGTCTGCAACGCATCTGCAGAAGCCCCTGTAGTAGAATATGGGCGGTGGACTCGCTTTCGATCAGGCGCTCCACAACCCCATATTTTGCCCACTCTACAATAAAAAAAATGTGGAAATCGTAAAGCATCTCATAATGTTACTTTGGAAAAATAAATCGTGTTCCTTTGCGGACAATGCGTTAATATTAATAACATGATACTTCCTATTAATTTCATAAAAAATGCGCACTTTTAAAGGCATCGAAATTTCATAAAAATAAAAAAAATGTCCCTGAAGTAAGTAATTTTATCCAAACTTCCTTTACTTGTAGATACTGATTGCAGTCAGCGTAATTGCCTGCGTATTGGCTGAACCTCCAGTGGGGTATGTTATATTCAGATAATTTGAAGGCAGAAGGGCATTATTAAAATAAAACAATTTGTTATAAATATGTGTTTAATGTTTTCAATTTACAATACGTTTTTTATTTTGCAGGGATTCATATTCCTACACTGATCACCCAAGTCAACGATCGCTCTCAACTAAATATGGCGCTCCAGATTTTGGATCTCGTTCCTTCAATCAAGGATACTCACAACCATTGGAAGACTATGGCGTTCCAGCACTACGTTCCACTCAGACACGTTCAAACGTCGGAGTTTCCCAACAATATGGAACACCAAAGGAAAGAAGCACGCTATCACAGAACTATGGTGCACCCGCGGTTCGTGGTCAATTTGACGCTGCACGCGACATTTCTCGTCAGTACATACCAACTGCACGCTCACAAGGCTTCAATTCCCAATTCAGTGTAAGAAATACCCAATTGTCCCAACAATACGGTGCTCCTGAGGCTAGAAATCTACATAACAATAATGTGGAAGAACCAACTCAGGAATATAGCGTTCCTGCATTGAGAAGTTTGTCCGATACTATTACAGTTCCTGGCATACCTTCCGATTCTTACGGCGCTCCACTACAAAGGTCTCAAGATATTCCTTCCGTGCCTGAGAGAAGCTTTGGCATTAATAAATCTCCAAACTTCCGATCTTCTGTTTCCCAAACATATGGCGCTCCTCGTTCTAACTATGCGGCTTCTACAAGGTACAATTCATTTAACGCTCGATCTCAAAGCCGCAAAATTTCAGACACATATGGTGCTCCTGCCAGATCTTTGTCCACTCAATACGGTGTGCCAAGTACTAATTTCAGAGCATCTTCTTACCAAAAGAGCCCTTCTGAAACATACGGAGCTCCCAATGAAAGATCTTTGAGCTCTGAATACGGTGCACCTAGCGGGAATTTGAACAGCAATGACTTTGTTTCTTCTGCTTCCTACGAGTCTGCTAGGTAAGGCAATAATTTGATACATAATTTGTTAATAACATCTAAAGAAAATCACATTACATTACCTAACTGTGCGTAAAATGCATATTTCAATTTATCCATTCTTTTTATTATAAGGTCATCGGCGTCTGACAAATATGGTCCACCAGCTCGCGAAGCAATGCCTTCTGACCAATATGGAGTTCCAGAATTGACTTCAATTCTGTCTTCTCAGGGATACAACTACGCACGAAATGCTCTTGATGAATTATTAAACCAGGTTTGTTTAGAAGCACTACTTTTGAATTTGATATTTTTTGGTTTTAGGGCATTCAAATGCTAAATATAAATTCATATAGAATAGAAAAAAATCGATCCTGAGGCGGGATTCGAACCCGCGTCCTTCACGCCTTGTGATGGAATTTTTTCTATTCTGTATAAATTTATAGAAGCACTATAGGTACTTTTAAATTTGTGTAAGTAATCTGAAAACGTTATAACAATAAAATTGTTTTACAGGAGCCAGCTAGCTATGACTTCGGTTACAAAGTGAATGATTTGGAAAGTGGGAGTGACTTTGGTCACACGGAGACGAGGCAAGATAACAAAGCTGAAGGGTCCTACTTTGTAGTGTTGCCTGATGGTTCTAAACAGGTAAGTGAAAAAAAACTGGTTGATAGTCTGGTTGATGCAGGTGTACTAAAGGTATACAGATTGGTTGATAAACTTAAGTGTTCTAAAGGTTTCATTGAAAAACGTTGCGCTTAACACGTTCGCTGCATTACGAGATCTATCAGATCCCTTGCAGGACTTTTGTTTTGTGCGTTGAATATAATCGTGTTTTTTCACTCCTTGCGGGAGGATCTAACTTGTAAAGTTCTTTAAGTATGAGTAGGACAAATATACATATTTGCTTCCTACTTAAAGCTGAGTTCAATAACATTAAAAAATAAATTAGAGATGGATTAGGTCCCTAACGCACAGTGCTGTAATTATATTCATTCCTTGCGTTAGGAGATATGTCGGTACTCGTGGAATCGTAGGCCTCGTAGACGCAAGAGAAGGAGGGTAGGCGGCGCGGGCGCTGCGTGATTCAGTTTAGTGTTGTCCTAGCATCGATGTGGGAGCTCACTCGTTTTGGAAATAATACTTGCGTATCTAGGTGTTGATTATTTTTTATAAACAAATGAGTTCTTTTAAAAGAAAAAAGTGTAAAAAATCTATTTATTTTGGTGAGATTTCTAACAAACTCAAACTCAAACATATATTTATTCAATTAGACTTCTTCTACAAGCACTTTTGAAACGTCATTACATATTTTTAACATTTACCACCGATTCGGAAAGCAGTATCTACGGAGAAGAACAAAAAATCAAAGCCGGATTATACGTCCAGTATAATAAAAATTTTGGAAAATGTTTGGAAAACGAATTGTTACCATATGCGCGCAATGCAAGCAATCAATGTGCTTACCATGTTTTAATGAAAAACACTTTGCATAATTAATAAAACTATTTCAATCGACAACTGGTATATTATTTTATTCCCATCACTACTTACAACACATATTGAAGTATCTTCAGTTGCGGTACGAGATACAATCGATATCTAATTTTTTTTTTGGTATTTGTAGTTTATTCAAATGTCATAACTGCGTGCGAACCTAGCAAATTATAAAACAATAGACTATCTTTCATCCACAAAAACTTCAAAGTATATGTCATTGTTTTCTGGAAGATATAAATTATTTTCAAAACTGTATCTTTAGGAGACTGATTAGGTCTCAAACGCACCAAAGAGTTGGTAAGTTTCGAGATCTTTAAGGTCTCCAAAGCACCAGCTGAAAGTTCTTTGATAATGGTGGCGCAGTGAACGTGTTAATAACACATTGTGACTGACTATCTTATCCCCATCGAAAAACTATGTGCCTATATTCCGTTTTATAAATACCTATCCTGCTATAAAAAAGTAAACAAATCTCAATGTTTTCATTTCTTTTATGAGCTTTTGCATATTTAAATGTAATTTTTTAACTGTAATTATTGAAGTGAAACTTCTTTGTCGGGGTTGGAAAAAAATTTAGTGTAACATTTTTTCGTTACGCGTGACATTTTTCCGTTAGGCGACATCTTTTTCTTATCCCTACCACGCATGATTCAACGTATTTCTGTAAAGTTGCATATAGTAAATTATTTTTTGAAAAATAAGGTCATAAAGAAGTTTCACTTCTTACGTGTGTACACTAGTACACGCACAGATTTGTTTTATTTTTATTTCAGGTGGTAGAATACGAAGCAGACGAGCACGGCTTCAAGCCCAGGATCTCAGTGGAGCCAGCAGAAGGCACAGGCTATGATGACAACGCGGCAGACCTCGCCAGATCGGGACCCTATTAGTTGATTGTATTCCATTGTAATGTAGATAATTATTAAATAAATATATATAAACAAATGATGTGTTTTTGTTTGCCTCTGATTTTTGTAGTTTTAGCTAGTATTAGTCACTCAGTCCACTGAGTGACTAATACTAGCTACTAGCAATATGCGATTTTTAAAACTTTATATCTGATGACACGCTGGATTTTGAATTTTTGATAAAATGTTTTACACAACCCACAGAATTTTTTCCTTCAGAAAGAAACAAAAATCAAAGTATAAAGCGCGATCCATCTTAGGCCACATCTCAGCTTTCCATCAGGCGAGATAGTGGTCAAGCGCTTTCCTATCAAACAATAAAAAAAAATATAGATCAAAATACATAAATTTTAAGATAATTTAAAATTAAAGCCATTGGAATCAATTAATAATTTATACATCTGTATGTACTAATCTATACTATATTATACTATATCTATACTAATATTATAAAGCTGAAGAGTTTGATTGTCTGTTTGTTTGAACGCGCTAATCTCAGGAACTACTGGTCCGATTTGAAAAATTATTTCGGTGTTAGGTAGCCCATTTATCGAGGAAGGTTCTAGGCCATATATCATCACGCTAAGGAGCGTAACCACGCTGCTGAAACCGCGAGGCTCAGCTAGTTTGAAATAAATAATATGTATAAATTTGAAATAAATAAATATAGATATTATTATCTACATATTTAAAATTAATTACTCTTTGGAAATGCTGTTATACATAACGTATTACGTAATCTATATCTATACTTTAATGTTATAAAGCTGAAGAGTTAAGAGTTTGTTTGTTTGAACTTGCTAATCTCAGGAACTTCTTCTACGTTAAATAATTCAGATTTGAAATAACTGTGGACGTGACGACCACAAATGCGAGCAAAAGGGAAAAAATTGTTTTTTAAATTTCACAAAAAATTACGTAGATTGCGAGTCGTTTGGGATAGAATTTTTTGAACAAGGTGAGGGGAAATTACTGGAAAACCATGTAACTACATCTTAATAAGTATATATTTTTTAATTTATGCACTAGTATAAAAACAAAAACATTACTTACTGCCTTTCTTATACTTATTATTGATGTATTATGTGTGTGTTATACTTATTTTATCTTGTGGGAGAGAAAATTAAAATATGTACATAAGTAGAAAAAAAGTGATAGGTACGTCAGATGATGAGTATTATAATTGCAATAGAGTGAGTGAGTGATTTGAGTTACATAATAAAAGAAAAAAAAAATAATGGCACTATGTTTTAATTATTATTAGCACGCGAAGGGATATTTATTTTAAGAGAACTGTTTGAACATAAAATTTTGGTTTCATCAAAAAAAACTATGAACGCAATAATCTTGCGGTGGGATTTTTTTTTTTTTGTGTGGTGTCTCTCAATGTTAGCCAGAAGGGCTTCTACATTTTAACGCGGACGCGGGGGTGAACTGAAGGTTCACCCTGGTAGCGACATGCACAAGGGCGTCCCCCCTTGACGGGGACCACGAACCTCGGCTTGAGCTGTCGCTTGAGTGGAGGAGGCCAGAAGGGCCCTAATCGGACGGGTGCGGTGGGATCTAGTAGGTACTAACAGTAACAATTTTTTATTATCCTACTTGATTTTATTATACTATAAATGCGAAAGTTTCCAGGTTTGTTTTGATTGTTACTCCTTCATGAAAAACTGCTGAACCGATTTTTATGAAATTTTGCACACACATAGAGAGTAGCTTGGATAGTTAGGATAGTTTTTACTTTTTATATACATATTAATATTATTACCTAAATTGATAGTAAGCAATATGTTGGTCTTTATATTATTACTTATCCCCCTTTCCTGGAAAACTCTGTGTTACTTGCTCTTTTTTTGTGTAAGAAAAATGTCAGTAAAGTTAAATAATGAGGATAATAATTGCGAGTTTAGCTAATTATTTGTGTTATATAAAATTCAATAAATATTTGATAAACATTTAATGGCACTGTTTACAAACTACACCACAAGCATAAGAGCTATGTTTTTTTTACATTTTTATTGCTAGAAATAAATAATTAGAGTATTTTACAAATACATTTGTCCGTCAATCAAAATTCAATTGAATCCTTAAAAAATATAAACAAAATTACAAATGTTCTCTTATACAATTTTATAATATGCAAATGTCGCGTTGACTAATTAACAAGAATACAGGAAATTCAGTGAATTTAATATTTATAAAGATAATAGAAATGCAAATTTAAATTGAGATCGGTCACAATTCAACCAAAACATTTAATATTGAATTCAACGCAAAACAAAATTTAATAAAAATCACATAATATTTAACTTCCATTAACAGTCAAATTGAGAATCATCTGATCATTTTGGTTATATTTATAATTCAATTGAAACAGTAGTTATCACGATCCGTTGCATTCTTAATTAATAGGGTCCCGATCTGGCCAGGTCTGCCGCGTTGTCATCATAGCCTTGGCCTACAGGTGGCTCCACTGAGATCCTGGGCTTGAAGCCACGCTCGTCCGCTTCGTATTCTACCACCTGCAAAAAGAATCACATTATTTGGGGAATATTCATGTTTTTCTTTTTTATCTTAAATTATTAATAGTTTTCATTTTATAACGTAGAAAAAAATATTAATGGGCTTCAAAATACTCTAGATATTTTTAAAAATGAAATTTAAAACTTTTAAAAAATTTAAGCAGTTCAAACGACGCCATTTTGCTCGCGCTTTGCGTGACGTCACATGACACGTCCAGTGGGTGTTTACCTTAGTGTTTACTGTTGAGTGATGAATACAATGTCGTGTCAGATGACGTCACATTTCGTTCGACCAATGGTGGCGCGTTTTGGAAGTTTGAATTTCGCTCCCTTATTTTGCACTTTTTGAATATTATTTTAGGGGTTTAAATAATAAGTAAATAAAAAAAAATCCTTTTCATTATAATAGATATTACGATAATAAGACGTATTCGAGAAAAAAATATTTTAGGCCATTTCAAATTTTATGCATATTCCCTATCAGAGTTATAAAGCTACTCCTTCTAATATTACGATTTGTATTAGTATTTTCTTGTGTTTCGATTTTTGATCTCTACCTGAATACACGTCACTTTTTAAATTAACTGAAACGATTGAAGAAAAAGCAGCAAAACATTCAATAAGCGAAACGATTTTCCACAAACAGTATGAATAATTCTTGCTGATTTATGGGTTAACTAAAGACATTCGTTTATCATTATTATATAGTCTATATTTACCTGCTTAGAACCATCAGGCAACACCACAAAGTAGGACCCTTCAGCTTTGTTATCTTGCCTCGTCTCCGTGTGACCAAAGTCACTCCCACTTTCTAAATCATTCACTTTGTAACCGAAGTCATAGCTAGCTGGCTCCTGTGACAACAAAACAATAAAATTAGTAAAATAGATGTTACCGACGTTATTACATAATATATTAACGATCAAATCAAAGAGATTAGTTTGAAATAAGAAAATTGTCCAATAACTGCTATTACTTTTATTTACGTTTCATACATGAAATAATACATGTATCTACAACTAGCTGTTCGCCGAGGTTTCACCCGCAGTGCTCCGCTCCTGTTGGTCTTAGCGTAATGATATAATATAGCCTGTAGCCTTCCTCGATGAATGGGCTATCTAACATCGAAAGAATTTTTCAAATCGGACCAGTAGTTCCAGAGATTAGCGCGTTCAAACAAACAAACTCTTCAGCTTTATAGTATTATAGTATAGTACATTATAGTATAGTACATAGATTTCATTATGCCGGCGATCAGACCTGGTTCAGCAATTCATCAATAGCATTCCGTGCAGCACTGTATCCTTGACTAGAGAGAAGTGAATTCAGTTCTGGAACTCCATATTGGTCAGAAGGCATCCCATCACGCGCTGGTGGGCCGTATTTGGTGGACGGAGAGGACCTTATAATAATAAAAAATGGATAAATTTTAAACAAAGAAAGCAAAAGTACGCAAACATAGACCATTAGTTAATTTGGTGCTCACTATCTTTGGAGATTACAAGAAAGAGACCACATTTAAAACATATTTCTTTATAATTCTCACTCTATTTTCTTACCTAGCAGATTCGTATGATGAAACAAATGCATTGGTGTTTAAACCACTAGGCGCTGCGTATTCAGAGCTCAAAGATCTTTCATTGGGAGCTCCGTATGTTTCAGAAGGGCTCTTTTGGTAAGAAGATGCTCTGAAATTAGTACTTGGCGCACCGTATTGAGTGGATATAGATCTGGCAGGAGTACCATATGTGTCTGAAATTTTGCGGCTTTGAGATCGAGCGTTGAATGAATTGTACCTTGAAGAAGCCGCATTATTAGAACGGGGAGCGCCATATGTTTGAGAAACAGAAGAACGGAAGCTTGGAGATTTATTCGAGCCAAAGCTTCGTCCAGGAACGCCGTACTGTTCAGAAGGAATATCTTGAGACCTTTGTAGTGGAGCGCCGTAAGAATCGGATGGAATTCCAGGAACTGTAATAGTATCGGACAAACTTCTCAATTCAGGAACGCCATATTCCTGAGTTGGTTCTTCCACATTCTTGTTAAGTAGATTTCTAGCTTCAGGAGCACCGTATTGTTGGGACAATTCTTGGGTGTTTCTAGCACTGAATTGGGAATTGAAGCCTTGTGAGCGTGCAGTTGGTATGTACTGACGAGAAATGTCGCGTGCAGCGTCAAATTGACCACGAACCGCGGGTGCACCATAGTTCTGTGATAGCGTGCTTCTTTCCTTTGGTGTTCCATATTGTTGGGAAACTCCGATGTTTGAACGTGTCTGAGTGGAACGTGCTGGAACGCCATACTCTTCCGATGGTTGTGAGTATCCTTGATTGAAGGAACGAGATCCAAAAGCTGGAGCGCCATATTGAGTTGAGAGCGATCGTTGACTTGAGTGATCAGCGTAGGAATATGAATCTCTGAAAATTGAAATATGGCTGTTAGTCTCACGTTAAAAACCTTTAATAGTATTATTTTTTGCAATATACAAGGTATATCTAAATTTACATAAGGTTACATACCCCACAGGAGGTTCAGCCAACACGCAGGCAGCCATGCTTACAGCAATGAATACCTGGAAAAAAATGTATAAAATTCTCTTGAGTTCATATTATACGATAATTCTATTTATGGAGGTTACTGTACCTAGATTAATTTATTTCATGGGTGTCGGGCTTGTGTCGGGTTATGGTTGATGATCTAAAATCATTAATGAAATTAGGTTATGCCTACGTGTATATTTCTTGCTGGAAAAATGTTATGTCTTAAAAAATATTTTTTGAAGTTATACTTCTTTTGGCGCGATGGAGAAAAATGATAAGAGTGAATTTTTACGATGCGCGCGCACACCGACACCTAAATTTAACAGCATGAAGTTAGTTCTAGGTGGTATGAAAATTGATAACTATGTTCAAGTTGTATATTCTAGTATTTTTTCCATACGCCAAAGAAGTATAACTTCTAACGCGTGTACATAAGTACACACACTCTTTTTTTCTTTACAATGCAAATGTTATTATAGATATAGTATATACATTTTTTTATTAAATTTTAATTATATTAATAACACCTTTGTCTTCGTAATTATTCACCCGTTAATTATCTATTAATATGTCACTTACTTTAATTTTCATTTTGACGATTCGATTTTATCGATTCAAAATTAAGAACACAAATTTCGTTTAAATTTTGTTTTGTACCTACTTGAAGATTCACAAGTCAATATCCGAATGGTATCACCACCAAACCAACCAAGTATTTATACTTATCACTACCATTCTACCACCAAGATGTTATGCCAAAAAGATTATACAATTTGATCTCTATTCCTTCGATTTAAAGTACAAAATGTTTCATCTATTTCTGAAGATGGTTACAATAGGCTACACTTGCTCTAAATCTATTGTCAAATGAAATCGAATGTTAACTCCAGATCGGCATTGCATATTGTTATTTGGACCTTCGTTGAGCACGACATGTGGTCCTTAATTTAACGGCAAATCTCGATTTAACTCTGATACTATAGGCATTTGGAATAATCAAATCTATATTAATATTAAGCTGAAGAGATTGTTTGGTCGTTTGAACGCGCTGATTTCAGGAACCACGGATCCTGTTTAAAAAAAAATATTTCAGTGTTTGTTAGTCCATTTATCAAGGAATTATATATTTCATCAAGCTAAAACCAATAAGGACCAATAGTTGAAAGATGATGTGATACGAAATAAATCATGCTATGGATTTTTTAAAGGCGTAATTTTTCGGCGGGTTTTCTATTAAAATTATTTATTTCACGAAATTGCGATCGGCATGCTATAACCTGTCAGACATTTTTTTAATAATAGATACTATTAAAAATCAGGAATCGAACCGAGGCCCGAGGCCTTGGTTGTAACGTTATCAATCTCGGAGAAACTTCCGGTCTTATCTTATGATTATCATAGAGCACATAAACTTCGACAATATAATATATAGTTGTCTTCATCTACATTCTACAGTAATATAATATGACGAAAGATTTTATTTTTGTATGTTAATACTGAATTTATAAAATCAAGAACTAGGTGTACTATTGAACGTAATTGTACGTAAAAAAGTATCTACTAAATGATTATTTTTTTTTAATTTAAGCCGCTGGCGAAATACTGGTTAAGAAAAGGAAAAAACATACCATCGCTATTGAGTAGGTACCTACCTATATTTTTCTTGCGTATATTCAGTGTTTAAGTTCAAGCCAGATAGAGCCGGGACAAGTGGCTAGTTTATAGTTAAATTATAATATTTAGTGTCCTCTTATTGTCGTTTTGTTAAATAAATATTGGAAAGCTTAAATTGTGCTTAGGTACAAGTGTTACTTAAGTTCGTACTTAAGCTTTCTTAATCGTAGTAAGTTGACTAAGCTTATACTTGAATTGGCAGGATTAAGTTTGTCAATGGATGCTAAGTTTATATAAGTATGCTGTTTTAAGTTGTAAAAGATTGCTTATGCATATTTTTTGTAATTGTTTGTCATTCAACAGGTCCTTAACGGCTGGACCAATTTTTATGAAGTTAATTGTCAAACATCCTGCTGCTTTGAAGTAAATTGAGATGACAATTTTTTTAAATTTTTAAACATATAAACACAGGTTTTCTTTCGCAATCACTATGAGAATCGTAAATCGTTGGTCATTTTTATTAATTGACATGTAGAAGACATGTCAATTAATTGAAAACATAAAAAACCGGGCCCTAGTAGCTCCAATCGAAAAGAAATGATAGAAAAGCCAAAAGAAAAAAGATTTTTATGAAATATCTTTAAAATTCAATATCTCCATAACGGTTAAGTTTCGGATACCATATTATGGGACCAATTCGATCAGAAATGACCTGAATAATAACGTCCTTCAATATTCTGTACGACTTTCCCGGTAACCCTGTACAGGTAAATTAGCTTGGAGAAATTTTTGCGTTTGTAGTAGTGTATGGTCAGCAAATAAAATAAAACAACATTTTATTTTTAGTTTTTATTTTATATATATAAGGGATTTTAAATTAAACTATATGTGTTTCTCCTCTGAAAAAGATGAGACTTTATTTTAATATTTGCACATTTAACATACGTATAACTTTTACATTAACAATGTTACTAAAATGAAAAATTTACTAACCTGAAAAAGAAACGACATTTAAAGTTTAATTCTTTAGTTTGAGAAGTCAAAGGCTTGCCTCGACCATGTTTTAACACTGGAGCCATTTTGAATTAACAATATAAAGTTACAACACTTACACACAAATTAAACACTTCAACAAATATTATAACAATACAAATAATAACAACAATCAACAAATACAAAATTTAACAATTAAACTACTAGACCGGGAGATATTGACACAAAATTTCGAGTCATTTGTAACAGGATGGCGGTTCTACAGGGGTCTTAGTACGCAATGACAAAAAGAAAAACGATGGTGTGAACGCTGGTACCGGCGGCTTAGTCGCGTGGGCGTTAGTCGAACTCGTCGGAAAAATAGCGAAGTCAAACAATTTGTAACACAAAAATTTTAGAATTTACCGATAGCCCATAAAAAAGAAGTAGGCGGTAGTGTCATGCCATACTTTTCCGGTGTGACTTACAGCCCGCCATACCGACGCGAATGTGTTGATTTAAAAAAAAACAATTCAACCATTTGTACCAGGCTAACTTTTGCACAGGTAACCATCGTCGTGCAGCCATTTACGAAAATCGCCATGCCATACTTTTCGGACGATTCCAAATGGTCGCCATACCGCCGAAAATCTGCAAATTTTTTTTTTTCGCCGAACCATTTACCACCCTAAATTTTTTTTCAACAACTCCTGAATGATTATAAATAGAAGTGTGATAATGTCATACCTGTGGGAGGTGGCGAATGTGTATAAGATTTTTTTTTATTGTAAGATTTTATTCGTATTTTGAACGATTAGTAACAGTATGGCACTAATTTTTCCTGTAAGTTTGAGATTCAACGAATATAAATACAAAATTTCAAAGATCTAGGTGGTGGAAATCTTCACTTATATAAATTAATACTAAATTAATTTTTCAAGTATGGCAGCACTTTTTCCCCCTACTAGAAGTATGGTAAATATAATAATGGTCACATTTTATCAAATACTCTCCAAAAATCCAAATGCAATACTGGTACAAAAAGTTTGGCGAAAAAAAAAATTTTGCAGTTTTTCGGCGGTATGGCGACCATTTGGAATCGTCCGAAAAGTATGGCATGGCGATTTTCGTAAATGGCTGCACGACGATGGTTACCTGTGCAAAAGTTAGCCTGGTACAAATGGTTGAATTGTTTTTTTTAAATCAACACATTCGCGTCGGTATGGCGGGCTGTAAGTCACACCGGAAAAGTATGGCATGACACTACCGCCTACTTCTTTTTTATGGGCTATCGGTAAATTCTAAAATTTTTGTGTTACAAATTGTTTGACTTCGCTATTTTTCCGACGAGTTCGACTAACGTCCACGCGACTAAGCCGCCGGTACCAGTGTTCACACCATCGTTTTTCTTTTTGTCATTGCGTACTAAGACCCCTGTAGAACCGCCATCCTGTTACAAATGACTCGAAATTTTGTGTCAATACCTCCCGGTCTATACGTAATAATTATAATTTTTGAATGAAATGTGTGCTTTATGTTCTAACGTTACCAAACGACTGCACGTGGCACCTGCGGACAGCGTAAACTGGTTTATTCTGTTTTTGTGCGTGTTTCCACTTTCCACTATCAAGTGACGATTTATTTATTTGTTTTGTTTCGTAATTATTATGGTCAAATATTAATTATGAAACAAATTATTATGGACACGATATTTTATTGTTTCACGGTAGTCGTCTTGTCGTTTGCTCTAGGACGTGAAATTGAATGATATATTTTTTTTTATAAAGTCAAAACCATATTCTTTCAAATAAAAACTTATTTTTATTGAAAACAAAAGTGTTGCTAGGAATAAGTATGAAATTAAATAGTAATGTTAGGATATCGAAACATTTTTGTATAGGCCAGAACGATATAGTGGAAACGCGCTCTAAGATCTGAGTAATATACACACCACTACATATGCAAAAATTTCTCCAAGCTAATTTACCTGTATATTTATATTTATTTGGTATTACCATGGACCAATATATATCAATATATATCTTGATATATATATTGGTCCATGGTATTACGTCGTAGCGCCTAAACGGCTCGTCTCATTGATGTATAATTTATTAGAATATTTCGTATTTTATGAATGATGTGAATAGATTCATCTCGTAATATTAACAGGGGTAAGTATATATCAATATAAAAAAAAAATTGGCAAAAAAAGTAAATTTGCAGTAACTTTTTGTTTTTGTAATAATAGGTCTATGTCGTTTTTTATTATTCCATCAGGCCCCGGAATCACAGACACAATAGAAAATCTATTGTGTCGCGGTCGGATCTGGCCGCTCGGTGGTTGAGAGGTTAAGAGTATTCCGTTCAATTTTTCATAAATAGGTATTATAATGGCACAAGCCAGCCATTAAAAACAATACTTTCCCGTATTGTGTAAACATTTTTAAGGTTCAACACGATGTCGTCACACAAATTAAGTACAAGGACGCCATCTTGCGGACAAAGAATGAAGTTTATGTCACGAATACCATTGTCGAGAATTACACCGTATTCATTGAACCCATCAAATAAACGATGATAGACCATTCAGGTGTAATCGAATTGGAATACTAGATTATTTACCTATTTGTATTTATTTATTTTGTAAAAGGCTTACTTTTGTTTTAATATGGGTCTAAGCATAAAAAATTTAAGTTGATGCAAAATATTTTTTTATAATATTACGTCATGTGATTTTGTGAAAAGAAATATTTTTTTTTATAATATTACGTCATGTGATTTTGTTAAAAGAATTCGATCAAAAAATATCGCGACAAAAAGAAGGCGGAAAATTTAGATTTTTTAGTACGAAAGAAAAGACCTTTTTACGGAAAACAATTAAATACGTCGCTCAATAAAGATATAGGTTCATCGGAAAATTTTCTAATTCTGTTAGTGTTTCTAAATCGTAACAAACAACAAACGTAAATAACGTCTTCTTCTATTAGATCGGATCTACATTTTGACCTTCTTTTCTATAACATATTTTGATCTTGACTATAAGTATATAAGATAGATAAAGAGGTCAATATGTTGTTGGAAATTATGAAAAAGAGTATTTTTGTAAATGTCATAATAATATTACTACCTTCTTGGTTACTACCTATGTTATGTACCACAGAATAGTAATTAATAGTACAGGTTTTACGTAGTGATCAGTTGCATTTAGTAGTATGTGGTAACTGGTATCACATAGATACTCGACATTTCTGTTTTCAGAATTTTACCTCTAAGATTTGGCTAATGTTGATCTCTGACATTCGCACATATACGCAAACCCACAAGATCAGGACAACATTCATGGAAAATGTGTTTTCCCTACGCAAACATTCGCACAATTTACGAATGTTTGCATTTGTTTTTTAATTCCTCATTTAAATATTATAATCACGACACGTACACAAATCTAGGGACAAAGGCATAAAATAAAAACATAAAACTTCGTAAAAACATTATATTTGTTACTGTTTAATGTTTATCAATAATATTTTAATTTACACATCTGACCGTCGATACAACTTTTTCATTTTAATTTCCTTTTTACACGTTTTCAACAACAACACAATATAAAAACACAATACTACAGAGTTTAACATCAACCCTAAAATAAAATAATTCATGAGCACAATGGTATATCTAGTTGGACACCACAATATAAGCAAATCTTCGGAAAACAAATACAAATTTATGATTAAACATAAGAAAAACGTTATAACCGTTAGACTAATTGCATACTTCCGTATCTTCTCCGAAACAACTTTATACAAAATGAATAAATACAATCCTGTACCAAAAAACATTAGCGGCCATCGTAGTAAACAACACATTATTAAATAGGTAGTCCTTTCATCAAGGTAACACGTTATTACAGTGTAAAAAATACTTAACAATATTGGTATTAACCACGAGCACAATGTTACTTTATACAAGTCATTTTTCTTCATATTCACCACGACCACTATAACACTTTCATACATATGTTTTATGAAGAATATTACTAAGATTATTATCACATAGTCGATGTACATTTGTGCGGTTCGAAAGAGACAATTTTCCAAAAACGTTCGTTCGTAAGAACTTGATATCACATTCGTCAAAAGCACGAATCTTTTCAGAAACCGCGCTATGCTTACTTGTAATAACATCTGGTTTCTGTAATTCCTTCGCCATAATGTTACCTTTAGATTTGCGAATATAGAAATTAAGAGAACCATTGCTGTCATAATCACTTCAGCTATTATAAAATGTATGAATTTTTGTAGAGTCTCTGCATTGTAAGGTTGTGTGAGCGTCACATTTGTATAAGTTATATTTGCCTCCAAGGTATCGTTGTAATCATAAGTAACATTAGCTGCTTCTGTGGTAAACAATTCTGTTGTTATTACTTCCATTTTGTCTGTATTGTATAATTTTATTTGTACTTTATATTTATCCTTGTTTCTCTTGTTTTCACCAGTATTTTATTAAATGTACTTCACACACTTTTCAGCACTTCTTTATAGTAAATATCTTCTTTCAATACTTCTTGCTGCGTAACTGCTTGGCTTCTTTTTGAAGATTAATTTGTAAGATGTAATAAATTTGCGGATAAGTAAACCGCGCTTATAGTTTGAGTTTACAAGACGTACTGACACCTATGAAAGTGACGAAATGTAACAGGAAATGTTCGTTCATATTATTCATATTCTATGAAATACCGCGATTTGTTTACGTCATGTTGGGAATGACTGTAAAAACCAGTGGGGTCTTAACACAGTCAGTAATTAAAAATTGGGTCATTATAGATAGGTAAGTACCTTATATGATATTTAGGTAGAGAAAATGAGCGCGTCTCACTTATATGCAGGTGTAACAACTTGAAAAGAAAAATTAAAAATCCTGAAAATTTTTACTCAAGGTCTCCGCCTGATTTTAGCTCTCCAGCATTTTTCGTTATTTTAAATGTATCTTTTGTACTACAAAATGCAAATAGACGATGTAAACATCGAAAAAAGTACATTAAAACTCATTAAAATAATTAAATAAACGTAACTAAGAAGATTTTAGATTAGTCTGTTTTTTGTATCACCTACAACATAGGTTGAGGTCACACGATAAAACATAGGAAGTCACTATGTTTACAAATAATTATATTACACGTTTCAATTGAATTAAACACAGGCAGTCTACTCAAAGAATTATGATTGAAAATGTTAAAAATACTGCCAATTTTATTGTTAACTAACAATATTATTGTAAAGTGTGATAGTGATATACAAATCACAATAAATGTAGCACCAAATAAGGACAGAACTAACGTCACTTACTCCGGTGTTGACAAAAAATTAATAAGTGATAAAGACATTCCTCTCTTCAATATAACAAAGGAAAATTTGAAACATGGCTTTCGCGTTGAATTTGGCCATACTCCTGACGATGTGTTTCTCAAAGATCCAACTGAATACCATAATTTGTTTCATAAATTTCATTGGACACAAGTCAGTAGAGATATAAGAGTGAAGAATGTTGAAATATACGATACAATCATCGAGGATGTCGTTCTGAAAACTCACAATCATATAAATAACACAACAGACACTTTGAAATCTAAAATTTCACTGTATGAAACAGTTGAAAATACCATAGTGACAAAATGGTCGGAAACAGGATATCCTGGTGAATTTTCATATAATGTGAATGCTAATTTTGATGGTATACGGTTTAAAATAAAACATTCGTGGAGGAAGAATGAAATGAAATTCGTTTCTGTGAATTTTGGTGCGTCTAAACAAGGCTTTATTTACATACGTCCAAATCAAATAACAAGTACAGTTTTAACTGCTAAAAGAATAATAATGATCGTAAAAATCGACTTTATTACAAGTTTGTCTGGAGCTGTAGTGGCTAATTATGGGCATTTGATTGCAACATATCATTTTTGGGCACCAACTATCCAAAATATTATGAAAGCAGTCAACATTAAGAATGAAATTATCACATCTGAAGTTATGGAAATCAAATGTTATACGGATCCTGTGGTGAATGTTTTTGATAAAACAACAAAAAATAAATTGAACATGGTCTCTCCGTTTCAAACATTAAAAAGCAAATTAAATATGCCATAATAATTATTTATTTCTTAAAGGCGCGATATAAGTATGAACTGTTGTATGAGGTAAAATATAAAATTGAAATTTTTGGTTTTCAAATATCGCTAATTTTGAAATTATTTTAAGTATGTAACTATTTTTTCATTTTTTAACAACGGTTGTTTTTGCATAGGTACTCTTATTGTAGACTTTTAGTTATAGTAGAGACCAAGACAAGGTAGAGCCATTTTAGCAACATTTGACAGTTCGACAAAATTCAACAACGTAACCTAGTAACGGTAACATAAAATAATATGTTATTTCGTTTTGTTAGAACTGCACATTTGCATAGCTTTTTTCAATTACGATTACATATTTATAATAATAATGACCGATACAAGTAATTTTAAGATTTGATTTTACTCATAAACCTTTGAAGATTTGACGTCGCTACAATTTTGTGTCAATAAACCTTTTTTCTTTTTAAATACCAGAGACGTTACTCTAAAAATAGAAATCTGACGTCTTGAATCGAATGCATTGATTACTTGGGAATAAAAATCATCATAAATTAATAAATGCGTTGTGTTTTTTTTAATTATGTAGATACATGTCTAATTTTGCGCCATAAATTTATGAAAGAAAGTACTGGGACAGGGATTTGCCTGATGAATTTGTATTTCAAGTTCGATTGACAAATGTTTCAAGTACGTATCGATTCTCGATCACTTTAATCGATGTTTTTAAGTAGGTTACCTCTCTTCGAAGATTTAAAAATTGATAGACGTCAAATGTTGCCAAAAAATTGGCTCGACAGTAATTATTAATTAAACATCAATGGGTGGGAAAAATACAATTTCTATTCATTTTCAATTATTCTGTGTATAGGTAAACCAGAATCTGATTGCAATTAGGGAAATCAAAATTTTGAGTGTGCAATACTAGGGAAAATGGACTGAACGATCTTGATACTGCTTATTTTTTATTTTGTCCTCAATATCATTAGTCACATAACATAAGTGGATAATAATGAGATATCCACATAATAATATGTAGGTACATACTTACATATATATAATAAACATATTACTTTTAGATAGGTAATACATATTATGTATTTACACATACCTATATAATATGTATATATCATTATCATAATCCCATATGAAAATGTGGATGTAATGATAATGCAGATGAAAACTCGATTGTTTATTATTTTTTATAAAATAAAATAAAAAAATAAATAAAATAATGTTTATTTTCATAAGTATTAACAGATACACACATTCCAAACAACACAAGTATTCCACTTCCATTTCTAGATCTTCGGATGAAGATGACGATAAAGAAGTGTTTATAATAAAACGCTCTTCGGTTATTACTTAAATATCTTGTGTCATATAATCGTTTTCGATTTTTCTGACGTGTTCACAGCATTTCAGTTATTGCTCTGGCCCAATTTCAGAAAAAGCTTCTTCCACTATTTTTTTTATATCCATAGCAGGTCTATTAACATTCTTCTCAAATCATTTCTATTAGATTAAGTTAGGTTGTTTGATTTAAAATATTTTTAATGTAAAGTATCAAAACGGATAAGTCCAATTTACCAGTCAAATCTTCCACGCGCTTCAAAATTGAAGATTGTGATGTGTTTGACCCTTCTTCATCCAATATTTTTCTATACACATTGTAGACAACACCTCTTTCTTGTGATCGCAGCGGCTTTTTCAATATTTTCGAAGATTTTGAAGACAAAATCCTAAAAATTTTTCATCAACTTCGAAGAAGACAAATAATTTGACAACCAATTTGATAGTTGTCATATAAAGTTGCCACATGAAAATCGTTGTTTTATCTATACTAATATTATAAAGAGGAAAGGTTTGTAATTATGTAATTATGTATGTATGTATGGTTTTCACGCATAAACTACTGAACCGATTTAAAAAATTCTTTCACCATTAGAAAGCTGCATCTTCACTGAGGCAAAGGCACTGACAACAAAGGCTATATTGCATTTTCAAAAAAATTAGAGATCCTTACCAAAAATGCAATAATGTAACCCAAGGTGTAAAAAATTCCGTCATCAAAAATTCTGTCATCGCGTGCGCTGCGGAATCTATTGAAGATAGAACAAAAAAATGTTCTACGGTATTATAGAATGGATCAATATCTACAAGAAAGTCCGCGATACCATATGTCCATCTTCAATAGTTATGTTACTACAACAACTTTTTTACGTTATCAAAGTAAATAGAAGTGCCGACAGTAATCAAACCATGTTATCCATACACATATATTAATCCTTATCCCATTAAATGATGTTTTATTATAGACTGTTTCAATACCAGCAAAATACTTTTTAAATTAAAAAAATTGGATAATCCATTCAAAAGATATAACGAATTTTTAGAAAAAGATAAACGAAAGTGTCAATCTACAGAAAATAGTAGGTATACTATTTAATACAATGAGCAGGCGTAGTGCGGGACGGGGTGAAGGTGATTTTCATGTGATTAAAAATTAAACCTATATCCGACCTATAGTAGACTTTTCACTGTCACGATATCGCTATATATGCGGGTGAAACTGCAGGGCATTGCTAGTTAAATATAAATATGCCATCAGATTCTGGTAGACCTATATTTCTGGTGTATTTAGTACCTACTCCTCAATAGGCATGACGAAAGATTTTGAATTAATCCTCTTCCATAATGTGCGCATACGTTTACTACACAAGAAAAACCCTTTATTTTGGTAATATACTTAAATTTAACGAAGATAAAAAGCCATTTTTCAAAAAATATTTATTAACTGTGCTACAGCTCGCAGGTGTCATGGCGTAGGCGTGACGTCACTCTATAGTAAATACGTCATTATCTGTACGCTTATCGAAGAAAATGAACAAATTATTTAATTAATATGTGTTATAGAAACGAATTTCAAAGTTTATAAGTGGTGTGCAGTATTGCAGTGTGAATCTACATAAAAATAATGCCCAAAAAAGTGTTAGTAATTGTTCCAACCGAGAAAATATATTTTCCCATAAAAACACTTATTCGATCATTAATTATTGATATTGTCGTCATGCCTATTATAATTATCTAGCCTTATCTGTAGTTGACGTCATTCATTGACAATGACACATTCAAAATGACGTTTAAACTTCAAAGTTCAAATTGCCTTCAGCGAAAAGTGAGGATAGTGGTGGAATAACGGGTTTATTAAATTTACAGCATTTAAATTAATTATCAAGGTTTTTTTTTTAATTTTTTCCGGAATACGTGTACAGATTATTGAAAGTGCTCAGTCGTTCAAGAATTTTCGAGACGTAACCAATAGAAAATCTGTGTGGAAAAATGTTAGTTTGAGCGCACCGCTCATTTTATTACTTTTGTAATAAATTAAAAACTATTCGTTTTTAATTTACAGTTTGACTAACGTATAGTATTAGTTTTAAAAATAGAATTTCTTTGTATTCTCATCATAGTTTTGTGTGTGATTATTTGCAATTTGTGTCTAACTAAAGCATCATGCAAGGATTACTACTGTGTGTGCCTTTATACACTACTGCGTAAGTAATTTTTCTATTAAAACATTTCTTTATTAGCTAGAATTTATACTGATAATGTAGCTCGTTATCCGTAACACTTGGTGCTTTCATAAAAATTTAACTATACTTTTAGTAATTATTGTAAAACTAAATGTTCAATGATACATTTTTATAAACATACTAGCGGTCCGCCCCGGCTTCGCCCGTGGTACATATTTATGTTTTCCTACATAAGAACCATCCTCGTACTTCAAGGAATATAATAAAAAAAGAATTATCGAAATCGGTCCATCCGTTCACACGTGATACCGTGACAACGCGAAACGGGTTTCATTTTTATATATATAGATTAGCTAGTCTTTAGGTATGTAATAGTACTCAAACATAGCTTAAGTCTTGTCTTATGTAAGATTTTATTAGATGATTACATGTTTTGTAACTGCTCTGAATCACCATTCACCATACATGTACATGTTGCCACACTTACTTCTATATTAGAGGTAGACGTAGAGTAATATTATGAAAGAAACCATTTTTATATTAAACTATTTTTAAATTTGAAAATTCTATTATTCAGAAATTATGTGTTTTTGTATACTTAATAATTAATTTCATAACTACAACTATAGATTTAAGATTTGATGCTAATTTTACTTTAAAACTTATCATAGTATCACAATATGAAAATGAAATATTTCTATAACTATTCTGTTTTGCAATACTAGTTTTGTAATAAAATTATTGTATATTATTGGAATAAGAAGAGCTACAAATAGTATTTTTACTTGTAGATAAAATCCATTTTGATCATTTTTAGAATTACTAGCTATTGCCTATGGCTTTGCTTGTATGCAAATATTTGTCATTCTAATTATAATCTTCTATTAACAATGTTAAAATTTAAAGACATTATTTCTACTATTCTCAACATAAAAATATAGAAACTCAACATTTAAATTTTACTATAATAAGTATATATTCCTTGTTTCCTTGAAACCACTTTCCTTCCTCCATAGTATATTAATAACACTAAAAATATCTTTAAGCTAAAGTAAGTACATTACTATATTTTGTGTTGGTGATGGACCCTCATTTTTATAACAAAAATATTTTTTTCGATTACTTTATTAAAACTAATTATACCCAGCAAATTTTAAATTTTATATACCAATTTTAAAGAACTTTGGCGGATATAATATTTTATCTATATTATAATTAAGTTTTTTTTTTGTTTTTTCTGTCAGGCTTTTCAAAAACTTTTTTTAAAGTTGAAGCACTTTTGACATATTTTTTGTTACAGGGTGTTCATATTTGGTGCCTCAATAACAGCCGGGCTATTTGTATTCCATGTAGCCGTCGTGCCTCTGATATTCAAGTACTCTAAGACATTCCAGCGTAGTTTGATATTTGCGAATTTCGGTATGTATTATTTATTTATTATGCAATATTTATTATTAACTTTTTTAATA
The DNA here is from genome assembly GCA_029959065.1 of Colias behrii. NCBI lineage: Eukaryota > Metazoa > Arthropoda > Insecta > Lepidoptera > Pieridae > Colias > Colias behrii. The sequence goes on from JARWMC010000027.1 coordinate 1,772,416, forward strand.
TCATTGTTTTTTTCTCGTATTTGTTCAGTGTTTTAACCCATTGCTTTTTCACTTTTGTCTCATTTATGAATAACATTAAAATATATAATATAAACTTTATTTTGTTCCAAATAAAGTCTTTGCAAGTCCCTTCACATGCAAATTCAATAGAAATGTTATTTTTCAGTTCAATGGCCATTCCACATAGACCATGAAGACCCAGCTTCAAGTGGTATAGAAGGTGGAAGAAATATTACAATTGAATACCAGTCAAAGGTCGATAAGTGTCCAATTAAATTGGGTAAGTGTAGTGTGAGTTATTGATTTATAATGATTTTTATTGTACACCATTACAATAATAAAAAGAGTGTGTGTGCCGAGCACGTGTCAGAAGTGAAACTTGTTTGGCAAGATTCAAAGATACCAAAATCGTCGCCTTACTCCATGACGTGACGGTATTGCCATGCATCCTTGATATTTTACTTTCAACGCGCCTAAAGAAGTTTCACGTTAAGAAGGAAAAACACATATTCATTTTATGCACAAATAGCGGCCTTATAGCTACTAAGCCATCTCTTCCAGGCAACCTAAATTAATGTTAATGAATGTATGGTGGATATGTTTATTTGTTTAACTTATTAATTTCGAGTTTCAAAAGCCCTTGAAAAAGTTGAATAAATAAATGTTAAAGTTTGACTTTGAATGTTATGATGACTTTTAAAAAAGTTTGTTTCTTTCACTCTTAGGTTAAATAACTTATAAGTGAAAGAGACAGATATTATAAAGGCTTAATTCAATGTCAAATGATTTTTATAAGTACGAGGCAAGGACCTTTGTAATTATGTGCAGTTATAAAACAGTGATTATTTCTTAATAAGAGAGATAATACATTAATATCTATACTTAAAATGCTGAAGAGTTTGTTTGTTTGAACGTGCTCATCTCAGGACCTACTGGTCCGATTTGAAAAATTCTTTCGATGTTAGATACCTATCCCATTTATTGAGGAAGGCTAAAGGCTATATATCATCATGCTAAGGAGCGGAACAATGCGGGTGAAACCGCGGAGCACAGCTAGTATCAAATAGTAGTTTTTTAAGTTATGTGTGTTTCACAACGAAGAACAATAGGCTAATTATAAAGATTAAAATTGATGTAAACTAATTGGTGTAACATCGTATAAATATACGGATAAAAAAAAGCTACGGAAAATTGCAGATTCCCGTGTTATAAGTAATCTTATTGTTAATCTATCTCTTTTCCTAAATTCCTCTTGATCATTTGAGCCGTTCCGTCTATCAAATTTGTGTATATCATTTGATAGGTTATCGATTTATGTAAGCTAGAAATATATTTTATTTATAACAATTGCGAATTAAAATAATTGTCCGTCTGTAACTCGAATTTTATTCCAAACTTTTACCAAATTTCTAGTGATGAATATTAATGTCGTGATGTTATTTTTTTGCGTCATTGATTACGACGTGGTTTGAAAAGCAATTATATTACGGTGCATTTACATCAAACGAGCGAATGCTCATTCTAAGCGTTGCGCATTCTTTCGTTGTTCTTAGTACGTACGAAAAGATTCTATGCAATGTTCTAATACTGAACAACACTGAATACGAGTTTTCGTTTACACAGAAAAATCACGAAAGAATGTTCGTTTGATGTAAATGCACTGTTAAACGAACAATTCTCGGTATAATATAAAATATGTTCTTTATAATATAAAGTACTACGACCTTTCCATGTTGAATAAGAATTGAAGAACATATTATATGTCCAACAATAATTTACATATCTAAATCCGTACTTTTTTTTTAAACATCAACTATCTAATATTTAGATTTGTAGCATTCAAATTCATGTATTATAAATTAGAAAGTTTTAAAGAATATAATTAGCTATCTGCCTAGAAAAAAGTCCCTCATATACAGAAAAGCCAGCCTAAAATTTCAGTCCCAGAAATAATAAATATACAATTATTTTTGGTCATAATAATTAACATATAGAGCTAAAGGTTACAAACATACAGTTTAATTTACGTATGTATGAAGATTCGTGATTCGATTCGTCTATGTTAATGATGTGTTTAAAAAAAACTAGTTTACTTAGGAGGTACTTATTGGGTTAGTAGGCCTACTACCTACTACTACAAGGTCTACTACCTTGCTATGCTTAATACAGAATTAGATAAAACTATAAACTATATACATATATACATATATATCATACTTTTATTTTTATGGTGGGATTCAAAATATATGCTATTTATTTAATAACCTTTCACTTATATTTTAAGTAGTTAATACAGAATGGAAGTCTATATGTTATGGACCAAGTGATAAATTGGGCAGTATACATAATGCACGGTCATTATGAAAAATGCCCAAATTGAGAGTGCAATTTGATAATAATTATTCAAATAATCAAATTGACCGGGCATTATACATATTGCCCATCACCTTTTGGGCAGAGTAATACAAACATATTTAATTACTATTTTTTTATTGTTATTGTCATTTAACTTAAAATAAACTAAATATTAAACCACTTAAACAATCAGGCTCATTATTGGGATTAATTACCAAGGACTTCTACCTTAAAAATCCACTAGTTTTTGCATTTAAAACTTAAGGAAAGTCATATTACAGTACTCCAAAATTAATAATGCGCATGCAAATCTTGAGATTTTAATGATTAGATTTATATGGTTTAAATGTAAACCTGGGTTTGAAAACCATATTTTATACAATATAAATTTTGTGTTATTTTAACCTTCTTTTCTTCCATCATTACACCAGCTTCAGTAAGAAACTTTAAAAGTACTATAAAATTTTCCAAGTAAATCAATCCAACAAAGATATATAGGTAGTTATTCGCAATCGTGGGGTTATCCTCGCTATTGACTTTAACAAGGAATTATCGAAACAAAATCGTTACTTACAAATAAATATTAATCTCTTTTAGTACAAAACGCATAATTTGACTAAATTATGCAAGAAGAAAATGCATTTTACCCCTCTATATACATATCATCTTCGGACGCTCCGGGAATATGACAGTTGCCGAACGGTGACGAAAATTTCTATGCGCATTATTACTTTTGGAGTACTGTAAAAATATAACATAAAATATAATTAAATTTAAAACAAAAATTTCACAACATACCTTTGTTTTATAGAAATGACTTATTATTATGAAACATAAAATAAACTAAAGTTTAAGCAATCAGACTCATTATTTGGCATAATTAGCAATTACTCTTAATAAACGAAATGTAAAGAAGTAAAATAGAACATAAAATTGAAAACAATAATTATACAATATGTAGCAAGTAACAGGTTTATTTATTAGAACAACTGCCACTGTGATGGCATTTTGAGGTACACAACTTTTTGGCTTTGCGACAACTTTTCAAGCGTTATTATCAAATTGCCCAATTGTCATGTAGCATTATAATAATGACCGTGCAATGTGATAAATAATGAATTTAAGATAGTAATTTTCACTTAGCCCAATAAAGCTAGACATTATTCATAATGCTCGTGTATTATAAATAATGCCCGCATTAATCACCTGGTCCATAACATATATAAAACCATAGAAGTTTTTTTTTCTTAGTTAGATTCAAAGTATTTGCTATTAGCCTAGTGCTTTTATTTAATATTTTAACCGTTTTATAAACACACAACATATTATAACAAAATTTAATAAAAAGTGAAGTCCCATGTCCCCTAGTGGGGTAAGGGGCAGATGCATAATACATCTGTTTCACTGGTCGATTTTCTTTAAGGACAAGTAGGATCAGCCTTCTGTGTCCTGCCAGACCGAGACATTTTTTTTTTCTTCGTCTCTACCGGGAATCGAACCCAGGACCCCTCGGTTCTACGCTCACGCGTCAACCACTGTATCAAGGAGGCAGCCAACAAAATTTAATACGTGTTTAAATATACTTTAAAAAGATTTTACATCCGCATAATTATAAAAAAGTCCAATATCTAATCTATCTTTTGAATCATAATACATATTATGTCACCTATGTATAGTTATTTATTATCTGTTCCTATGCTAAATCACATAAATATATCTATACTAAAATTATAAAGCTGTTGTTTGTTTGCTTGAACGCACTAATCTCAGGAACTACAAGTCAAATTTGAAAAATTATTGACTGTTATCATAGTCCATCTATCGAGGACGGCTATAGGCTATGTATCATCAAGCTACGACCAACAGAAGCGGAGCAATGCGGGTAAAACCGCGGAGCACAGCCTTTGGACCCACTTTAAACGGACAGATTTAATTCAAATTTTGTACACGTATCAAGAATCGATGACATATGACAATATAATAATTTCATGAGTTTAGGCGTGTTTTTTACTCTTTTTTAATTATATAGTAATTACTAGCTGCCCTCCGCGGTTTCACTCGCGTGGCTCCGCTCCTGTTGGTCTATAAATGGGCTATCTAACACCGAAAGAATTTTTCAAATCGGACCAGTACTTCCTGAGATTAGCCCGTTCAAACAAACAAACAAACTCTTCAGCTTTATAATATTATTAGTATAGATTTTATAAATTAATATATGATTTAAAATTTCCCTTTCCAGGCATCTGGCACATTCTACCAAAGAGCTGCTACGAGAAACTAAAAGGGAATTTCGAAGATAACTCCGACAAGGAGGTACTGAGTAAACGCTTAGACGACGAGCTTCGTAATTCGAAACGACCTATCATACTGTATTGCCATGGTAATTAAAATATAATATATATGTATATATATAATTGAGTTTTATAAATTATAAAAAGTAACTTGTACACACCCTGTATACGATTAAATGTTTTTGTTTTTGTATAATTTATAAAAATATGCTAATATGTAGTTAAAACATTCCATATATTAACATTTTTTATAATTAATTTGGTATAGGTAATTAGAATAAATGCCTACAGATTGCAATGTATGGAATAGCTCGAAAAATTATTGAACAAGCCCTGCTCTATATTTTAAATTTCAATACATACCCATTATGTACTTGTCAGAAAATACTTCTATACTTGAAATAAATATAAAATTACGTTCCATTTAAAGCTTTTATAAAGGTATGGCTTTTATAAAGGCATGCTGTGTATGTATAGAATTTTTTTTTTTTTTTTTACATATTTATTGTATTTTCAGGCAATTCCAATTCCCGCGCAGCGTCCCACAGAATCGAATTATATAAATTCTTCCAAAAAATGGATTTTCATACAATCGCATTCGATTATCGAGGTAAGATATATTTTTATCTACACTCGAGTTTTTCGTGATTTTTCGTACAATATGAATTATTAATTGATTTGGTTATTTGTTGATATCACAAAAATGATAATTAATATTATTAATAATGTATATATAAAGATAATTATGGTAGTTAATTATATTTATTATGTATACAGTCCATTGTTTGACCTCGGAGAGTTATTTATATGACCTTGTGATTTTGTGACCTTTTGAGGTTATTATAAGAATACATTCTATAAGGTTTATGTTGGAAATTTATTAATTTAAAAAATCTTTGACAATACATAAAGTACTTAAATGCAATTTATGAGTATTTTAATTAGAACTAGCTTTCCGCCCGCGGCTTCGTCCGCTTTGTCTAAAACATAATAAATTATATACTAAAACCTTCCTCTTGAATCACTCTATCTATTAAAAAAAACCGCATCAAAATCCGTTGCGTAGTTTCAAAGATTTAAGCGTACAAAGGGACATAGGGACATAGGGACAGGGAAAGCGACTTTGTTTTATACTATGTAGTGATGAGCATGAACCTGAGTGAAATATAGTATGTATAGCTATGTATAGCTGCTTAATAATAAATATATATTTATTTATTATATACAGGGTGTCCCACTGTTGGTATACTAAGCTCAAAGGAGGTTATAGTTTTGCATACGCTGAGTACGTAAAAAATACTTATAAAATTCCAGACGCAGTTTTTTTTCAAATAGATGAATTCTTAAAACTCTATGTGTACACCCCTAAAAAGCTACCCGCCCAACTTTGATACCAGCACGTGACCTATCGTTTAAGATTATGTTTTCATAGACAAAATGCTCACATTAGCGAAGCGGTATATGCCGGCTGCGCGAAGCTAGAGAAGAAAACATGGATTTTCAGGAAAAAATTAGCAAAAAATGTTTGATGTTATTTTGTTGTTTAAGTATTTTTTACGTGATCAGTGTATGCAAAACTACAAGTCCCTTCGCGCTTAGTATACCAATAGTGGGACACCCTGTGTATATATATATATCTTATATATAAAATTCTCGTGTCACAATGTTAGTCTGCATACTCCTCCGAAACGGGTGGACCGATTCTCATGAAATTTTCTGTGCATATCGGGTAAGTCTGAGAATCGGCCAACATCTATTTTTCATATGTACCACGGGCGAAGCCGGGGCGGGCCGCTAGTATATATATATATATTTATGAATATTATTTTAATTTCAGGTTACGGTGATTCCACAAACATAAATCCCAGTGAAAATGGCGTCGTGGAGGATTCCCTAATTGTGTACGATTGGTTGAACAATACAATAGACAACGGTCAAGACAGACCCGCTGTTTTTGTGTGGGGACACTCTTTGGGTAATATTAATATATTTTTTTCTTACTTTTTGGTAAACTTGGAATGGAATATTTTTGAAGAGAAATTTCTTTAGGAGCGTTGAGAGTAAAATTTCAGCTCGCGTCATGGTAATACCGTCACGTCATGCATGGCGACGATGTTGGTATCTTTGAATCTTGCCAAAGAAGTTTCACTTCTGACACGTGAGCTCATGATACACACTCTATTTTATGTTTTTTTGTTTTGATTATCCTTATATTATTAAGTAGATAGAATCTTAAATTCATATCTAATCGGTTATCCTAATAAATTACTACTATTACAATATTTGTAAAGTTGCTAAGACATTTTGTGATACCATATCATATAATCTATACTTAATATTAATGTTGAAGAATTTGTTTGTTTGTTTGAACGCGCTAATCAGCGGAAGGCTATAATCATCACGCTAAGACCAACAGGAGCGGAGCAATGCGGGAAAAACCGCGGGGCACAGCTAGTATTAAGATTAGATATTAGCCTTTTATCTGTAAATAATAAATATACTCTCTGATTTATCTACTTCTGTCTATACTTAATTACTTATATATATTAATATTATAAAGAGGAAAAGTTTGTAATTATGTATGTATGTATGGTTTTCACGCATAAACCTCTCAACCGATTTTGATGAAATTTGGCACAGACAATCTTTAGACCCTGAGAAAGAACATAGGCTACTTTTTATTGCGAAATATGTACCACGGGCAAAGCCGGGGCGGACCGCTAGTCTGTTAATATTTTCTTTAGATAAATGGTAAATTATCTTGAGTATAAAGCAAACGAATCTCTTGACTCTTACGGTGCATTTACATCAAACTAAAAAACACTATGTCAAATTATTTTGGTGTAAACAGGCGTAGAGCATTCTTTCGTTGTTCTTAGTGCGTTCGAAAAGGTTCTATGCAATGTTCTAATACTGAACAACACTGAATACAAGTTTTCGTTTACACTAACAATGCTCTTGCTCTATGTTCGTTTGATAGCTCTATGTTCGTTTGATGTAAATGCACCGTTACAAGTACAAAAAATAATAAAAAAAAATATTTTTTTTTATTTTCAGGCACAGGAATATCGTCCCACCTCCTAGGAAACCTAGGAGAGCTCTCTAGGAGTGTCCTAGATCGTCCTAATCCGTTACCTCAAGCGCAAGGATTGATTTTGGAAGCGCCTTTCAATAATTTGGCAGACGAAGTCGCGAATCATCCACTAGCTCCGGTGTTTGTTAGAAACTCGTTCTAATGTGTATTTATTAGATTATAATTAGTATAAGTATTTAAAAAACTAAACCGCCTTTAAATATGCAGAAATAAAAAGTCAGAAATAAAAAAAATTTTTGGTTTGAAATAATTATCAAAATCTGTTCATCCAGTCGAAAGTTCTGAGTCAACAAAGTCAAAAAATACCGTTGAATTAATAACGTTTTTGAAGGCGGTTGAAAATCGTAAAATATTAAGTATTTATTATATGTAGCAAATATGTAGTTCGTGAGAAATAATGTAGCTTTCATAATGCATAAAAAACTTTAAAATTTATTTATTTTTGTAGATTTTTGCACAGTATTTTAATTTTCATTACACCCAGTGCTTATTTCACTGTATTTTTTAATTATACCTAGTGTTTATTCCACATTTATTTTGTCTATTTCACATTTTAGTACTTAATAGTTATATAACACTAGCTTTCCGCCCGCGGCTTCGCCCGCGTTTTCTAAGAAAAACCCGCATAGTTCCCGTTCCCGTGGGATTTCCGGGATAAAACCTATCCTATGTGTTAATCCAAGTTACCCTCTATATGTGTGCTTAATTTCATTGTAATCGGTTCAGTAGTTTTTGCGTGAAAGAGTAACAAACACACACATACATCCTCACAAACTTTCGCATTTATATTATTTATTAGTAGGACTATTTTTTTACGATTTTTCGTACATCTACATAATTTTTTTCATTTTTCAGCTAGTAAATTGGCTGCCATACTTCGAAGCGACATTCGTGTCACCGTTCGTGAATAACAAGAGACATTCGTTTAAATCGGACGAACATTTGTCGAAGGTCAAAGATTTACCCGTTTTGATATTGCATGCGAAAGATGATATCGTTGTGCCCTTCTGTGTGGGGGTAAAGGTAAGAAAAAATTCAAAAAAATATTAATTTTTTGTAAGGTTGTTTATTAATATGAAAAAAGAAAAATATTTTTATAAATATTTTTTGCCGTTCTGGCTAAGGAAGGAAGCTTAGAGGATTTTTGAAGAAAAAAATTAGATTATAAAAAAAATACATATTTTTCGTACTAGAAATTGCATGGTTAATGGTTATGTATGCCCCAAAATCTAGAGTTGTATAAAAATAGGCGATTTTTGTTGTACTAAAATGGATATTATTATTATCAACAATCTTACACATAATTTAATTCAGACGATACAGTCACGTAGTTTATTATAAAATTCAATGAAACTATATAATATTATAGTTATACCAAAAAAGTATTAACTCATTTCATAAAGCTCACTATCAATTTCATTCTTTTTAACGTGATAACGTTTTTAAAATCGTTTTAGTCGGGTGACATGTTCAGAAACTTGTGTCACACCAAAACCTCACGAGCGCGATCGCAGGTATAACGAGAGAGAGACGGACCGATCTCCCGTCTCATCTCGAGCGCTGCCACTGCATTATGTTATCACGTAAACATCTCGATCGTAAACCTACTTTACAAACAACCAATTTTTTTTTTAATAAATATTTTATTTATTTCAGCTATACAGATCCGTATTAGAATCACGGAACAACGACGACTCAAAAATATCTCTACACGCGTACGACAAAGATGAGGGTCTCGGACACAAATATATATGTCATGCCAAAGATTTAGCTCAAGTTATTGGGTGAGTTTAAATCCTACTAATATAATAAATGCGAAAGTTTGTGAGGATGGATGTGTATGTTTTTTACTCTTTCACGCAAATACTGAACCGATTACAATGAAATTAGGCACACATATAGAGGGTAACTTGGATTAACACATAGGGTAGGTTTTATCCCGGAAATCCCACGGGAACGGGAACTATGTGGGTTTTTCTTTGAAAACGCGGGCGAAGCCGCGGCGGAATTTCCCATACATAGGAAATTTTCCTGTGTGTTAATCCAAATTACCCTCTATATGTGTGCTAAATTTCATTGTAATCGGTTCAGTAGTATTTGTGTGAAACAGTAACAAACATACACACATACACATACATCCATCCTCAAAAACTTTCGCATTTATAATATTAAGTAGGATTATTTTAAGCATTATTTTTAATGGGCCCTCTTCACAATAGGCAACGTTGGCCCAACAAATGATGGTCGATGTATGCCACCATTAAGGCGATTATTGTGGCCTTGTTTCAAATTAGACTAGATTTTAACATTAGAATTTTATTTTTTTCTTAAATTACATATTATAATTGCAAACAAGTTGATGTATGAATAAGCATGAATATTTATTTATTCAAATCGTGGTTCAGTTTATTTTTTAACAAATTTACATTTTAAGGTATGGAAAGAGTAAGAAACATCTATTATTATATTAATACATAGTTATAATATTATAGCTATAGTATTTACTAATATTTTTTTTTCCAGTGAATTCGTCACAAAACACCGTTAAATGCAATATTCACAACTACTCGGTCGCGGGTTCGATTCCAGCTATGTTGGATGCTTAAATTTGCTTTGCGCTTTTCGTGTCCTAATTGGCAAATTTTCGTACGATTTTATGAAAATACTCATAGGTTATGTGTAATTGTAGTTTTATTGTGATTATATTAAATTAAGCCAGTTTCACAACTTCTTGATAAAGTTATGTACTGATAGCCTAAATAGCATTTAAAACTAACACTTATTTTCATACATTATGATCGTAATTGACAGATAAACTAAATATAACATATACGAAAGTTACGAAACTGGCTATCATATTTTAGTTTTTGTTTTTGCGTGTTAAAGAAAATTGTAATTTTCTTTTATATTATGTATAAACGTTTTTGAAATTGAAATTGTTGTTACAATAAATTGGACACATTTCACTTAGATGAGATTAATAAACAAGATAGTTGTTAAATATAGATAATATAGTTTGTTTGGCTGTGGGTTTTTTGTCACAATATTTATAAGTTATACGAAGTAAGGTTTGCTATGTATCGAGACTTTTATAATATAACTAGCTGCGCTCCGCGGTTTCATCCGCGTGGCTCCGCTCCTGTTGGTAATGCGATAGCGTGATGATAGAAGCGTGATGATATAATATAGCCTATAGCCTTCCTCGATAAATGGGCTATCTAACACCGAAAAAATTTTTCAAATCGGACCAGTAGTTCCTGAGATTAGCGCGTTCAAACAAAAAAACGTTTCAGCTTTATAATATAAGTATAGATTATGTAAAATTTTATCTAAATACATTCAACCATTTATGTGTGATTGAGTTACGAATTTAATAACTTGTACGAATATCTTAGTGAGTTACGAATGTAATAACTTGTACGAATATCTTAACATTACTAAATTTAGTTCAATTGCCTAACATCACAATGGCCTATTATAACACTGATTGTTTACTAGTAATATTTTATTTTATAATTGACGTACTATTGATTATTAAAATTATGACATTTATTTAAACATTTTCTTGTGTTCTCGACTATTATAAATTCATTGAAAGTTAAGCGGATTTCAAACTGATGTATGTTTGATGTATTTTTTATAGTGTTAAATTATTTTATAAATTGCATTGAATTACGTGAAGGTAGTTTTAAAAAGCGTTTTTTTTTATATTCACCACCAGTGTAGTGTTTAGATGAAATAATGAATAAATCCTGTTTTAAATCCGTTTAGGACTTTATATTTATCGATATGAATTATTAAATTAATCGCACGAATATTTGTGAATTAGGACACTACATTTGGTACCAAAGTACCTGCTGTTTTACGTCCATTATTTATTTTATTTTAATAAGAAATAAATAGATTTTTTATTATACTTTTTGTTTTATTTTACCCCAGCTGTCAAACAGAGCACAGATCAAATGCCTAAAATCTGTTATTTTAAGGTTCGTTATTGGTTCGTTAATATACAAAATATTACATTATATTTTATAATGTTCTAATATGTATAAACAACTACATATCTGTCGGCTTTGTAAAAGAAAGTCCACCATTTATAACTTAAGAATGGCTGAACGAATTATGATGAGTCTAGGTTTACTTTATGAATAATATCTTTTTTAAATTTGAAAAGCTTACAAAAAATGCTACTATTTGGGCCAGCTAGTCGTATATCAAAGAAACTTTACATCTTCGGGGTATTATTATTATTATTTAATTCTGTGCTAGAAAACCACAGAAAACATTTAAATGGATGTGAGAAATATCTTTTTGAGGACTGACATTGCGACTGAAAAATACACATGTTTATTATCTGTCGTATTTTATTTATCACTATTTCATAAAAAAATTACGCCAAATTCACTTCAATGTCCAATTGAAATGATATAAACAAAAACATAAAATTAAACCAAGTAAAAAAGAGAAAATATGTAAATTATTTAAAGTGAAACTACAAGAAAACACCATGGTTTTCGGGTAAGTACCATAAAATAGACTTAGTTAGGTACAAGTTATTATTTGACTGAAGTCACTATTTAACCCGTTGGTTTTACCACTGAACTATATAACTAAGATATAACTATTAAATAAATGTATATTTCTCATTTAAAAAAAAACACATGAATTAATAATAATATATAACGAATGCAATGACTGTCAATATTTATCACACAATATCAGGATTCAAAAGGTATATTTGTTTCAATTTATAATTAAACTGTCTTCGTTAATCTGCGAATTTAATCGTAATTTTGTCGTACGTATATTATATTAGATGCGTATGTTTAGATCCAATATTGATGCATACTGTTTCATGTTTGTCATTTTAACCGAAAAAAATAAGTGAAACAGAAGATATCGCGTAGATTTGTATATGTATGTTCAGGGCATTCCTCTTGACCGGCGCGTCCCTCACCGCAAGCGTGTTGGTGATGCAAGTAGCTGTATTACCGCTCATGTTTAGATACAGCAAGACTGTACAGCGGAAGATGGTGTTTTCTAATTGCAGTAAGTATGGTTTTAAGAAACATTTTGCGGTACAGTGACACCAAATGAACAATGAACACTATGTCCGATTGTATATGTATCAAAAACCTTCTTTCTTAACATATCTACGATTTCACAAATACAAATACCTACTTAATTAGGTAGATGCTTAACTTAGTTCTGAAATATTCAACTAACTTTCAGCCCGCTCCTCACACAATACAATTTTAATGTAACGGCATCTAACGGAATATTTAAATTTCGCATTTTGTCACTAATTTTTTACGCCTGTTAATATAAAATAGCAATTACTCTGTAGAGTTTATTTAACGCTCAATTTCTTACCACTTTAAGCTTCAACTTACCTTCAAAACCACAGTTCAAAACATTATGAACTTTGCTTTGAAATTTATAGGTTTATAAAAATAGTTACTTGCTTAAAAATATTTGCTTTGAAGATTTTTCTTCATTCGAATCAAATATCTCTTCTATCGATCTTTTCAGTAATATCATGATTCATCACACTTATATTCACAGTAAATTACCCTAAAAACTTGGACTTCGACAATCCAGCAAGTTGCAACATAATGGGCGGTAGAAACTTTAGCATCGAATTTGAATCAAAAGTCGATAATTGTCCGATTAAAATAGGTAAGATTTTATACCTAATATCATGCATCTATCAAGTATCATGTATCTATGTACCTATGTACCTATATTTTAATTTTTAAAATACATAATAATATGTACAAGAACTACCTAGTTATGCGTTTTTATCTACGGTTAAACAATTTTTATATGCGTAGGTACCTATAACTTTTAGAAATCTTAATAGGATAGAGATAAAAGATAAAAATTGTTATCGACAAGTTTCATTGGATGCTCGCAAAAAATCGCTTATAGTTTTGTTACAATATACAATTGTTCTAAAATTACTTATGATTTTATCCGTAGCTGGGTAGCGGTAGGTACCTATATCAATTAATATTACCAGTTTCACAACTTCTTGATAAAGTTATGTACTGATAGCCTAAATAGCATTTAAAACTCTAACACTTATTTTCATACATTATGATCGTAATTGACAGATAAACTAAATATAACATATACGACAGTTACGAAACTGGCTATCATATTTTAGTTTTTGTTTTTGCGTGTTAAAGAAAATTGTAATTTTCTTTTATATTATGTATAAACGTTTTTGAAATTGAAATTGTTGTTACAATAAATTGGACACATTTCACTTAGATGAGATTAATAAACAAGATAGTTGTTAAATATACCGGGTGTCCCACTATTGGTATACTAAGCGCGAAGGGTCTTGTAGTTTTGCATATACTGAGTACGTAAAAAATACTTATAAAATTCCAGACGCATTTTTTTTTTCAAATAGATGAATTCTTAAAACTCTATGTGTACACCCATAACAAGCAACCCGCCCAACTTTGCCACCAGCACGTGAGCTATCGTTTAAGATTATATTTTCATAGACAAAATGCTCACATTAGAGAAGCGGTATATGCCGGCTGCGCGAAGCTAGAGAAGAAAACATGGATTTTCAGGAAAAATTCAGCAAAAAATTTTTGACGTAATTTTGTTGTTTAAGTATTTTTTACGTGATCAGTATATGCAAAACTACAAGACCCTTCGCGCTTAGTATACCAATAGTGGGACACCCTGTAGATAATATAGTTTGTTTGGCTGTGGGTTTTTTGTCACAATATTTATAAGTTATACGAAGTAAGGTTTGCTATGTATCGAGACTTTTATAATATAACTAGCTGCGCTCCGCGGTTTTATCCGCGTGGCTCCGCTCCTGTTGGTGATGCGATAGCGTGATGATAGAAGCGTGATGATATAATATAGCCTATAGCCTTCCTCGATAAATGGGCTATCTAACACCGAAAGAATTTTTCAAATCGGACCAGTAGTTCCTGAGATTAGCGCGTTCAAACAAAAAAACGTTTCAGCTTTATAATATAAGTATAGATTATGTAAAATTTTATCTAAATACATTCAACCATTTATGCGTGATTGAGTTACAAATGTAATAACTTGTACGAATATCTTAGCATTACTAAATTTAGTTCAATTGCCTAACATCACAATGGCCTATTATAACACTGATTGTTTACTAGTAATATTTTATTTTATAATTGACGTACTATTGATTATTAAAATTATGACATTTATTTAAACATTTTCTTGTGTTCTCGACTATTATAAATTCATTGAAAGTTAAGCGGATTTCAAACTGATGTACTTATCCCTTTTATAGTGTTAAATTATTTTATAAATTGCATTGAATTACGTGAAGATAGTTTTAAAAAGCGTTTTTTTATATTCACCACCAGTGTAGTGTTTAGATGAAATAATGAATAAATCGTGTTTTAAATCCGTTTAGGACTTTATATTTATCGATATGAATTATTAAATTAATCGCACGAATATTTGTGAATTAGGACACTACATTTGGTACCAAAGTAGGGGAGATGGGCCCAAAGGGGGCACCTTACGGGAAAATTAAAAAAAATGAAGTTTGAAAAGAAGTTAATCCATTTATTTTTTTGCCAAAAGTTCCATTAATAAATACTTTTGAATGCTAAGTGGTTAAATTTGTCAAAAGTTAAAGTATATAATAATTATTAACAGATTACTAAAAGCCTACGATTGCCCGCTTTGCCCGAAGGGGAGGCCTAAAGCGGGCTTTCGTTTAGGGCAAAACGGGCAGTAGTTGGGTAAAGCGTGCAGGCCTGGATTTAAACAGTAGATTCCAAAATATACAGCCACAAATAATATATACAATAATAAATAGAGTAAAAGACACGAAAATATTTTATAAGTTATGTATTTCAAACAGTCATACAATTATTTTTAAATGAATATATGAAACAAAGGAACTTCTTAGGAGCTTTAAACTTTTGGGTACAATATTTCCAGATATATCTGAAATAATATTTAAAAAAATAACGCCCTGTTTACAGTCTATCATTATTTAGTCTCTAATAAGCGATACAATTATTTTATATATTTATTTATTTATAAATCCTAAAATAGTGTAATTCTGGAAATTATTCCAAAAATTTTGGAACTTGTATACTTACCTACCGGTATACAAGTTCCAAAAATTCTTGTTTAGACAGCCCGTAAAATAAAGAGTCCATGTGGGTATTCCAAAAGCTCCATTTCTTGTTCCGTAGAAAAGACAGTAGTAAACCTACCAAGCCAATGTCGTTCTTGGAATCCCATATTTAGTTGTTACTTTTTTGACAGGTTTTCCTAACTCTTGCACTTCTCGTTTTGCTTGCTGCATAGTTGAGCGTTGCCATGAGGCTTGTGAAGTTTTACGCTTATATTGACGCCGGTTATAAGCGGTCATCTGAAAGGAAAAAGCAAATTAACAAAAGAATGTAACATTTTAGCGGACGGGGCAAAGCGGGCGCGTGCCCGCTTTACCCTGCCCGCTTTGCCTTTTTCGACATTTGAAAGGTTCAGACGAAATTCTACCTCAAAATTTTTAGACACGTGGATTTTTATGGAACTAAAATATGGCCAGATAGCCACTTAATAACTAACAAATTTTGGTTAAAGGATTGTAAACACCAAAATAAAAAGAACACATATTACATACCTTGCAATATTTTTCAAAAATCGTCGAAAAACATTTATTTGTTGCAGCTTGTAAATGCGTGATCGCAAGCGAATCCAACGACTGCCGCGAGGTGGGAGGGGTGCGGGGATCGTGCTCACGAGTCGCGCGCGCGCCATTATTTAAAATTCCGATACTATACTGAGTGCCCGCTTTAGGCTCTATGCCCACTTTAGGCCCCTTTCCCCTACCTGCTGTTTTACGTCCATTATTTATTTTATTTTAATAAGAAATAAATAGATTTTTTATTATACTTTTTGTTTTATTTTACCCCAGCTGTCAAACAGAGCACAGATCAAATGCCTAAAATCTGTTATTTTAAGGTTCGTTATTGGTTCGTTAATATACAAAATATTACATTATATTTTATAATGTTCTAATATGTATAAACAACTACATATCTGTCGGCTTTGTAAAAGAAAGTCCACCATTTATAACTTAAGAACGGCTGAACGAATTATGATGAGTGTAGGTTTACTTTATGAATAATATCTTTTTTAAATTTGAAAAGCTTACAAAAAATGCTACTATTTGGGCCAGCTAGTCGTATATCAAAGAAACTTTACATCTTCGGGGTATTATTATTATTATTTAATTCTGTGCTAGAAAACCACAGAAAACATTTAAATGGATGTGAGAAATATCTTTTTGAGGACTGACATTGCGACTGAAAAATACACATGTTTATTATCTGTCGTATTTTATTTATCACTATTTCATAAAAAAATTACGCCAAATTCACTTCAATGTCCAATTGAAATGATATAAACAAAAACATAAAATTAAACCAAGTAAAAAAGAGAAAATATGTAAATTATTTAAAGTGAAACTACAAGAAAACACCATGGTTTTCGGGTAAGTACCATAAAATAGACTTAGTTAGGTACAAGTTATTATTTGACTGAAGTCACTATTTAACCCGTTGGTTTTACCACTAAACTATATAACTATAAGATATAACTATTAAATAAATGTATATTTCTCATTTTAAAAAAAACACATGAATTAATAATAATATATAACGAATGCAATGACTGTCAATATTTACCACACAATATCAGGATTCAAAAGGTATATTTGTTTCAATTTATAATTAAACTGTCTTCGTTAATCTGCGAATTTAATCGTAATTTTGTCGTACGTATATTATATTAGATGCGTATGTTTAGATCCAATATTGATGCATACTGTTTCATGTTTGTCATTTTAACCGAAAAAAATAAGTGAAACAGAAGATATCGCGTAGATTTGTATATGTATGTTCAGGGCACTCCTCTTGACCGGCGCGTCCCTCACCGCAAGCGTGTTGGTGATGCAAGTAGCTGTATTACCGCTCATGTTTAGATACAGCAAGACTGTACAGCGGAAGATGGTGTTTTCTAATTGCAGTAAGTATGGTTTTAAGAAAAATTTTGCGGTACAGTGACACCAAATGAACAATGAACACTATGTCCGATTGTATATGTATCAAAAACCTTCTTTCTTAACATATCTACGATTTCACAAATACAAATACCTACTTAATTAGGTAGATGCTTAACTTAGTTCTGAAATATTCAACTAACTTTCAGCCCGCTCCTCACACAATACAATTTTAATGTAACGGCATCTAACGGAATATTTAAATTTCGCATTTTGTCACTAATTTTTTACGCCTGTTAATATAAAATAGCAATTACTCTGTAGAGTTTATTTAACGCTCAATTTCTTACCACTTTAAGCTTCAACTTACCTTCAAAACCACAGTTCAAAACATTATGAACTTTGCTTTGAAATTTATAGGTTTATAAAAATAGTTACTTGCTTAAAAATATTTGCTTTGAAGATTTTTCTTCATTCGAATCAAATATCTCTTCTATCGATCTTTTCAGTAATATCATGATTCATCACACTTATATTCACAGTAAATTACCCTAAAAACTTGGACTTCGACAATCCAGCAAGTTGCAACATAATGGGCGGTAGAAACTTTAGCATCGAATTTGAATCAAAAGTCGATAATTGTCCGATTAAAATAGGTAAGATTTTATACCTAATATCATGCATCTATCAAGTATCATGTATCTATGTACCTATGTACCTATATTTTAATTTTTAAAATACATAATAATATGTACAAGAACTACCTAGTTATGCGTTTTTATCTACGGTTAAACAATTTTTATATGCGTAGGTACCTATAACTTTTAGAAATCTTAATAGGATAGAGATAAAAGATAAAAATTGTTATCGACAAGTTTCATTGGATGCTCGCAAAAAATCGCTTATAGTTTTGTTACAATATACAATTGTTCTAAAATTACTTATGATTTTATCCGTAGCTGGGTAGCGGTACCTATATCAATTAATATTATTGTTGAATTGCTATCGAAAGTATGTGCAGCCTTTTAGATTGTGTATTATATTCCATTATGAGTATGCTTATACAGTCTTACTCTTAAAACTTCATAGACACACATATCTCTCACAGGAATATGGCACCTAGTACCATGTACAGTGTTACGGGAATTGCTCAGCACAACCAGCGAGTCGACTCTCTGTGACCGACTCCATCGCGAATTGGAAAACACAAGGAATACTATCGTACTTTATTGTCATGGTAAGGTTTCAAATATAAAAATAATATTTTGAAAATGAATTTGGTATAGATTTATTAGAAGGGCAGGGCCGGATTTAGTATAGGGGGCCCTGTAACAAATCAATTATTATTAATCATTTGTGTGTTAAAATTCTACTAGAGAAAATGATAGTAATTAATATAATTAATGAAAAAAAATTGACCCGTGTACAGTGATTAAGATCTATGCCTTTTAACCTGAAGAATATGGGTTCGATTCCCAACAATAATCGGTGCAGCTTGGAATATATTGTGTCTCCAAAATACGCAGTTCTCTCTGTAGTCTATGTTAAGTTTGTTGCCACGTCGATCACAAACAATATTTCTTAGATATCTTAATATGTATATATAAATCTCGTGTCACAATGTTTGTCCTCAATGGACTCCTAAACCACTTAACCGATTATAATAAAATTCGCACACCATGTGCAGTTCGATCCAACTTGAGAGATAGGATAGTTTAAACATGTAGGTACCACGGGTGAAGCCGGGGCGGACCGCTAGTTATAATATAAGAAGTGACTTCAAATAATTTTAAACAGGAAATTCAAACCACAGAGGGTCACCGCATCGCCTACAAATGTATAAAGTGTTCCAAGATCTGAACTATCACGTCATCACGTTCGATTATCGAGGTGATTGTATGATAAAATTCATTCGATGAGATGTTTAATAGTTCAGACATTATTTTAATAATTTGAAAAAAAAAAAGGTCATAAATTATGACTAGGTCCATAATATCTTACTTACGCTGCATATTTAAGTTATGAATACTCTACAATTAGGTAATGTTTTTTTGCTTATTTGGAAAAGTAAAGTATAGGTTAAACATTGATTAAATTAATGATAAATAAAAATAAAGAGTGTCTGAAATACATATCCATCTGAGAAAATAAAAATATAAGATCTTATTATTCAATAAAATAAGGCATGATCTGTGCGTTTAACTAGTTACTATATTTTTAAGGTTACGGTGATTCAACTCACATCCGCCCAACAGAGAGAGGTGTCGTGGAAGATGCTCTGAAAGTCTACGCGTGGCTCATGGACGTCGTGGATAAGGAGAAACGACCCATGGTTGTTCTGTGGGGACACTCGCTGGGTAGATCTTTTAACACTTATGTTGCTTTTTTATACGTTACAGATTAAATTACATACTTACATACTTATTTATCAGTATAAAAAATAGTCTTAGTTACTCCTTATAACATCTGTCAGTGAATTTCTCTTCAAAATCGGGCCAGCCGTTTCAGAGATTAACCGGTACAGACAGACAAAAATTGAAATTTTTTTTTATTGAAAAACGGTTATTTCAATATTACAAACAGGCTTTCCAATTTTATTTATATCTATGTATAGATAGTATTGATGAAAATTGCTATAATTGAAGGAAATCTCACTGATTAAACATATTATTTCGTATTGTGCTTTTTTGTATGTATTTAACTTCATAATTATTATTATTTTAAACGTAATTATAACTAAGGTACAGCAATAGCGTCCAATTTGGTGGCCAACATCGAAGAGCTCTGCCGCGGTAACGACCACAAGTGTCTGCCGGCTCCCGACGCGCTGGTCCTTGAGGCGCCTTTCAATAATCTACTGGAAGAGATTGAGAAACATCCGTTTTCAAAGGTAAGTAATTTATATTTTATTTTAAGCAGTTGGTAATAATTGTGTTACGTTATCTAGAGGTAAGTAATAGGGTTTCACATATTTAATATTTTCTGTATGTTTATAATCATCTGACATAATATACAGTTTATTAAGCTATTGCATAGCTTCTATCGCGGGCCTTGAGCTCGGGGACACATACACTTACATGACTTGACCAGAATTGCATCTTACTTTTGTTCAATTAATTAAGTAGTAAAGCTTTGCCTGAATAAAAAAAAGGATTAGATACAATTTAATCCATAATATTATCTAAGTACATCACATAGGTACATACAATTATTGCATTTTTTATTATTTAATTTTTTATTCCTTTATAAATTTTAGCTAGTATCCTGGCTGCCATACTACAAGCGTTCTTTCATAAAGCCGTTCAGCAGTTCCGACGAGTTCTCGTTCACAACGGATGAGTACTTGGCGAAGGTCCCTGGTCTTCCGGTCCTGATGCTGCACTCGAAGGGCGACAGGATCGTGCCGTATGAGCTTGCTGTTAAGGTATCTTTACTAATCCTGCTGATATTATACTGCGAAAGTTTGTATGTTTGTTTGTTACTCCTTCACGCAAAAACTGCTGAACCGATTTTCAGGAAATTTGGCACACAAATAGCGGGTAGAGGCGAAGCTGCGGACAAAAAGCTAGTATTATAAATGTGAAAATATGTTTGTTTGGAACGGCCGCGGCGTGGCGTGAAGTCGTAGAAAATATAAAATTCATTCAAAATATAGGTACCTACTCATTGCATAGAGTGGACTTTAGAATTGTATTTTGATTCTGTGGAAATGGCATATACGTATAACTAACTGACTTACCTACTTATAAAATTATGATTATTAATAATTTGTAATATCACAATTATGTTACTTTATTAATTGTAGCAGTATGATACATGCGGACATGCCATTATATCTATACATTGTTTATAGAAACAAGTACCTCTCTGTACTCTAGACACACAGCCCTAAGAAACATAGTATGTAATGTAGGTACATACAATACCTGACTACTCCACACACAATTGACGTCATAATTCATAGTATTATAGTGACTAAATTTAGTAATCTGTGCTATTATATTGACAATTGACATGTTATTATTTAGCTACACGATTGCGTGGCGCGTTCCCGCATGAACGGCGGGGCCCCGGTGCAGTTTCACGTGTTTGATAGGGGCCACAATGATCTGTGTGAGGCCCCAGATTTGCCTGTGGTTGTAAGGTTAGTATTGAATACTTACGTATAACCAACAGATAAACTACAAATGTCTGTTTAGAACAAATCTATACTTAATATAATAAAGCTGAAGAATTTGTTTCTTTGTTTGTTTGATCGCGCAAATCTCAGGAATTACTTGTCCGATTTGAAAAAGTCTTTCTATGTTAGATAGCCTATATATCATCTCGTAGTTTTTTTCAGATAATTCAAAAAAATGAAAAGCATAGCGATTTAAATAACGTATCATCTTCTACATACATTTTATATCTTTTCTTTCAGGGATTTTCTACAGGTGGTGAAGGAGAGAGAATGTGTAAAGAAACGTGGAAACTGGAATAAATAAAATTTAACTTTTACATTTTGTGTTTTATTTTGATCCTATACTCAATGCAACTGTGAAATAACCTTTATAGCTTATATGTATAACAGATATTTTATATCCTTAAATACACTTTCAGTGAATTATAAACACATGTCCAATAGTATAGTCATACTTACAATAAATCAATATAAAAACATGTTATAAATTACAATATTATTTAAATACGGCCCTGGATGAGCCCCAATTAAATACCAAATAAAAACGATACAATGAATACCTGCACACCTTAATTTTATTACACGTCAATCAAAACTACGAAATTTACATATTCTTTAAACCAATTTATTTCAAAATCTAGATTATTACGTAATCCGCTACCGTCGTACACAAAATATTAACATTTTATCAAGAAAAAAAGCGGGTTTTATTTAATTTTAACAAATTGCCGTAATTTATATATTTTTTAAGGTTCGCAATAAATCTTTTTGATTAAGCCTGCGGAGCGCACGGTAGCTGAAAGGATGTTTAATTTATTATCTATAGCCTTGAGCTGGGGTTGCCAACCTTTTTGCTTTCTATTATATTGTAATACATAATAAATGTGTATTTTTGTATGAACATATTAAGGATTCGGTTCAATAAGTAATTTATTATGTTTATTTTCTGAGAAGTATTCTTTATTTGTATCATCTTCTTTAAGTAGAAATGAATCTAAAAATATCCCGGATATAAATATAGGGAAATGTTTTATCGCGGATAATTGTTTACCTAACAATTCACTTAAAATTAAATGTACTTATACAATGTGAATAGGTACCATTTACATTAGAAATTAAATGTGAAATTGGTGACTTATTTATAACTCGGTGGTTAGTGTTATGTCAGTTATAGGCAGACGACCTATAATATGGATTAGGTTGTTCCTACGTAATACCCCCTGCTTATTGTATTGGAAAGTATAATTTTTCTATGAAAAATAATGCAAAAGTATATTAAAATTTTGGTTTACTACTTACCCTGTACCACTGCTCTCTGTCACGGTATGGTTGAGAAAAAAAGGAATATTTGAAGTTGTTTTTCTATCGTATCAAACTTTGACCTCAATAGACGCAAATCTTTTTGAGTTTCTGAAGAGTACACATATAAATTAACAATTTTGTACACGTTCTTATACATAGCTAGGTTTATGTCCTTTATAGCTTGTAATGTATATATTAAATAACTATCTATTATATATTTACCTTTACAACCAGAGGTTGAGCACACAGGTTCATTAAGGTAGTGAGTCGTAATATTATTTATTCCTCTCGCACAATGGAACGGAAGCTCTTTGTGCGACGCCGGGCGATTTAACATGTTAAGAATTGTGAATGGGTTTGTTTGCGTAGCGTGGATACCGCTGGACCGATTTTGATACTGTTTTTGCTTAGGTCATTAATATAGGGTAACGAAAGATATCGAAAATTGTTAGTAATTAACATTTATTTCATTTAAATTACCTTTTTTATACCGTATACGTAGTAGTACCTATGTAGTAATCACAGGTAATATCCAGTTATAGGCCTGATTTCTTCTTCTTTATAGATAATAGTGTTTACTGTAGGTATTTGGCGAAAAACGCGTGTTCGAATCCCGCCTCGTGATCGAATATTTCTATTCTTTAAACAAATTTCATCTATAAAGCATTTGAATGCTATTAAACTAAATATCAAATGCTGTTTATTTTGAATATCAGATAGCTCTGTTAAATAACACAAATCCGATTAGCTGTTGTTGAACTATAGCCGAAAATATTCAGAGGCGATTTTTTAAATGTTTATTTGAATAAAATATTTTCATATTTGTTTAAACTAGAACGTAATCACTGTTATAACTCGATACAATTTTATTACAAAAATACACAAAAGGCGGTCTTATTGCCTAGGGCGATCTCTTGCAGACAACTTTAGAATATCTACCTATATGAGAAGTAAAAATAATAATGTTTAAATCGGTTAAGTACCTATCTAATATGTAGTTACTATTTTTATAAACATAGAACATGAAATATTTATAGCTACTTACATTATATTAATTTGCTAACATTAAAATTCAGTCTCGATTACTCTCGAACAATTAACAAAACACTTTCACAAAATCAATAAACTATTAAAAACAACGTTAATATAATTTCAATTATTTTAAAAGCACCACAGAATAGATCTAAAGATATTAAAACGAATAAAATCTCATTGAGGACATCATGTCGTGATTTAGCCAAAATAGAATTTTACGCCAACAATTCTTTTTCCCGCGCAAAAATGTTACCAACATCTATACTCTATGGTATAGAGGTGAAATTCGAATTTAAATTACATTCGGATATAATCTGTGCTCCCCTAATAGTGAAGCGTGAAATACTCTAGAGGTTTCGCAATCTAGCCACATGTTGAGGTAACTTTATATTAGCAAATATTCATTACTGGCAACCCTGCGGTGCAAATTGGCGGGAATTTGAAATAGGTTATAAATATTTTATAGGTACAGATAATAAGTGTTGAGGTCAGAGTTGATAGTTGTAATGAATTTATACAGCCGTACAAATAAAAACTTGCTTATTCAAACCTTATGCAATGAATAGATATGATAAGAATAAATAAAGAATAAGGATGTCATAATTTCTTACAAATAAATTTGGAATAACGTCGATGTACCTAACTATGCTCACGCTATGCAATAGGCGCGAAGCGGCAACGTAGCAATTCATTCACAAAATTATGAAAACCATTGAAATTGTCTACGGTTAAGCCTTGGTGCTGTCATTTTGACGCTCGTTTGACTTCGTCGAATTTGTTGTGAAGTTTCATCATACGATATTCTGTTTAATTATTTTTTAAATATTTATTGGAAATAATTTAAATATATCATTAAATATGCAAGCAAATGAAAGAGAACGCTATCCAATATCTGGAGAACAGAAGATAAACCCACCTTGAGATAGAGAGTTGCCAAATAACTGGTACTCAAAACATACAACTCCAGGCTTAGAAGATTTATATTTTCAACGAAAGTTTATATTATTGTGATAAGTTTACAAATAAGTTTTATGTATGTATGGTTTGGCGCATGTTGTAAATAAATAAATCATTATAAATATCAAAAGGGTTTTTCATAATTTCGTATATTTTGACATTTCATACAAAATTTTCCATTTCAATAGGTACGTAATGAAATTATTAATTTGCTCAACTTTTTCTACTTCTCGTATTACTCTCATTGCTATTATCTCAAATTTAGATTGAAAATTGCTTCTAAAACTTGTAAAACACACTACACAGCACAATGTACTAAAAGATACGTTATAACTCGGTTATGTCAGACTTACCTATACTAGGGTGGTAGCCGGAATAAGGACGAAATAGCATTAGTATGAATACTTATTACGAAGTTATACTAGGTTTCATTTATTACGTGTTTATTTGTATGATTTTTCCTTATTCTTAGCTTATTCTTTTCATAAAATGTTATAACTCGTTTATTTGTACGGCTGATTAAGTTTTGTTGAGATGGTGTATTAATAAATAATGATCATATTTCAGATATCTAAGGCAAGTTATAGGTTATATTAGCAAGAATTTTTATGGAATAGGGAAAATCTTTATACCTACAAGAGTTTTTATGATAGGTAGGTATCTTAGTTTGCATTTTTAGGGAGTGGGAACACATTGATAACTTTCAAACATTATAATTTTATTAATACTTACTAGACTTTTATGCATCATAAATCATATCAATTAATCATATTTCAGATTCAAAAGTAAGTTTAATATTAAAATCTAATTTACCTGCTACTACTATTCAGATATTGTCGAGACTTGAATTTATTAATATTTTAGTCCTTTTTTAAAGTCGGTTAAAAATCTAAAATACCTTTTAACTTTAAGTACTTACATAGCTGTCATTTAAAAAATCCGTTGTTCATTAATGTATAAACGTTCGTAAAAAAAAATCCCAAATAATTATAATCCCACGGTCGTTGCCATTACAGAAATTAAATGTTTTGCTCGAAGCGTCATTTAATTAAATGGACGGATTTGTGACTTGGTTTAATTGTTGAATTGTGCGGAAATTAAGATTATTATATTTTTTAACAGTATAATTCGGCACACAGAGCAATGTAGGATTAAATCGTGAATTGACGTAGCCATATAAAAATTAATTTAATAATTATTCTTTAATCTATGGATAATATGTACCTAAGTTTATTTTTTATCTGTTGCATAGGTCCCAATACTGGCTGGCTATTAGCAAATATAATTCAAATTTATGAAGAACATAACCAACAAATTCTTTTTTTAAATTGGAATGTATCAAGATTTTTTTTTTAATTGATTAAAACATCGGGTCAAGACTATGTAAATAAAAAAAAATTTCTAGAACCTTCGTCGTTCTAGGAAAATAATAATAAATACAATATATTTTGCTCCGACCTTGTTGTGACCTTTTCGCACGTGATTACAGCTGAAGCCATATAAGTACTGAGCATTAATGTGTGTTGCCATCGAAAATAATTTAATTAAATAAATAAATGTGTAAGTGAGAGCACGAGTGGAAAATATATTTGAAGTTAATAGTTGAAGGATTTCTCTAAAACTTACAGGGGGGAAACTGTAGACTTTTCCATAGGTAGGTACCTATCCTGTAAAATTGAAAACGAAATAAAATAATTTATGTAATAATTTTTTTATAGGTAGATATCTGGAGAAGGAGTTGAAGTCCCGTGGGCCGTGGCCCGTGTCCCCTTGTGGGCTATGGGGCAGAAGCATTATTGGTACTATAGTTACACCTTTTTCAATGATCGATTTATTTACACTTTACAGTGGTAAAGAAAACAAAGCGTTCTTTGTGACCAAGACTTTTTATGTTAGTTCTCACGGGAAATCGAACCCGAGAACACTTGGTTCTATGCTCATGTATCTAATAATATTTTTTTTACCTAGGTAGGCATCTACCTATTTGGAATCAAAAATTAAATTTGTAAAGCTAATTAGAATCAATAGATACCTACATAATTCTTTATCTTCCTACACTAAGTGCGTCATCTAATAAGAACTAAGAATAAGAATTAAACTCATTTTGAATTTATTTAAATATGCAATAAATTTAAATTTAATTAGGAACATTACAATTTAACTAAAATATTATAAAATCCTGAAACATCGAAGTGAATTGAACTGTGAATAACATAAGAATCTGTTATTGAGACAGGACCGGCATCCACCGCGATCCCTCATAAAATAAATCATAAATACACCATTATTTATTACAACTTCAATTTCACCCACGTTTCTATTTATTTCCTGCAGCATATCTCGACTACAGAAAAAACATCTCCAGACCGATTCTCCTTTAAATAAAACAAAAGACTAGACATGTCGTTAAAACAATTGACTGCTTAAAAAATAAAGGTTACATTTACGAATGACAGCGCGGGAATTTCGGTCGTCCGCCATGTTGTTAAGGCCCGTTTTGGCGGCAAGCGCTAGGGTTGTACAACGCTGAGTTTCGTACGATGGAAAGTGGTTACATATTTATAAAATGGAATCGATTTTTAAATGAGCCAATGGTGTATCTCGGTTGTAGAGGCGGGTCGTGGGCTCCACCCAGTGTTGCTTGTCAGATGAGTGTCGAGCTTTTTTGCTCATTCGCGCAGCGTCCGCCGGCGCGGTCGGTTGATTGCAGGTCATGCGAAGGAGTAAATGGAAAGATTTTATGCACTCAATTGAATTTGATTGTGAATTGTCTACACTTATTGATTTGTGTTTGTTAATTTGATATATTTTATTTGTATTTATAACTTTATAAGTAATACTTTAGATGACACTTGTTTTAATTAAAAATATATTCATTTTAGTTTCAATCGGTTGTCCTTTGAATATCTTTCGTTGTTCTATGCGATACTTGTTATCAATATTAGTTTTATGATGATGATAAATTGAAGGATAGTGAATATTAGGATTCTTATAATTTAAACAAATAGCTAATATTAATTTTTAAATATTTTCCATTTAATATTGATTTAATTATTATTAGAGGCTAAGATAGAAGACTTTAAAGTATGAACACATACATATTTGTGAATAAAGTATTTTTGTAACAAAAAAATGACATTAACTTTTACCTAGGTAGGATACTTTTCTATAGCAAAAAAAAATAATCTTCTAGGTATTTTTTTTAATATATTAATTAACTTTACAAATAATTAAAGTATTTGCAATTTGTATTCGTACAAGACGATAAATAAACGACAAAATATTGGTCCTTTCCTGTAACACAAACTTTTCAATCCTACTATAATCAGTTCAGCTATTTCGTTAAAACCTGCTACCACAAACAGGTAAACTTTCCCATTAATAATATTTTTATTGGTATAATGCCGTTAGGTTCGCTTCCGTGTTACCAGATTTTCATAGCTACTGGTATTTAAGAGATTTTAATTAAGTACCATTAATTAACTGTTGGATCAATACGGGTAATTAATATCACTAATTAATATAATTGGTTATGGATTGCCGTTTCCATTTAAACGTTTAAGTACCTAGTAATATTTTTTTTTTATTTTGAATTTGTATTTTTTTTTTGCCTTATTCTCATTTATTATGTTATCGGCCTTAACCTTTAAATAGTCAAATTGTACTCATGAAGATATTTCAACGTCTTAGGTATATAGAAGTGCCATAGCTAGGTATTGAGTTGACTACAAATTTACAATGTAGGTAGACCGTTCTAATTCTTCTTATACCTACTAACAATAATTTCCAATGCCTATTCTGAAATGAATTGAATGGATTGAGAAAAATAAGAATAATTAAAACCAACAATTTGATGCCAGTCTTATTTGATTTCTTAAAAAAAACTTAAGTTTCTAATTAGTATAGAAATGCCTAAATTAGAACGTTCCTTTTCTAAATTAGTACTAACCATGTCAATATACGATGACCCGGTTTTTTCCCCATCTACAACATCATTATATTTTTATTTTTTAAACTTAGTCACAGCATAATGCACGACGCACATCTAGAGGAATGTTCCTGGCTGTTTTTGTTCGCTTTTTAAATATTCAAATCGAATCACCCAAATTAAGTAGCCATAAACGGAATCAGCTTCCAAATTTGAATATTTCATTTTTTTTCGTTCATACGAGCGCGTGCTTTGATCTGTGTGTGGGAATCGATGCGTGTGTGGGTGAATTAGTTACGCGCTTTTGTGATACGCGACGTCGATAAATTTTTTGGATGTGATTTAATACTATGAATGCTTGCGCAGGTAACCTTTGCAAGGTTTTTGTTACAATTCACTGTATAGCCATGGCGAGTTTATTGAATTGAAATATTTGTAATTATAGTTCTCTATTGTTTCAACTCTTATGAAGGTTATACCTATATTATGTTATGTTATAGGTTAGTTGTTTTCTTATTTCTACGACCTATCAAATTAGTCATAATTAATAACGTCATCGTTCATTCCTTCATACAACACTATAAAATTAAAAAGTCAAAAATATATATCGATATCGACATCCACAGTTAAAAGCACCGAAGCACACATCCCTATTCCTTTTGTCAGAGCGCGCCGCGCGTTGATAACGAAACATTTTAAATTAGTGAAGATGAAGAAAAAATATTATAAAAATTGTATTTTTATTTATATTTTATCACGCGCACACAAAACGGGTAGCCGCTACCAGCCGTACCGATATAAATTATATCATTTTTCACTGCGACAACCCTAACGGGCGTAAAAAATGACGTCCCATTGAGTTCCAAGTTTGAAAGTTTTGCCGCGTTTTTTATTCGTTTCCGGG